>JAEQBH010002073.1:0-328140 GCA_016808115.1 Tetrastigma voinierianum
AAATACAGATTTTAGAGAGAGAGCTGCCCAACTTTTCTCTAGATTTCCCGGCGACTGGACCGTCGGGCCTGCAAATGAGGAAAGAGTTAAAGCTGTTCCCCACTCGCGCGGGCCACGCTAAGACCGTCTCTTTGGGAGCTCGACAAACTCCTGGCTGCAGCGGTTTTCCTACTGATTTAACTTTTATTTAAGAGCCTTGTTAACGATTTGATTGTATGAGGCCGCAGTGGTCGCTTGATCAGTCAGTCCCGAAAGTCGATCGCATGCTAGAAATTTCGACCTGCTTTTGGACAATCTCTGATTGATCTCGACCGAAAATGGTCCCCGTGGTGCCTCGATGTGTGATAAATCAAGGGTCGGGAGGTTCGGGGGCCAAATGGCCGTTAGTTTTCTTGGCCCTCCGTGAGGGACCGAATGCTAAAATTTTGGGCGCTGACAAATTTAATTTATTGTTTGGAAATCGTTAAAACACAATGTTTGCTTGATTAAATAAAATGTCCATGTGTTATTTGCATGATATTGCTTAAGAGTGAATGGCTTGGAGTGTGTGCGGAAACGAATTGTTAATGCATATGAATAAATGTGTTAACATTGTGACGCCCCAAATCTCGGAGGTTCGTTGACAACCAATCAACCCACAGAAAACCTGTATGTCTCATATCATGAGACCCATACATGAGTAAAAATGGCCACTTGGGCCCATACATCAATACTCACCAAAATCTAACCAACTATATTACAATACCATGAGAGTTATTACATCACTCTTAACACAAACATATTAAAATTTAGAATCTCTAATACATGTTTTACAAATTTCATATCAAAGCCACAATCCGGCTTCTTCCCCTCAAAAGCGGCCTCTAATGAGAACCGGCCTTTCTCGAACACTCCTTGATTGAAATAATGTTCTCAATAAAGTAGCAATGCCCAAGAGTAGAATTATCCCCATACGGGTTACCCCAAATCTAAGTGCACATGTAATGGCAACCAAACACACTCAAGCAAATACATGATCCTACTTGAATGTCTACTTGAATGTCTACTTGAATGTTTTTGTTCTCGAAAACATACTACCGAGTTTCGGTAAAATCTATTGGACAACCCTCCGAGGCTAAATTTGCTCGATAACCTCCGAAACAATCTATGGGCTCTGACGTGAATCGGCTGACAATCTCCCAATTGAAATTCTCCGAAAATCATCCATTGAAATTCCTTTCAAAACCATTTTCCTTTTTATTTTCTTTCATGTCATGCACTCACACCTATCGTTCTAGGGTGCCCCGGTGCATATGGAATGCATTATGCCATTTCCAAACAATTTATGTTAATATATAAATCATGCATATACTAACATCAATTAACTCACAACATCATGTTATTCAATTCTTAGCAATAACATCAAACTTAGCTCACATGGGCTAATCAACAATCCAATTTAATTCCAATGGTTCTCACACAATTATATTTTATATAATTCAAACACTCATGTTAACACACTAAATTTTCACGACAATATTTTTTTTTTCCATACACACCTTAAGCCATTCATCTTAAGCAATATTTTGCTTACAACACACACATGGACCATTTGGTCCAACAGCAAACCAGGATCAAGCACAAATCCCACATCCTTGCAAAGGGTCAGGCAACCTTCTCACAGCACTTGCCCACTTTGTGGAACCAAAATCCATGGCCATTTCCACCCAACAACACCAAACCATAATTTAATGCATCAATTATAACATTAAGCCACACAAATGTACCCGCCGGACTCGGCCCAACACATGTCCCAAATTTCCTGTGATTTCACCTGCTCGACCGATCAAACGACCCTCAAGACCTTTACATCATCTAAAGCATTAACAAAGCCTTAAAAGGGATTAAATCAAGTAGGAAAACCCTACCTCCCTGAGTTGTCGAACTCCCCAAACCGGCGCCCACGCGTAGCCCTTTGCCGCATGTAACAACTTTTGCTTCATTGCCCGACGAGAACCGAATTGGTCTAAAGTCGAAATCTAGGAGAGAAGTCGACACTCTCTCTAGAATATGATTTTTCCTCCCTCCACCGTCGTATCCAAAGAAACGGCAGGCTGCTTCTTCTCTTTGCTTTATTCCCTCACTCTGCCATGTCAAGCCATAATTGACTTATTCGGATTTTTATCCACTTATCCACCTACCTCGATTTTCCTCCAATTAGGAGATGCCACATATCCACATGGGCCCCACACTTGAGCTCAAGTCGACTTTCATTCGCACTGACACGTGGCACAATGTGATTTCTACCAAATGTGTCGTTGGCCCCCGTGATTACGCCACATCAAAAACGCAAGTAAATTCCGACTATCTTTAACTACCGAAATTCGACGCAGAAATAGATTCACGAGATTTCCATTCCAACCTGAAGTCCGTTTGTCATTCAAGATCTAGAAAATTTAATTTTACCCAAATTACCATTTTAATTTCTTTTCAAAAAAATTAGATTTTCTCTGGTTTTCATAAACATGATGTTTGAATTATATAAAAATATGAACGACAGAGTCATTGGAATTAAATTGTTTATTAGCCCATGTGAGCTAATTTTTGATGTTATTATGAATGTATCAACATGTGGTTATATGTGAATTTTGTTAATATATGCATGATTTGATATATCGCATGTGTTGTATGAAATGGCATAATTACTATATGCACTCAAGCAACCTGTAACAATAAAGCGTGGGAGTGCATGGCATGAAAGAAAATAAAATAAAAAGAAAAAATGGTTGTGAAAGGAATTTCAAGGAAGATTTTTCAAGAATCAAGCCGGGCAGTCATTCCACAGCTCATCTCGCGCACTCCATAACCGTTTCTGAGAATTTACCTAGCAATTTACCTCGAAGGGTTGTCCAATAGATTTTGATCAAAACTCCCAGAGTATGGAGCCGAGAACAAAATCATTTGTTTTGAAAATAATGTTTTCTCACACTTGGCTTAGGCATGCGTGAGGGAGTCAATGAGGGCTCGAGACATGGGAGTGGGTGGGTCACATTTTCATCCATATCATGTAGACATTTGAGTAGGGACTTGCATGTTTTACTTGAATGTGTTTGGTTGCCATTACATGTGACTTAGGTGGGAGCACCCATAGATAATTCCACTATTTGGCATTACCTCACCCTTGGTCGAGGGAAAATTATTTCTGTGTACAAGGAGCGTTTCGAAGACTACGCCATTAGGAGGCCGCTTTTGAGAAGAAAGCCGACATGTGGCTTGATAGATATATTTTGTAAAACATGTATTTTAATTTTAATTTTAATATATGTTTATTGGGTTATTTAATGTGTAAATCGACTTTCGAGATTATTATAATATAGTTGAGGTATTTTGGTGAGTATGATGTAGGACAATGTGGCCATTTTTACTCATGTATGGTAAAACCAGAAAAAATTCCAATTTTTCGAAAAAAATGGTAAATGGTAATTTTACCAAAATCAAATTTTCTAGATCCTTGATGACGAACCAGACTTCAATCAGCTGGGGACTGTCCTCACAAATCTGAATAATTACACGACCTTGTCGCAATTCCGCGACACCGTAAATTTCACGCTTTTCTCGAGGCAACCTGCCCGCGTCGTATGATTACTTGTGAGAGACATGTGATGGACAAAAGTCACCTACTACACACCCATGTGACACATGTTGGGCATGATTAGTGAGAGGATAGGAGATGAATGACTTAGATCACTTATTATCAAAAAGCGCCCTCAAGTCAAACTAGAGGACAAAAAGGGGAATTATGAAAAGAATAAAGATAAGAGACTTCATCTTCCATTTTAAATGGAAACGTGCAAAGGAGCGGGGGATGAACCAAGCTTTTAGAGAGAGAAAGTGCAACTTTTCTCTAGATTTCGCTGACAGCCACGGCTCGCTTCTGCCAAGAAGCAAAGTTGATCACACAAGTGGCTACTTCAGATACGCTTGCGGGAGTTTCCCCGACAACCCAAGAGGTAGGGGTCTTTTCCCTCACTTTGGTTTATTCTTAGCCTTAAGAGCCATTTTAATGATGGATTTGTTAAGGCCTCTGTCGGTTTCGCCTCAAAACATTTGGACAGAGTGAAGAAAATCCTAGAGTGGCCGTGAACAAAGCGTCGAGACCTGTGGTTTTACCGTTCACGGATTCAGGTGTGATTTTTGTGTTGCTTGGGTAATTCACAATGAATTGCTTGAATTGTTTATTAGCCCATGTGAGCTAATTTTGATGTTATTGCTATGAATTAAATAACATGTGATTAGTATGTGAATTTGTTAATATATGCATGATTTATATATTAACATGAATTGTTTGAAAATGGCATAATGCATTCCATATGCAATCGGCACTTATATGGTAGGTGTGAGTGCATGACATGGAAAGAAAATAAAAAGGAAAATGGTTGTGAAAGGAATTTCATGAAGATTTTCCGAGAATCATCGAGGATTGTCCAACACCACGCCTGAGGCCCATTAATCGTTTTAGAGTTATCCAACAAATTCGCCTGAGGGTTTGTCTAATAGATTTTACTCGAATTCTTATATGTTTTCGAGAACAAAACCTTTTGTTTTGAAAACAAGGTTTTTCTACATTTGGCTTGTGCATGCGAGAGCCAAATGAGGCTCGAAGCTGGAAAGGGTGAGTCGCATTCTCATCCATATCATGTGCATTCAAGTAGGATCATGTATCTGTTTGGAGTGTGTTTGGTTGCCATTACATGCGCACTTTAGGTGGAGTAGCTCATGTAGGAAATTATCACTACTGGGCATTTCACCGTCGATGGGAACATTATTTCAAGTATTGCGGAGTGTTCGAAGACGACACTCATTAGAGGCCGCTGGTAATAAAGCCTGACGCACTGATACGAAATTTGTAAAACATGTATTAGAATTCTAAATTTTAATATACGTTGTATTAAGAGTGATATAATTAACTCTTGAACTATTTTAATATAGTTGATTTAAATGTTTGGTGAGTATATGTGTGAGGGCCAATGTGGCCAGGCTTTATTTATGTATGGGTCTCAAGCACAGAGACACATTTTCCGCAGTTGACGGCAACACCCGACACCTCGGGATTCGGGGCGCTACAATGGATCTCATGATATGAGACACACAGTTATTCCGCAGGTTGACGGTGGTCAACGGGACCCCGGGATTTGGGGTGTCACAATTGATTACCATCCTGGATTTTCCTCGTTTTTCTTCACTATAGTTTCTAACTAAAAATGCCGCTGATCTATGAGAACTAAACCTGGTTTAATAAGGCTATTCTTGTAATAATTCTTCTATTTGTATTTTAAATTCTTTTGTGTCTCCAAGGTTGTACGATATCTCGATGTTTTTATGGTCAAATTTTGATTTTTTATTGTGTATTTTACAAATTGTTTTGTTCCTATTCCAATGTTTCTAAGGGTCTTCATCTCTATAATTCCCGCTTATTGAAGCAAAGGTTTTTAATTTTAAGGCGTTTTTTAGGTTTTCTGAATAATCATTAACTATACTATCCTTTATTTCTTCGATTTTATTTGTATAATGTGAGGCGATGTTATTTGTAAGACCCGAGAAAATTCCAATTTATGGAAAAATGGCAAAATAGTAATTTCGGTAAAAATCCAAATTTTTTCTAGATCTCGGATGACGAAATGGATTTCACCGTTGGAATCGTCTCGCGAAATCTAGCTAACACATCCAATTTCGCCGACCCGAGATAGTCGTAATTTGCATCGCTTTTCGAGGCAATCGAAGTATCGAGCGCCGCAGAAACAATATTTGATGTGAAAAAAGTCACATATAACATGTACTCATGTGACATAAGTTGCATGAGTAGATAAATGATAGGAACGGACGGCCAAGATTGTGCCATGTGTCAAAATCCAAGCTAAGGGACATGATTGGTATTCTTTAAATCTTAAATGATAATAAGACGAAATAGAGAATAGTGTCATCTCCTACCTTAAGGAGCCAAAGCCAAAACGCAGCGTTGAAAAGGGAGATGCAAGATTTAAATTTTGCCTATGAGAGTGTATTCTCCTTCCAAGATCCCTGCATGATCGAATCCATCTGGACCCTTCCTGATCAAGAATGGGAAGTCAGCTTTACGCTGGAGGCAATGCTGTAGGGTGGGTCAGCTTCGAGTTTCTCGACAACCCGTGAGGTGTGGGTCGATCCTACTTGCTTTTTATACTTCGATTTGGGCTTCTGTGATAAGTTTAGTTGGTTTGAGGCCTTGAACATTTGATCTGGCCCCAAAACTCAGGACCGAAGTGTGAGAATTTATAGAGCCTATCGACAACCTGCACACCTTACCGACTGTTTGGGCTGCTATTGTATAATTCATGCTATAAATTATACTGTGGTGTGCATGAGGCCGGAATGGCTATGAAATTCGGGTTCACAAAATGGAACCGATGATTTGGTGGTTGGCCTTGAACAGTAACCCGAGGGTTTCACTGTTCACGTGAATAGTGTTCACGAAATAATTTTGTGAGAAAATGTGTTTGGTTGAATAATTCAAATCGAATTTCTCGTGTTTGTTAATTAGCCTATGTGAGCTAATTCTTGGTGTAATGGATTGAGAATTCACATAACATGCTTTGTGTGATTTAAATTATGTAAATATATGCATGATGATATATTTGCATGTGTTGTATAATTTGTGTTGAAATGGCATAATGCATTTCATATGCACCGGGTAACCTAGAAATTAGGTGTGGGTGCATGACATGAAAAATTGAAAGAAAACGAATATATTGGCAAAGCGAATTTCACAGGATGATTTTCCGTAATGGTGTTTGAGATGGTCCTACACTACATCGTCTGAGAACCCATGTATTGTTTGAAGGTTTTCCAACACATTCGCCCTTAGGAGGGGTAAGTAGTCCCATATTTTTACCGACACTGCAGTGTATTTTCAAAAACAATGTTTGTTCTCTTGAAACGATGTTTTTCTCATACATGGCTTAGGCAAGTGCGAGGAGCTCTGGTGAGTGACCCAGATACGGGTTTGGCCATATGTATATTCAAGTAGATTACGAATTTGTTTGAATGTGTTTACATAGATCATTGCATATGCACTTAGATGGGGAGTAACCTATTTTAGTGATTCCACTACCGGGCATTAGCCTTTACCCCGTCGAGGGAATATCATTTCGTGCATTGTGGAGCATTCGAGGAGACGACCATCCTAGAGGCCGATTTTGAAGAAAGCCGGGCTGTGGCTTTGGTGTTTTAGTTGGATACATGTATTAGAATGTTTTAAACTTTTAATATATGTTGTATAAGAGTAAATTATTAACTCTTAAAACTATGGTATATAGTTAGTGTATATTGATGAGTATTGTTGTAACAGCCCAAGTGGGCCGCTTTTACTCATGTATATGTCTTCGATGTTGATGTCATGGACAGTGGTTCTTGTAGAGCTCCCCGCATAAAGGAGATTCTCGCCGATTCGTGAGTAAAGGTCGTTACCCTGACATTCACGAAGATTTCTCGTGGGTCAGACGGGTTGTCAACCCACTTCCTCGGATCTACACACAGCTGGGTATCGTAGCCAGTATACGAATACCTAGAGCTCTGGGTTTGGGTATCCATCACCACTGCGGTCTCGACATGTAGGTTAGGTATATGATTACCTAGACAATCACTTGATAAGATCAAAATGTAACATTGCATGCATGGTGTTTTATGTGTGATTGATGTATATAACATGAATTGTTATGTGTTATGATTGGTTTGTGTGCTTAGTGATTAGCACCTAGGGTGTAGGAAAAATTATTGGAGTTTTACAATGAGTAAAATTGGAAAAAGAAAATAAATGAAATAAATTTTAATAAATTTATTTGGTTTACTGGATAATAAAATAAAATTTTAATAAATTTTAGGGTTGAACACTAGGTTTAGTGTGAGAACAGGAGCCGAGGAATTGGACAAAATGGTCCAAAATTAAAATGAAAAAAATGAGGTGAAGAAAATTGTTTTCTGGGTTTTACAAGGTAAACCGAATAGTAAAGGATAAAAATAAATTTTTATAAATTTATTTGGTGCACTGGAAAATGAAGAAAAAAAAAATATGTATATGTATTTTTAGGTGATTTTCCAGTAGCTGGAAAGAAATGAAAAAAAAAATGTGTGGAAAAAAAAAAGGTGCAGAAAAATGGGTTAGGCTATGTCACAATACCATGGGAAATTGTATTATGACACAGCAGGCCTTAAGGGAGTGCAATAGGTTGTTGAGTGTGTCACAATACAATAATTGTATCAGACACGCCGAGGCAACAGAGTTTCAGGTCGCAACACAAGGAGTTGTATCATGGACATAAGGGTTTGGCTAGTGGAAGGATTGTATCGCAATATACACAAGCAAAGGTATTGCACCGAGGTCGCTTGAGGGACAGTCACAATACACCGAAAGTGTATCGTGGACAGTCAAGGAGGCTAGGCAAGGGGATTGTTTCTGCAATACACCGCAGTTGTATTGTGACTCGTGGAGGAAGCATGTGGTCGCTGGTGTTTTGTGTCGCACACAAGGTTGTATTTGCGGATAAGAGAGGTTCAGCTGGGTAATCGCTTACCAATGCTCGACACTCGCCATGAACACTGCTTACAAAAAAAAAAAAATAATAATAATAATAAATTTTTTTTAAAATAAAATAAAATAAAATAAAATAAGCTTAAATTTTGGAAAAATAAAATTTTCAAAGATGAAAATTTTGTTGTTAAAAATGATTTAATGTGGAATTAATTGTCTCGTTGCCTATAAATGTCGACAATGTATAGCGAATCAGATTCGTGTATGAATAAAGGGTCTCGAGGTCAGGTTTATGCCTTAGAGATAATGCGATTGCATTTAACGCCATTCAATCGCTAGATGGCTAGTCGAGGCGAGGACGAGGCAGCCCACTGGTACCGGCCGTGCACCACCAAGATTTGGATCAAGAGGCCTTTGCCGAGGTCAGAGGTATCGCGCGCTGCTATCGCACAGCCGTATGCAGTAGTCGTGGAGGTCCGAGTAACCTCCGCAGGTTTGTGCACTCATCCTCCGACATTCACAGGGGAGTGAAAGATTCGACAAGGGCGCACTATCGTTCATGCGTATCGGTAGCGTGTTAGAGGTTATGGATTACCGGGGTTTACCTCGTGATCGACTGCCACGCCTGCAATGGCAGAGGCGAGGCCCAAGTATGGTGGAATCAAGTAAAGACCTCTAGAGATCTGCAGGCAATGACATGGGCAAGAGTTTCTGTGAGCCGCTCATGGGTAAGTATTTTCCTGGAGCACAAGGAGTACAAGGCTCAGAGTTCCTGAAGAGCTGAAGCAGGGACGATGACTCGTGATGGAGCATTGGCTAGATTCACTTAGCTAGCCCCGCTCGTTTATGATTACGCGGGCTACGTATTACGGCCAAGGTTAGAGAGATTCGAGAATGGGTCGGGGTTGTCCATTCGGGTAGGATTGTGTGACTTCGCCACAAAGACATGGACTCCATGGTCAGGGACTCAGCCCCGACCATGAGAGGAGAGACCCATGCCTGGCAGCACCGGATGCAAAGCCGGGCAAAGAAGAGGAGGATCACCTCTTCTGGGGCTCGGGAAGAGGCGTAAGATTTCTGGGCTTCACACCCAGTTTCGTGACTGTGGCTAGGATCGGGTCATCTAGTCAAGAAGGGCGAGATATTACTTCGCCGATACCGGGCAATGGAGACTCGGATCGCCTCGAGACGTGATCCCAGTGGTTTCTGGGGACAACGCAGTCCCAAGAATGAGAACAGAGAAGGCGGCCAGCTCATTCCTCCACACCTGGCACAGTCGTGAACTCGGGCCATTGGGGTGCTATACGAGCACCACAACATTGTGGCGTAGGGGTCGAGTGTGGGTCGAGGTCGCACAGGACTCACAGCCGGACTTAGTCGCAGTATGTGACGATGTGTTATTTCACGATACTGCATATGAGGCTAGATCATTCCTAGGAGGCAAGAGGTAGGTCCTATGTGTACCATAGCTGAGCATACAGAGCCGATACGTAGTGGCACGTTTCTACTTCAGACCACACTAGAGAAGGCTTAAATTGGGATGCATCATATTCATTCATCACAGATCTCAGGTGATGGATTTTGGGCTGGGAGGCCAGGCCTTGTGAGAAACCAAGATGTGGATGTTCTTCCTAGGTGTAGCGCAGAGTCGACCTGATAGGTCGACTGGGTGGAGTTAGAGACTTCACGATTCGTCAGTGGACCTGGATCGGTGTCACAAGATGGCATCATTACGCCTACGCAGAACGGTGAACATCGCCGAGTCGGGTGTGGGTGCACGTATTGTCATTCACCACCTTGGTGAGTGTAAGAGTTTGTCTTCGACTACGTCCAATGAAGACTCATAGTTCGAATCAGAAATGAAGAGAAATTAATGTGTGTGTCGGGTAGCAAGAAGTGGGGACCGTTAATTCCCCTTTAGGTGAAAAGTCCTGAAAGTGGGTGGAAGGAGACCTCGCTTGCAGTATCCGAAAGGTCCCGTGGGTGTAAGAGACTGGGAGGTATCCCACTTCGTGGGTGTAAGAGACCCGGAGATATCGCGACCAGGCGGGGGCGAAGAGACCCGGCAGGTATCCCAAATTTCGTGTGGGTGTAAGAGACCAGGGAGAGATCTCAAATTTCAGGGGTGTAAGAGACCAGGAGTTATCCCTCCCAAATTCCCTGTGTGGGTAAGAGACCCGTGGAGATACGAAATTTCGTGGTGGAAAGGAGAGGCGGCAGTGTAGGCCAAAGAGTTATATTGCTTCGAGATGAAACACAGCATCAAGTTATCACATGTACTTAGAGTCAGAAAGTGGATGAGCCTGGAGGACTCGAGAGATGTTCATACCACAAAGTTATCACGTAGACTTAGAGTCGTATGATAGAAGCCTGGAGTGACTCGAGATTCGATACCCCTTTGAAATCAGACGTGCCGTCAGTTCAAGTAAGGGCTCTAGATACGGATGTCATTCATGACATGGACTAAGCTGGATGTACCATTGATCGTTAGTGATCGCGACCTTAGAAGGTCGGGCCACATAATACCAAGCATGGGTTGTGTAGTGGGTTACATGTTGTGTTGATTATATATGTGTTAGATAGACACGCCATGAGCATGCATCCCTGGATCAGCGCGTAGCCGGGAGGAGCATTTGCCCAAGTGGAATTCACCTACAACAATAGTTATCAGGCGAGTATACTGATGGCACCGTATGAGGAACTGTATGGGAGGCCATGTAGGTCACCGTTGTGTTGGACCGAGGTGGGAGAGCCCACTAACGTCCCGATCTAATTTAGAGACACCTCCGAAGAGCTTGGAAAGACAACGCTCTCTCACCCGGCCGTGAGCCTGTGAGAAGAGCTTGGCGCGGACGCACGACGCCGACCCTTAGAGTTCAGGTCGGGGATCACGCCTTCTCAAGGTGATGCCTAAGAGGAGTGGTCAGTTCCTAGTTTTAGGAAGTTATCACGAGGTTTATCGGGCCCTTCGAGACACGAGAGGGTAAAGCAAATACAAGGCATCGGCTATTTTTTGTTCGCCTGAAGATGTCAGGTGTCTACGAGGTATTTCACGTCTCCATGCTCCTAAGTATACCCGCATCCACCATGTGGTGGATCGGGGATGATTGAGGCGTTGATATCGATGGACCTTCGAGGAAGGACCGCTGTGCATTTTGGATAGCCGCGGATCAGGTTTCTGCGACGCAAGACCGTGAGGTGGCTAGCGAGAGGCAAGGGCAGATCTATGGATGGAGGAGTCAATGCGGGAACGCTGAGACACGATGCGCCACTATCCCTTCTTGAGTTAGATGAAGGTACGTGGTTTAGCCGTTCATTTAAATGACTAGTTTACATGCGTGGTATAATGCACGCTACATATGCATGGTTGTGAGCCAGATTGTCCGCACTCGACGAAATTCCTTTTAAGGAGGGGAGAATGTAAGACTTGAGAAAATTCCAATTTATGGAAAAAGGGGAAATCGTAATTTCGGTAAAAATCCGAAAATTTTCTAGATATCGGATGACGAAACAGATTTCACCATTGGAATCGTCTCGAGAAATCTAACTAACATGTGACACCTTGATCCGTCCGCTGTGACTACTGGCCAACCAATGGAACACTCTCAGAGTCGTTCGTGACCCGACATTTCTCACGAAAAATCTGCAAGTGCAGTCTCCTTGTACGGGGAGCTCTACCCAAGAACAACCTGCCCCTAATCATCATCACAAGATATATCTATGAGTAAAACGGCCTCGGGCCCATACTACAATACGATCATCATACATCAACTATACACAATAGTTTCAAGAGTTAAAAGCCATTTTCTACAACATATATTAAAAATCTAAAATTTAATACATGTATACACTCATAAAACCCTCAAAGCCACAAGAACCCGGCTTTCTTCTCAAACTAGGGCTCTAGGATGAGCCGCCTCCGCAGCCCTCAGACTAAAATATGTTCCTCGATGTGGTGAGCTATCGCCAAAGAGCGGAATCACCCTAAATGGGTTACTTCTCCACCTAAGTGCATATGCACGTCTAAAGTAAACCCACATTCAAGCAAATGCATGATCCACTGAATGTCTAATGACCACACACCTCCAGTCCTCACCGACTCCCTCACACTTGCCCAAGCCATGGCGCGAAATCTTATTTCATGGACAACCCGATATAATCATCGGACTCGATCTGGCGATCTTTTAGTGGACAACCCTCCGATGTATACCACCCGGGGCCGAATTCACGATTGATATTTTTATATGACTACCCTCCGGAGCAATTAGCTATTTCTTTAGTCAACCCCTCCAAACCATTCTCTCAGAATCACCCCATGCACTCACTCCTATTGTTCTGTTTAGTGGTGCCCCAAAGGCATATGGAATGCATGATGCCAATTCCAACATAATTCATATACCATGCAAATATATATAACATGATATACATTGGCACAATTAATCACACAAACATGTTATGTAATTCTTATAATCCATTACACCAAAAATTAGCCTCTACTTTGGGCTAATGACCCAACACGAGCAATTCGATTTGAATTACTCAACCAAACACATTATTTCATAAAAATATTTTCATGAATACTATTAATGTGAACAGTGAAACCCTCGGGTTACTATTCACTGTTCACGGCCACATTACATTTTCCACACAATTCAAGCCATATTTCCTACTTTATACCATCAAAAACAAGATTTATTTCATGAATTTATGAAATAAATACCCAAACAGCTCCCTGGCACGTACCACTGGGATCGTGTATTCGGGGCTCCATAAATTTCACACTTCATCTCCAAGCTCTAATCGATCAAATGGCTGTTCAAGGCCTCAACCCAACCGAAACATCATAAAACACTTAAACAAAGCTGTGAACTAGGTAGATGAAACCCCTACCTCACGTAGCTTGTCAAAAAACCCAAAACCGGAGCCCACGCGTAGGGCCTCGCCACATGTAACGCCTTTCCTTCTCATTCCGACGACCCGACTGATTGCCCAGAAATCTAGAGAGAAGCTTGATACTCTCTAACTAAAACACCATTTCTGCTGCTCTCCCATTTTTCCCCCAGCTACTGCATCTTTTGTCTCCAAATTGAAGGAGACAACACTATGCCTTATTTTGTCCTTTTCCATTAAACTTTCAAAAATGCCCATCATGTCCCTAAGCTTGGATTTTGACACGCAACATCTTGGCCGCCCAAGCTTCATTATTTCTCTCTACTACGCATTATGGCAATAAGAGTACATGTTATATGTGACCTTGTCACATCAAATATAGCTTTACTAGTATCCAAAACGCGATGCCTCAAAAACGTGTGATCCCGATCGTCTCTAATTGGCGAAATTAGACGTGTTAGCTAGATTTCCTCGCGAGATGATACCAATGGTGAAACCAAGCCATTATCCGAGACCTAGAGAATAAATTTTGGATTTCACTAAATTACGATTTTGCCATTTTTCCAGAATTGGAATTTTCTCTGGTCTTACATTCTCCCCTCCCAAAGGAATTTCGCCCCGAAATTCCGGGACACCATAATCACCACATGCATAGCGCAACCCGCACTATACCATGTATGTAAACTCGCATTTAATAATAACTAACAAACCACGTACCTTCATCCCTAAACAAGAAGCGGATAGGTGGCTCTCGATCGTGTCCTCGAGCCCCACGCTGAATCCTCCACTCCATAGTGCCACATAAAGACTTCACTAGCCTCAATGTCTTGGCGTCGCAAAACCCGATCACTTCGCTATCCAAAAATGCACACTAGTCCCTCCCCGAAGGTCCCATTCGTCAACTCCTCACTGGTCCCTCAATCCACCACATGAGCCGGATCTCGAGTACACCCGAGCTCGAGACGTGAAATAACTCAGGACACCCGACATACCGGGCCAGAAGCCAACCTAAGACGCTACAACGCCTACCCTCTCGAGTATCTCGAAAGGCCCAATAAACCTAGGTGATAGCTTCCCGCGCTTGCCGAACCTGACCACTCCCCTCTTAGGCATCACCTTCAAGAAGACGTGATCACCAACCTCGAACTCTAAGAGTCGACGTCGCACATTAGCATAGCTCTGAGCCGTGAGAAGATGCTATCGTATCAAGCTCACCTTCTCGGAGGTGTCTCTAATCGTATCAAAGACTACCGATGGAGCTCTCCCACCTCGGTCCAACATAATCTGACTGCATGGCCTCCCATACAATGATCCATACTTTTGCACCATCCGAATACTCGCCTGATAACTCGCTTGTCAGAAAGGAACTCACTAAAGGCAAAGTGCTCTTCCCAACTACTCCGATGATCCAGACGATGCTCGCAAAGATGTCCTCTAACACCAGATAGTCCTCAGATCGGACCATCCGTCTGAGCGGAAAGCCGACTTATCGCCACCGTGTGCCCATACTGAAACTCTTCTGTGCGCGTCAGAACCCTGGGTCCCTATCCGACACTATGGATACCGGTAATTCATGTAACCTAATTATCTTCAATATACAACCTAGACCCTCAAATGTGAAGGTCATCCCGCGATGGCAGAAAATGCGCCACTTCGTGAGTCAGTCCACTATCACCCATACCGCGCCATGCTCGCAGTCGTCAGGGTAAGTGGGCCCAAAACTATCTGACATGCTCCCACTTCCACGCCACCGAATGGCCGGCAGCCCGATGGCCTTCGTGTTTCAAATTTTTAACTCCGTTGACACGTGAGACATCGTCGAACAAAGTCCCTACGCGGTTCTTCATCCCGCCCAATAGTATCGATAACGGGCGATCCTAGTATACATCTTCATGCCACCAATGCACTGAAAACCCGAGCAAGGAAACCCCTTGAGAATCTCCTCTCTCAAATTGGTCAATTGGGGAACCACTACCCGTCCCCTATATCGAAGATCGCCATCCGAGTGAACTGGCCCACCGTCGCCCATACCGACCGCACCGGGTCCCCGATGGACACTATCTCTATGTCCCCGCCACTGGACCTTAACTCACCACTCACCAGACGGCAGCTTACTAAACCCCCAACGACTCGGTTTGCTCGTTGTACTGCACCTCAAACCGTCCTACGCCTGAAGATCCGCCGCCTCGCAGAAGCTATACTCAGCCAACGCTCGTGACTTCGACCGAGTGTATCAGCCCACCACATTTCGCCTTTACCAGATGGTAATGCAAAGTGAAGTCATAATCCCTCTAGAAACTCCATCCATCCGCTGCCTCATATTGAGGTCCGGGCCGCAAGTGAAAATATACTCAAACTTTACGGGTCTCGAGTACACACCTCGAACTCCTCGGGCCAGATAAGTAGTGGCGCAAAATCTTCAAGGCGAAGACTACTGCCGTCAACTCCATGTCGTGTGCGGGTACCCCCGCACATGATTCTTCAACCGACGGAACTATGTTACTACCTCCTGGACGCATCAAAAACACATCTCGGGGCCCACTCAGGTACCAACATCAGGTACCCTCGTCCCGTCCGACTGAATCAAGATAGAGCCCAAGTAAGTCTCCTTCAACTCCCTCGGAATGCTCCTCGCATCGATCATCCCAATCAAACTCACCTCCTTCCGGTCAATCTCACATAAATGCTTAACGGGGAGAAATCCTCAATAAATCTCCCAGACACCCACCAATCCCAAGAAACTACGTGTCTCGAAGACTGACTTCGGCCTCCCAACTCATTACGCGCCTCAACCTTCTAGGTCACCCGACACTCCGATGCTAAACACCACATCCTAAAAATATCACCCCTCGCAGAAGCCAAAACCGTGACTTAATAATCCTCAAGGCATAAATCGATTGATCTCCAACAATCAGAATACTATCCTCAAGTGATACTCATGCTCCCACCGACCGGGAGTAGATCAAAATGTCATCCATCAAGACCATGATAAACCGATCTAGATGGGGGTTGGAATACCCCATGATACGAGGTCCATGAATGTCGCTTCTACAAAGACTCAATCCAAAGGGCATCACCGTGAACTCAGGCGCCCATAACGCGTCCCACCGCCCGAGGGATGTTCCATCTCCCCAACTCACCATGGTAATCCAAGCATGGCGTCTATCTTGGAGTAGATCGCGCTTCCTCTCAACCGATCAAACAATCGTCAATCCTCAGAATGGTAAATTCGATTCGATCAGAATCCCTTGTTCAACTGGTTTGCATCGTAATGCACAATCGAAGGGTCTTGTCCTTCTTTCGTGAACAAGACCCCATGGTGAAGTGTCGTCTAATGAACCCCTTATCCAAGAGCTCTCGTAATCGGACTCCGAGTTCCCGCAGAACTCAACCGGTGCCATCCTGTGAGTCATAGAGATGGTCAAGTACCAGGTGTAACTCGACACCGGGCGTCTACAACCCTGCGGAGGTAGTCTAGGTAAATTTCATCCGGAAAACATCCACATACTTGCACACTACTTCGAGGTAGATCTAAGTCCGTCTTTCCTCGTCTTCCGGTAAGGCTCGCTAGCCAACCCGCTAACTGCCCCCACACTTGACCTCGTGAACCGGTTCCTGTGGCAAAACGTCATGCTTGTCTCCGAAATACCACAAGTACCGTCCCGTGTGTAGCGCAGAATCCTCCACGCCTCACAATCGATAACGATCCCGTAAGCCGCTAAACAACCATCCCTGGGATGATATCGAACTCTGACATGTCCATGATCCTCAAGTCCAGTGTGAGTAGAGTCCCCGAGATCTCCAACTCGCAACCACGACATATCATCCCTATTCTAGCCCTAATCCCTAGGGGAGAACTCACATACAAAGGCTCCTCTAAGGTCTCAACCTCTAAGCCCAACTCTCTCTCTATGGTCAAGGTCTGTCCCAACCATGGAGTCCATATCCCTGTGAGGCGGGTCCCATAATTCCGCCCGAATGGACAACTTCACCCATTCTCAAATCTTCCTAACCTCGTCATGTCCGTGGCCACGTAATCATCAAAGAAAAGGGCTAGCTCAGAACCTAGCCACATAATCCATCACCGTTATCACCCCCCGTCTGCTCTAGGAACTCCCGAGCCTCGCACGCCCTCGCGCAAGATCCGGAAAGTACTTTACCTATGAACAACCCCGAAACTCCGCCCATGTCATGGCCTCTAAGTCTCTAGGAGGTCCCCGCCCATCTCCACCCATACCCGGGCCTCACCTCTAGGCCGGAACGCAGCCTATCCTCGATCCTAGTCAAGGCCGTGAGGTAATCTCCATGGCCTCTAACACCTTCTCGATCCGCATAAAACCAATGGTCTCGCCACCATCTGATCTCCTCCCCGTGAATGCTCTGGAGGATGATTCGCCCCTAAACCTCCGGAGGTTACTAGACCGACCACCGCTATACTCCAGCCTATGCTATACCGCCGCCGCAATACCTACAAATTCTACAAAGGCCTATCGATCAAACATCAAAGGGTCACAACATCTGGTGCCCCGATCAGCACTCGTGGACGCCCTCTCTACGTCCTTGTCCTCGACTAGCCATCTACACAACCAAATGACGCTTGGAATACAATGCAAGATTCTAAGGCATAAACACGGCCCCGAGACACTATTCATACTCAGAATATACTGTTCATATTCTATGTCCCCGCATTTAAATGCAACAAGTAGACAATTATTTCACATGTTAAATCATTTTTTATCCACAAAAATTTTATTTTAAAATTTTCATTTTTTTTAAAATTTTGTCCCATTTGTCTCGGGATGGTTTGGTTTAATTTAAAAAAATTTCAAAATATTTTGTGATGAATGTTTGTTCAATTAGTGATCGTGGAATAGTAATCGAGTCCAAAACCGAGTCAGTGAGTCGTGCACCAAGCACTCCATCTGGCGTCAACAATACAAGACAGCCGCGCCCGTGGCCGCAGTTCGTGGCCAGCCCACCAGACACGTTCCGCTGGCTTTAACGAGGCGCCCAAAGGTCGCAACTCCAGCACGCGTCGCGCGCCCAGCCGCCGCGACGTGTCGAGGCGCAAAGGGTCATTGCAACATGTCTTGCCTATCTCCTCACCTGGCTCAATACACTAAGGTGTATCATGCATACAATGCCCAACGCCACTCTTCCCAGCTCACGGCTACAAAATTGTATTGCACCCATCTAAGCTACCTTCCTATCGCGAATACAAAACCTTCTTGCAATACAATTCCAGCCCATCCTAGCTGCCTAAGCTGCAATACAATGCCTAATGTCACAATACACTTGTGTATTGCAATACAAAACCTAGCCAACTACACCCCTCTTCCCGTTGCAATACACTAGGCAAAGAGCCCATTTCACCCTAAAGACCATTTTTTTCGCTTTTCATTATTATTATTTTCAATTATTTCCAACTAACACTGAAAATACAAAATATATATACCTATATTTTTTCATTTTTCGTAATACCTAAATAAATTATAAAATTTTATTTTACTCAATTTTCTTCAATTTTATAAATTTGTAAAACCTAGAAAATTATTTTCTTCACCTCATTTTTTTTCATTTTCCTTTAAACCAAATATATTTATTCAAATTTATTTTCTTTGTCTAGCTTACACACCTGTAAAAATCTCAAATTTTTTTCCTATGTGTTATTCCACAAGCACACAATCCATATACAATACATGATCACACATCATTCATCAAATCACACAAAACACACCAAACACATGCATGCAGTGTCCTAGTTTTGTCCCGTGATTTCCTAGGTAATCTCATACCTAAACTTAATATCGAACCACACCTAGTGGTGATGTTCTTACACCTCAAAGACTATGGCCTAAGCCCAATCCCCTCAAGCCCTAGGTAGCCGTATACCTAGGCTTTGATACCAAGTCAGATTACCCCATCCCGGGGTCCGCTGACCACCAACAACCCATGAACATTGCGGAATGCCTGTGACCCGACTACATTTAAACTGCAAGGCAGAGTCTCCTCCGTGACTGGAGCTCTACCCAAGAACAACCTGTCCCAATCATCAACATCACAAGATATATCTATGAGTAAAAACGGCCTCTTGGGCCCATACTACAATACTCATCATCATACATTAACTATACACAATGGTTTCAAGAGTTAAAAGTTTACTCTTCTACAACATATATTAAAATCTAAAATTCTAATACATGTATACATCATAAAACCCTCAAAGCCACAACCCGACTTTCTTCTCAAATTCGGCCTCAGATTTAGCCGCCTCCCTCATGCACTATCCTGTGACCAAAATATGTCTCTGACAAAAGGAGCTATCGCCTGCAAAGGAATCACCCTAAATGAGTTACTCTCCACCTAAGTGCATATGCAATGCTCCAAAGTAAACCCACATTCAAGCAAATGCATGATCCTACTTGAATGTCTAAATGACCACACCTCCCGAGTCCTCACCGACTCCCTCTCACACTTGCCTAAGCCATGTACGAGAAAAACCTTATTCAGGACAACAACCCTCGATATAATTATTGACCGACTGAAGGATCTTTTTAGTGGACAACCCTCCGATGTATATCATCAATTGGGCCGACTCGACGATTGATATTTTATATGGATCACCCTCCGATAATTATTATTTAGTCAACCCTCCAAAAACCATTCTCCTTCTCAGAATCACCCTACGGCTCACTCCTATTGTCTAGGAGTCCCAAAGGTATGGCATGGAATGCATGATGCCAATTCCAATACACTATATAACACATGCAAATATATAGCACAGATATACATTTGAGTTAATAATCACATAAACATGTTATGTGATTTCATACCAAAAATTAGTTCACTGGGGCTAATTATCTAACACGAAAGAATTCGATTTTTGGAATTACTCAACCAAACACATTATTTATGAATATTATTCACATGAACAAAGGAAACCTCAAGCTACTATTCACTGCTCATGGCCACATTACATTTTCCACACACCTGTGCCATTTCCTACTTTATACCATCAAAGACGATTTCATGAATTTACAAATAAACACCCAAACAGTCCCTTACACGTAAATACGCATCGAGTTGGGGCTCCATAGTCTCTCACATTTTAACCTAGTGCCTCAAAGGACCGGCCAGTCGGCCGCTCAAGGCCCTCAACTCCAATCGGAACATAAAACACTTAAACAGTGTAAAACCGTAGTGAAATTTCATACCTTCACCTGAAGCTTGTCAAAACTCCCAAAACTCGTATCCCACGCCAGTAGGCCCCCGCTCACGTGTAACAACTTTCCTTCGTCTCGACGACCCGAATTCATTCCGATTGCCCATAACCCAGAGAGGAAGCTGATACTCTCTCATTAAACACCATTTCTCTGGGCCAAGCCTCCGTTTTTCCCCGCCACGTACTTTTATCTCCAAAATTGAAGGAGACAACACTATGCCTTATTTCGGGCCTCTTTCCATTAAACTTTCAAAATGTCCATCATGTCCCTAAGCTTGATTCGGGACACGCGGCACGATTCGTCATCCGCTTCCATCATTTCACTACAACTTATGGCACATGATTACATGCGTTATATGTGACTTTGTCACATCAAATATCGTTTTATGGCACCCAAAACGCGATGCCTCGAAAAACGCGGCCAATCCCGACCGTTTTTGACCGACGAAATTCGACGTGTGTTGATTTCATGAGACACCTAAACTATGGAAACTGCTTCATCATCCGAAGGGAGATCTAGAGAATAAATTTTGAATTTTTACCGAAATTACGATTTTGCCATTTTTCCAGAAATTGGAATTTTCTCGGGTCTTACATAACATGTCGAATTTCGTCGAATTTCGAGATAGTCGAAATTTGCATGATTTCGAGGCACTGAGTACTCCGACCTCCCGTAAAACGATATCTGGCGTGACAAAAAAAGTCAAGATATAACATGTACTCATGTGACATAAGTTGCTACGAGAGTAGAGAAATGATGGGAACTGGACGACCGAGATCAGGCCACGTGTCAAAATCCAAGCTAAGGGACATGATTGGTATTCTTTAAATCTTAAATGATAATAAGACGAAATAGGGAATAATATCATCTCCTACCTTAAGGAGCCAAAGCCAAAACGTGAAAAGAAAAGGGAGATGTAGTAGCTTAAATTTTTTATTTTTAGTGAGAGAGAGTGTGACTTCTCCCTAAGATCCCGGGTGATCGGACCGTAGGATTCCTTTGGAGCAAGAAGGAAAATTGTTCTACGCGGCGAGGGCAACGCATAGGTACAGGTTTCTTGGAGTTTTGACAAACGCCGTGAGGTAGGGGTTTTATCCTACTTGCTTTTACTTTTGATTTAAGTGCTTTCAGGATGTTCTGGTTGGTTCGAGGCCTCGACCAATAGTTGACGGCCCCCAAAACTCGGGACCGGGCGTGTGAGAATTTATGGAGTCTAATGGATACTCGTGATGTACCACTGACCGCTTGGCCGCTATTGTATAATTCATGCTATAAATTATGCTGTGGTGTGTATGAGGCCGGAATGGCTATGAAATTTGGGTTCACAAAGTTGAACCGATGATTTGTTGGTTGGCAGTGAACAGTAACCCGAGGGTTTCACTGTTCATGTGAATAGTGTTCACGAAATAATTTTGTGAGAAAATGTGTTTGGTTGAGTAATTCAAATCGAATTGCTCGTGTTTGTTAATTAGCCCATGTGAGCTAATTTTTGGTGTAATGGATTGAGAATTCACATAACATGCTTTGTGTGATTTAAATTATGTAAATATATGCATGATGATATATTTGCATGTGTTGTATAATTTGTGTTGAAATGGCATAATGCATTTCATATGCACAAGGTAACCTAGAAATTAGGTGTGGGTGCATGACATGAAAAATTGAAAGAAAATGAATATGGTTGCGAAAGGAATTTCACAGGATGATTTTCCGTAAAATGGTGTTGAGAGATGGTCCTACAATTACACATCGGAGGAACCCATGTATTGTTTGGAAGGTTCTCCAACACATTCGCCTCGGAGGGTAGTCCCATATTTTTACCAACACTTCGGTAGTGTATTTTCAAAAACAACAAGTTTTGTTTTGAAACGATGTTTTTCTCTACACATGGCTGTGCAAGTGCGAGGAGTCTGGGTGAATTCGGCACGGGTCATCATTTAGACATTCAAGTAGATCACGAATTTGCTTGAATGTGGTGTTTATATTAGATCATTGTATATGAACTTAGATGGGGAGTAACCCATTTAGGTGATTCCACTATCGGGCATTAGCCTACCCCGTCGAGGGAATATCATTTCGTGTACGTGGAGCGTTCGAGGAGACTACGCCATCCTAGAGGCCGATTTTGAAGAAAGCCTGTCGTGGTTTTAAAGTGTTTTAGTTGGATACATGTGGCTAGAATGTTTTAAACTTTAATATATGTTGTATAAGAGTAAATTATTAACTCTGAAACTATGGTATGGCAGTTAGTGTATATATCGATGAGTATTGTCAGATGGGCCTATGGCCTGCTTACTCATGTATATGTCTCTCCGATGCCGATGCTCGCGACGTGGTTCTTGTGCAGCCCCCGCATTAAAGGAGACTCGCCCGATTTTCGTGAGAGTAGTGTCAAAGCCACCCGACATTCACGAGTATTCCGCGGCTGATTACGTTGTCAATGGACCCTCGATCGGGCCACATTATCGGGTCGTTTTAATATATTTTCAGGTTCGTAAGCAATTATCGAAGCCTTTAGGGTGAAAGCTAACTTGATTATTTTGTATTGTTATACCTCCCTGCAAATAATGTACAAAATTTAAAACCTTAAAATAAAAGGATATGTTTCTATACTAGGACTAAATAGGTTTGAGGTAATGTCATGGTTATGTTATTAATTATCATTGAAACATTAGCTATATATTTTGTTAGCATTAGTTTTTCTTGGTTATACTGTACTAATTCTACAGGCTGAGTTAAGGTTTGTTGATCTTCTTTCTATACTAAAGTTTCAAATAAAAGGCTTTTACTAGCTCCAAAGTATTCAACACGCTCTACTTAGTTCAGCTTTTCTTAATTTAATTGTTGTTGGAAATGTTATTGATTTTACTCATTTGTTGTATTTACAATTGTCGTTCCTCAAAGAATTTATCGGGTTCTTCTTCTTGGGTTTTTTCTTGGTGATTTAAATTTATTTATTCTAATTTCTAAGTGCGGGTTTTTCCTATTATTGTTTTCAAATCTTCCATATATTATAAGGATTTATTTTACTTTCTAAAAGGTTGTACTTTAATTTTTCGAAATCTAAAGGAGTCTTATTTCTAGGTTTATTTTAGATTCATTTTCTTCTTGCTTAAATAACTTCTTCTTTTTCTTTCTTCGTTATTCAAGCTATTTTCATTAAAAATATATACCCTCAACTTCAAAATTTAATTCACTAGTAGGTTAATTTTCCTTTGGTTGTATTACTTCTACAATTTCTATGGTTTCACTTCTAAATCTCTTGGTTATGATGATGCTTTTTCAACCGGAACTAGGCTGGAGCACGCTAGAATTGCTGGATGTCGGGCTCCTCTACAAAAATAAGAAACAAAAAGGACTGGCGGGGATCGCCCGTAGCCTCTCCGATGCCTAAGTTAGTTCTTTCCAGTGGAAGAGAATATCAACTGCTTAGGGAATGAAGTTTTTGTGCATACCTTTTAACCGGTCACTAGGTGGCCTCGTATTTATAATGGGTCATGATCACTTTCCTAGTCGATGATGAGCTTCCATATTCCTCCCATTGGGTGAGAGATTTTCTTTCCTTATCGTAAATCGATTAATAAGGGATAATTGATGGGCAATAATTAGGAAATATCCTACTTTCCTAATTGGTGGAGATTGAGTATTTTCCTTTAATATGAATTCTTTGATTACATTGCCACTGGGTATGGTGAATTGGGCCCTTGTTTTGGGCCTATATTTGGGGGATGTCATCAAGGGCCCATGACCGGTATTAGGTCCGCTCTTAATCCCTCTCTTTAGCCCGGCCTCGTGGCTCGCGGTTCTCTGCCTCGCGCACCCATTATTTCAAACCCCATCAGGTTCAAATGGATTAATTTTATGTTCTACAGATTTTGGTTTTTCTCCTAAATTTAGTTTTTCAAATTGTTGGAAAAGATTATCTATTTTATTTTCTTAACTAATTGTTCAAGGATTTGGTCTAGTTTTTGGTTAAGTTTTTCTAATATTTCCTTTAAGTTTTGTTGTTCAACTTTTATTTTTTCTATTTCCTTTCTACAAAACTTGTCTTCTTTAACTAGTTGTTTTTTTATATAGTCTAAGTTATTTCGAATTAAATTAAAATTTTTAAAGTCTTCCAGCTTCCTTTCTAATTCCTAAAGTTGTATTACAATTGTTTATTATTCTTTGTTGTATTTCTTGGATTTTTTCTAAATTTTTTATCCCTTCACTGTTACAATCACAATTTCCTTCTTGTTTTTTATGTTATTTTAAAACTACTTTGTTATTCTAACTCAGATTTCTACAAGGTTCTTAAAATATTTAATTCTTCTTTGTAAATTGAGGGTCATAAATTTCTTAAAGTTTCTACACCTATTTCTAAATTCTAAGAAGATGAGCTAAATATAAAAGATTATCAATATAATATTTTTGTAAACCCCGAAAATTCTAATTTTCCCCAAAAAAGAGTAAAACTGTAATTTCGGGTCAAAACTGCACTTTTCTAGATCCTCGGATGACGAAACTGAGTTCACCTGCTGAAACGCCTCCACAAAAACCTAGCTACTCTCACGTCGAATTCCAAGATAGCTTCCGAATTTCACGCTGCAAGTAATCGAGAGCAGCGCGGACACTCTTGACGATTTGAGTGGTCACATGAGCACACGCAAGCCATCGGGTTATGAGAGCTAGTCAAACAAATAGCTCAAGTGGGACCTAAGAGACATGTGGCAACATGATGATTAGAGGGAAATCCAAGGTAGATGGATAAGGTGACAAGGGTAATCCAAGGAGCCACTTAGAATTGGATAAGTGGCAAGTGAGAAGACATCTCACTTGACTTATATCTTCTCCCAACCGGTTGGGAGAGAGGGGAAAGGAGAGAGAGAAAGACAAACCAAATTTGAGAGGAAGAGTTAGGAGAGAGAGGCTCTACCTTCTCTCTAGATTTTCCGACGATCGGACCATCGGTTTTTGACGAAGCAAGAGGGAAAGTCTTTCCTCATGACAAGAGCTACAAGTAGAGACGGGAATTGAGGAGTTTTGACAAACTCCAAGAGGTAGGTCTTCTCCTACTTTGGTTATTTTCTATCCTAAGGGTTATGTGGTGGTGTCTTGCCCCAAAGGGAATGTTTGGTTGCATTTTGAACCAAGGGAAGTCACCCTATTTTTTACTCTGGCACGACAATGGTTTATGACTGGTTTTGGGCAGAAATAAAGGAAATTCCTCGCGCTGAGTCCTTCAAGTAAATTGTAGCCACATCATGGAACCCTGATGGTTAGGCTTTGAATTTCTCAATTCAGACCTCTATAGACCAAGTTATGGTCCATTTACCTAGGCCAAAGCTCGCTGGTCGTGCAAGCTCTACAAGCAGTCGTCACCAAATTTTTACGAGGTTTGACTACCTTACGTGAGACCTTCAACTTTTCGTAAGGCCATAACTTTCAACCGAACTCTGTTTTGCGTTCGGACTCTAAGTGCCCATTGAGTCAAGATTCTATACATATACACGTGGAGGGCGCAGGCCGGAGCTGGCCGACAAGGGCAAGGTGGGTCGGCTCGCATGTGCTCCGCAGGCTAGCCTGCAGGGTCAAGCACTCATGAGACCTCCAAATTCAAGGCCATAACTTTCGCTCGAACTCCGTTTCGGGGTGCCTGTGACCTCATATGGAAAGCCCATTGAGTCAAGATTCCATTCATGTTCCCGTGGAGGGCAGGGTGATCATAACCCCATCGAAAAATCTATGTTTTACACCAAGTGTGCAAGCAACAACATATGAATAGCTAAGAGTACATGACCATTGCATGGCATGTTGTAGGCTATTATATTGGGTATGGTATGGCTGTTTATGGGAGTCCATGAGAGGCCATATGGTTTAGTTCCAAAACTTGATCAAGGATGTGAGGGTTTTACCCATTTCACATACCTAAGACTATGGTGGGTCAAGTTTGAAACTGTAAAACCAAAAGTTTCTAGGTTTTCTAAATTTGTTCGATGTCAGAGTGGATGATTGGAACCAACCGTTCATGTTTCTGTGAAGGGGGAATGACATACCCTATCGATGGGTCCAAGATCGAAATCTCTTGTGAGTCACCTTCGGGATGACCTAAACCCACCGAGGACCGTTTGTGTGGCTTCGTGTGTTGATATGTTATCGCGCAGATTGAATAACATGTTGTTATGTTTTCAGGTGATGCTTCGGGGTTGTTGTAATGGGTAGAATTACTCATAAGTTAGCCTAAGGAAGGCCGTATGACATTGGCTGGGCGTAGTCATGATTGATGAATGCTAATATGTTTGGTAATGATGTATATATATATATATATATATATATATATATATATATTGGTAGCTGAAGTATATGGAATTTATATGCTTATGGATATATGTTCGGCATGGTAGTTGATATGAAGTATAACTGATGTAAATGGTTCATGTAGTGTGCCTCATACATGTAACATGAGAATTGCAGTGCCATAATTGCATTGCATATGCACTAGAACATCGCATAACATAGGTGTGAGTGCATGGTAGAGACGCCACCGTGTTAGGTGTTCGGCGGTGCGTCGTAGGTACACTAAGCATAATTAACACTGCTACGGTGTTGGATTGGGTGGGCTCCTTGCCTCATGGACAACGTCCAAATGACTTGCACCTAATACGAAATGGTAAAAGACAATATACTGGTATCGCAGTTTGATAGATTCCCAAAGGAAGACCCATCGATTATGGTTAGACATATTCCCCAGCGGTGAAAGGCCGCAAAAGTGTCTGGGTTTGCGGAGCCCATGGTGCGACACCAAAAATCCACTACCCATAAAAAATGGTGTAGGACTGTGAATGAAAATATGAATATATAATGTAATGAGTCAAAGATATGATCATCGATGCTGCGAAAGACCGCGGTCACACACAGGCTTGTGCATTGTGTGGCGGCCGGGGTGGAGCACCCTGACATGATAGCGAGTCACATTCCTCATCCATGGCATGTAGACATTCTGGAAAAGAATGCATGTTTCTACTTGAATGTGTGTGTGTTTTGATCATTGCATGAGCACTTAGCGAGGAGTAACCTCAGAGGAGATTATCACTACTAAGCTTTGTTTTCCCCACAGGACCCGTGTACACGAGAAGATCTATCGCTCCTTCTCGAGGCCGTGAGTACGAAGAAGGCCGGGTTGTGGCATTGAGAAGCATTTTTGTGTATATATTAGAACCAACTAGTTTTAATATATGTTTTGTATTAAGAGTGATGTAATAACTCTTGAATCTATAGAAATGTATGGTTTTGTAACTGCATGGACAAGTATGGATGATGGGCTCGATGTGGCCATTTTTACTCATGTTTGTGTCTAGGTTAGAGAGACACTCATTTTGTGGCATTAAGACACTCAATGACTACATGTATTCCACTGCAAGTTGATCTGTCATTAACTGACCCTGCCTGGGCGCTACAATTTTACTATTTCAGTTTTAACTAAGGTTTCTGTATTAAAAAGTTCTTCGTAAGTTTATTTTATAGTATTTTCATATTCACACAAATATTTAAGAGAAACAAGGTTCTTAATATCTTTAGTAAGGTTTTTAATAGTAGTTCTTAAAACATGCAATTTATCTAAGTTTTTCCTAAATTCTTCACGTTGAATATAAATTCTATTACTAAGTTCTTTTACACGATCATAGTCTAAATTATAAATACTAAGAGGATAAGAATAAAAGATACAAAATAATCATAAAATCATAAACATGCAAGTTTCAACGGTTTTTTCAAGATAATACTTTAAACCGGTAAGATGAAGCTTTGGTACCATGGAGAGATTGTCACGAAGTGATGTCTTAAAATTTCGCTTTTAATTCAGGGTTTTGAGGAGAGATTGTCATATGGGTTTTTTTTGGTCTATAAGAAGAAATGATATCAGAGCTCTTGTATGTTAATTAATTATTATAGATAAAATTTTAAATTGATTTCCATAGTACCGATCTTCATTAGTCAGAACTAGTGTAAAACCCAGGAAAAATTTATTTTTTCTCAAAATTAAAAACAAAGTAAAATTGCGAAAATGGTTTAGGGAGGCCTCGAAATCCCGATCCTCGATGATGAAACGGACTTCATCGTTGATTCGCTCGCAAAATCGTTACCTGTAAAATTTTCGTCACTCGAGACTGGCTGGATTTTTTCACGCATTTTCGGTAAATCGGGCGCCCACGACTCCCAGTGGATGAGATTTTTATGAGAATCTCGAATTAGGTAAACCCAAGAAAAATCTAATTTTTCTCTCGATAAAGGGTAAACTAATTTCGTTGAAACCGAAATTCTCTAGATCTTGATGACTAAACGGATTGCAACCGCTAAATTCGCCTCTCGAACTGCTTAATTCCAGAAAGTTTCACAATTTCCGAGACAAGGTATCATTTTACGATTTTCTCGGGTGATAACCGACACAAAGGATTTCAGTGGACTAGATTTTACAAAACCTGCGGTTTAAAAATGATTCGAGTTAAGTTCATTTAAAATAAAGTGAACTCGAAAGAATAAAATTTTTCTGGGGAAGAAACTAACTGAATGAGATAATATAAAAGCATGTGATTCAAATGATAATAATAATAATAATAATAATAATAATATAGTTTAATAATATAATATTATAATAATAATAAATGAAAAATCAATAAAAAGGGGTAGAGGCGCTTGGCTAAGAGGAGAGAGAGCGTGATGAGAGAAATTTTTATTTTTTTCTTTCTCTTGCTTCTTTCTGTGATCTTACTAAAACTACCACAGGTTTTCGTCTGGACTAAAGGCAAAGTTGATCTTACGTGATGAGAGTCACGCGTGACACCAAAAAGTTGAGTTTCGGCCAAAACCCGTGAGGTAGGGTTTTATCCTACTCAAGTTATACTTGTTTAGGCGCGGTAATGTTTCATTGGTCAGGCCTGAATCGCCAGAGTTGATCTGGTCCTTCTGAAAACTCAACTAATTGTCAAATTTGGAGTCGATTCTGACAAATTCAGACTGTAGGTTGCTCTGGGTGTTTCGCTTCATAATTTATTGAAATATTTTTGAAATGAATGGCTCGAGTCAGGTGGAATTAATAAAGAATGCATAAGCTTGATGTAAAAATATGATGTCACAATTACATGGAATATAATTGTGTGTATATAGCTCGAGATGAGATTGTGGATTGCCTAATTATATGGAATATAATTATGTGTAGGCCACGAGAGAGATTTGAATTGCTCAAATGAGCTAATTTTTAAGTTATGTTTGATTTATTATTGAATAGCCTCAAGTGAGCTTAGTTTAAGTATAATATCTTACTGTTAATTTCATATATGTGGTGTGTGAATGTAATTTGTGAAATATATGCATAATTGATATATTGTATAAAAATGATTGAAATGGCATAATGCATTTCATATACACTAGGTAAACTCAGAATTTAGGTGTGAGTGTACGACATGAATTTTCTCGAAAACGAATATGGTCATGGGAAGGAATTTCACAGGATGATTTTTCTGGAGAACTGGTCAGAGATGGGCCAATGCATCATTTCATGAGGACCATGACTCCAGCTTTCTTAAAGCTCACTAAACTAATTCAAATTTTTGAGGGTAGTGTCCCATATTTTTAATGAATACTATAGTTTATTTTCAAGAACAATGTAAGTTTTGTTTTGAAAATGATATTTTTCTCTTACTACATGGCTTATATAGCGTGAGGGAGCTATGAGACTCGAGACATGGGAATGGGCATGTAGACATTCAAGAGAAACACGCATTTAATGAGTGCTTGGCCTGGCACGGTACATGCACTAGTGAGAGTAATAACCCATAACATATGATTCCACCATCCATTGAGTTTCATCCCGTCAGACTATATATTATCTTGAGTACAGTGGTTATGTATGGCGACGTGCCTCATCTAGAGGCCTGATTTCAACAAAGTCATTGCGGGCTGATGCTTTTGATAATATGTAATGAAATTAAAATTTTAATATGTATGTGTATTAAGAGAAATGTATAACTCTTTGGACTATTGGAATATAGCCAGATATTTATTTTCAGTATTGTTTACGCCCAAGAGGCCATTTTACTCGTGTATGAGTTCAAATGATATATGACAAATATGTATTCCATGTTGATCGGTAATAAACGGACACCCCGTGGGTTTGGGGCGCTACATTAGGTGCACCTGGTTAAGTTCATTTAAAATAAACTAACTCGAATCGGTGACAAAAATAAATTGTTTCCGGGCAAAACGATCCAAGATAAAATGTGATTATCGCCAGCGACAAGATAGTTTCATACATCCAACTTAGCGAGTTAGACAAAAGGGGTTAAAAAAAAATCATTTTTTGGGGAGAAAACACTAGATTTCTGGTTTGGTCATGAGAGAGAGGGGGAGAGAAAAAAAGAAAAAGAAAAAGAAAAAAAATCCAAACTTACGTGTGATGCAGTTTTGTCGATCGAGAATTGATCGGACGAGAATGAGAAGTTTATTTACTCGATGAGGCTAGCATTGGTACCTAAAACACGGGATTTTGCTGAGGATCCAAAAGAGGAGTTCGGAAATCAAGGTTTCGGGTTTTGGGAGTGTGTCTCTGAGGGACTTCTAGAGTTTCTTCTCACCATTATAAGTAAGGGATTCTTCCTACTTTGGTTTATTTTCCACAGGGACTCTTTAGTTTGAGTTTAACTAATGCCTGAGAAATTTGTTTGGCTATTTTGCAAAACCACAGGAAAATCAGAATTTTCTAAAAGGGTAAAGCAATTAATTCCGGTTGAAAATTGGAAAATTTATAGATCTCGAGAAAAGCGAAGCGATTTGTAGTTAAATTGGTCTCCAGAAATCTAGTCACCTAGAAAGTTTCGTCGAATTACGAATAGCGTAATATTTTACAATTTTTAAGGTGATAAGTCACCGGTGACTTCGAGAATGAGATTTTTAAAATCTCAAAGAGTGAAAATGGCTTAAAGTAAGTTCATTTAAAATAAAATTGAGCGAAAATAAATAAATTGTTTTAGAGGCGACAGGACCGAAGATGAGACAATATAGGCCATGTATTCAAATAATAATAATAATAATAAAGAAGAAGATAAAAGCAAAATAAAAAGAAAAGTCAAAGGGACGGAAGAGGGAGGCGTGTAGAGATAGGTATTTTTATTTTTTCTTGGCTTCTCTCTAGATCTAATGGAAATCGGATAGTAGGTTTCGTTGGAAGCGAGAAGTAGTCGATCCCACGTGCGATAAGAGCTAAACAGCGTACCAAAATCTTGAGTTTGGATTAAACTCCACGAGGTAGAATTTCCTACTTGTGTTTTTCTAGCCTAAGGCCCATTTAATGGCTTAGGGTTTCTTACAGACTATGGTAAGTAAATTCCAGTCCCCAAATTCACTGGGTAGTGTAGGAAACCCCAGGTGTTGGGATTTGTTTTTCGGATGTCGGGTTGAATTTCGAGACTGTTTTCGGATAGTCCTGGATGAATTTTCTGGACTATTTTTGGACATTCCGGACAGGATTTTTGGGAATGTTTTCAGGTAGTCTTGGATTGAGTTCGAACGGGTTTTGATAAAAAATCATGTTAGCTATATACTTAGCAGTGTATTAACGTTGCATGGATCAGAAATTGTATGTAAAAATTATAGCGAGTCAGCGGTGTATTAATGTTTCATGTAGCACTCATATATGCATGTAACACGAAGGAAAATGCATTGGCATCATGCATTTCATATGCATGGTCAAATCGCGTCGAGTCGGGTGTGGGTGCATGGGATTGAGTATTCACAAATATTGGTAAATGGGTCGTGAGCTCGAAAATAGGAAAAAGTCCAAGGTTGAGACTCATGGATGTGTAAATTGATCAAAATGATAAATTTCATGTTTTGGGCAGCTCAAGTTGGGGTAGATCCCCCGGGGTGAAGACCCCGAATGTTCACGGTTAGGCATGAATCTGATGATGTAAGTTTGCGAAAATGTTGGAAAGGCGTGCGGTGCCTGTGGTGGCAAAGTAAAGTGGCTAACAAAGAAAAAGAAAATCATGAAATGATAAATTAGAAATTGGAGGGTTGTCGATGGTTTAAGTCATTGGGTTAAATACCCGATGGTTAGATTCCCACCCTTGGAAATTACGGGTGTGCAGAGTCGGTTGGGACTCGAGGTTGTGAGCATGAGGGTCACATCTCATCATGTACGAACATTTCATATAATGTTGCATAAATTATGAAATGTGATTGATATGTTTATGCGATCATTGCATGTGCATTTTAGGAAGAGAGTAGCCCTTGTAGAAGAAAATTTTCTGCGAGCATTGCTCACTTACATTGTGGGACCCCCTTTCGGTGTGAGTGTGGGGCAGCATCGCAGGCGTGATTACGAAGGATCTTGGAGTGTGTGGCCTTGATGTTACTTTTGTAAAAGTATTTTTGTATAAAGAATTGTAATTAAATTCTTTGAGGTATATGTATAAATAATTAAATTAGTATGGTAAGAGGGCCGTGATCGGACTCTTAGGGTTGTAATTAAGTGTTTTACTTTCATATTTTAGATTTAAATGTGAATGAATGGATCCCGGTGAAGGGATGTTTGAGGTGGTGCCGAGTAACTCGGTGTCCACGGGTAGTTGTGATATGTTGTGTGTTAAAGTGGGAAACAGGCAAGGCTCTACCGATTTTAAAAATATGGATCTCGATAAATGGGACCTGATAGTGTGGTATCGGGTCACACAAATCCACGGAGTTGACGGGTTGTCAACGGGACCGGGATAGGGGTGTCGTAGCAGTATCGACCAGGTTTGCGATTACGGGCACGATGGGCGTATGCGATTAGTAACGAGCATAAGTTTGCGATTACCAAGGCTGAAGGGATAGTCCCCGATACCCGACTTATCCGCGACTTAGTATAAAGAGCTAAGATATCTGATGCAAGTGGCGTCTTTGGGCATGGGCCTAGGATATACGATTGCGGAGTGTAGTGCATGGTTGCTGATTTTGGCTTGATATACGTCTGACTATGTTGGTGTTCAGGCCTGGTGATGCACAGAAGCAGGGACATGGGTTTAGGCCCGACTATTGTGGTGAAATTGATACCGTCGTAGCTTGGTATCGAAGTTTAAGAAGTATACTAATACCTAGGTTCATGGAGACGGAGTTTGAACCCGCTGCATTATGATGTGTTTGTGTTGTGTTGGGATATGTGTTCCATTTTGTGATTGCGTAATTGTGTGTTTACAAAGTGCGCGGAAAGATATATATACACGGTATGATGTATGGGAAATGTGATTAGTGTGGTTATTGCACGGAAGAGTATAGCCTCATGGCATAATATATATATAGGAAAAAAAAATGGAATCTTGGGTTAGGAACCTTACGTAGCCTTGGGGTTCGGAAAATGAGATGAGCCAGGAAGAGTGTTGAATTTTATTGAAATAAATAAAAGGAGTGGTTGTGAGTGGCACTACTTAGGTGATGAATAGATTGATTGGGGTTGTTAAGTCACATTAGTAATTAGTGCATTACTAGATTAGGCCAGAGATGGTCATCAGTTGTTGCCATTTGACGGTGTAGATGGCAAGTCGAAGTAGGGCGTGGGAACCATCCATGAGGTGCCGAGGCGGGGCCTTCTTGAAATTTGTTGGGATTGTAGTTGTTGCCATTGCATGGTAGTGTGGTAGTGATCGGGGTCAGGTAACCTCAGGAGATTGATCACATCATCCTTCGACGTTTATAAGGGAGGGGATCGATGGTGGTAGACCATTGGTTAGACGAATTGAAGGTATTGGAGGCTATGGATGGTACACCAGTGCGACCCGAATGAGACTAGGCGCGCGTTCGGCCCCTAGAGGTGAGTCCCAGTGTGGTGGGGCCCCGGGTTAAGACGCTAGGGACTTAGAGAGCAATGACTTGGGCGGATTCCGCGTCTTATGACCAGTATTTTAGGCCATTGCTAGACATGCAAAGGCCCGAGAGTTCTAGAGCTGGGCGGGGGCGACGGTGATGGATAACGTGGCGGATTCACTTAGGGTTAGCACGTTTTGTGATGACTGTGGCGTGGTCGGCCCAGTGGCGGGAGATTTGAGTGAAGCGAGATTGTCCATTCGGGTTAAGATTGTGGGCCTCGCGTAAGATCTGACTATAGTGGGACAACTGCGGCCATAGAGAGAGATAGAAGGCCTTACGGGGCATTCGAGATCTTTGAGTCTTGTGGTAAGAAGGAAGGAGGATCAGTCTTCTTCATGTTTGGGAAAGAGATAGAGGACTTATGTCCCACGGCGCCCGAGTCACGGGGCCGGGGCGGCGGGTGACATGCTTGTGCCGTCGGCTGGACATATGGGCGAGTTGCCCGCGGAGGCATGGGTCTGCAGGTTTTTGGCGGTCTGATCCCTGGTGCTCCAGTGGGGTGTGGAACCTGTTTTATTCCTCCGCGGTATGGTCGGAGGAACAGGTTTCGATCCTGGAGTGCTATCTGAGCCCGCTTGAAATACGGGCGGTCGAGGGGTCGGATTATGGGTTGAGGTCGGGGGGACGGGCTCATAGGCGGGAGCTTGAGACTGAGGCGTGTCTATGCCATTGTACCATAAGCTGAGCGTGTAGATCAACCGGATATGCAGGGTACATTTCATACCTGCTTTTGTTGTCTGATGCATCATGTTCATTATTGCATCTTGTGTGATAGGTGTGGGCTTTGAGGTTGAGGCCTCTGGAAAAGCTATTGTATGGGAAAATTCTCCCTTATGATCTAGGGTGAGAGTTGGTCAAATATGTCGGGATTGTGAGTCATAGATCTTAGGGATTCTGATCATGGTGGACCTTCGGGGTGGTAGACATATCGGGTTTGATGTCGCTATGACATGGATGGAGTTGTGACCCGTCGGAGTTGTCGGTGGTGTGACCTTAGGCGGGTTATCATACCTGATATGGTCTGGGAGTTGTGTAAGGTTGCATATGCATGTGAGTGATGCGTATGTGTGTGGAATTTTGGGACAAAATTTTTTTAAGGGGGGAAGAGTGTGAAACCCCAGAAAATCTGAATTTTCAAAAAAGGGTAAAATGGTAATTTCGATTGAAAATTGGAAATTTTCTAGATCTTTGATGACGAAATGGACTGCGTCGTTAAATTTGTCTCGCGAAATCTAGTGACCGGAAAAGTTTAGTCAGTGCAGAACAATGAAATATTTTACGATTTTCTAGGTGATAAGTAGTGATGACTTGAGGGGATGAGATTTTACGAAAATCTCATAAGTCGAAAAATGGTTTGAGCTAAGTTCATTTTAAAATAAAATGCATTGAAAATAAATAAATTGATCTAGGAATGACAGGACTAGAATGAGATAATATGAGCCATGTATTCAAATAATAATATAATAATAATAATAAAAAGATAAAAACGAAATAAAGAAAGTAGGGACGGGGAGAGGAGAGTGTGTAGAGAATGGATTTTATTTTTTCTTTCTTAGCTTCTCTCTAAGATCCCTAATCGGATCGTGGGTTGGTTGGAGTAAGAAGGAAAGTCGATCCACGCAGAAGCTACGTGGGTGCCAAAATCTTGGGTTTCATCAAACTCCAGAGTAGGAAATTTTCTGCTGTGTTATTTCCATCCTAAGGCCATTTTAATGGCTTGAGGTTTTCTTAGAGAGTCGTGAAAGTCGTAATTTGGAGTCCCAATTTTTTGAACTGAGTGTAGGAATTTTAGAATTTTGGAGCCCATTTTCGAGGACGATCCAGAGTTGAATTTTGGAATTTGTTTTTGGGCCAGTCTTAGCTAGTGAGTATTTCGAATAAGTATAAGCGAAATTTGATGCATTTTTCGACAGTCTTGGACTAAGTTCGGGTTTAGTTTTGATCCTGAGACTGATGTCTTCGAGTTTTGTGGTGTGTCAATAATTCGATGACGAACCGTGAAGGGACCAAAAGGTGCCCATTTTGTGTGTTATTGTTGTAAAATATTAAATAACATGCCGTTGTGTGTAAAAATCATGTTAATATATGCTATTTGATGTATTAACATGGATTGCACATGAATGGAAGTATATGGAAAAATTATAATTGTTCTTGTATTAATGTTTCATGTAGCACTCATATATGCATGTAACATGAAGGAAAATACATTGGCATCATGCATTTCATATGCATAATCACATCGCGTCGAGTCGGGTGTGGATGCATGGTATTGAGTATTCACCGGTGTTGGTAAATGGGTCGTGAGCTCAGAAAATAGGACAAAGTCCAAGGTTGAGACTCACGAATGTGTAAATTGTTCAAAATGATAAATTACATGTTTTGGGCGGAGCAAGTTGGGGTAGATCCCCCCTAGGGTGAAAAGACCCGAATGTTCACGATTAGACATGCATGTGCATTTTAAGGAGGAGTACCCCTTGTGAGGAAAAATTTTCCTTTGGGCATTGCTCACCCCGTCCGTGGGTTTCTTTGGTGCAAGTGTACGACGGCTCAACGAGGCTAGTGATTACAGAAGAGGCTGATGTGTGACCTTGATATTACTTTTGTAAAGTATTTTATAAGAAAGTGTAATTAAATTCTTTTGGAACTATTGTATAAATAAGTCGGGTATGTAATTATGTTGAGGGCCGTATCGGACTCTTACGGGTTGTAATCAGAGTGTTTTTGCTTTCATATTTTAGATTTAAATGTGAATAGATGGATCGACAAAGGGATGTTTGAGGTGGTGCCGGTAACTAGGTGTCACGGTGGTTGTGATATGGTTATATGTTGGGTAGAGCTTCTAGAACAAGGGAGACTACCTTTCGATTTTTAAAATATGGATCCCGATAAATGGGACACAATAGTGTGGTATGGTCACCCAGAAATCCCATAGAATTCCACGGAGTTGACGGGTTGTCGTGGGACCAGGATAGGGGTGTCACGATTTTTTTTTTTTCCCTAAATTTATTTGTGGCAAATAATGGGTTATGGGAATAGTGCTTTGTTTTGACCTTATATGATGTCCAGATTTTGGGGCTGATTTTCGGGGAGGGAATTTGGACTAGAATCCTTCAAGGAAACTGTACCTCTATATGAGAACGGCTTTTGAATCACCCAAATCAGACCAATATAGCTCGAGATTATGAATTAGTTTTAAGATTTGCCTCTATTATTTGTTTAATGGCTTTGTCTAGATTTTGGGATCACATTGGGAGAATGGTTGAACGAGTTCGAACTATCGCATGATGCATTATGGCATTTGGTGCTCACAGTTTTGGGTGTTTTCCTGCTCTTATAAAAAATTGATGTGTGGATTGTTTTATAGGCATTGCTTATGCCCCTAATTGATAAAGGGTACCAAGTTATCCTTGCTTATATGATTGATACTTGGTGTTGACATATGTTTGAGATGCATGAAAAGTTAATAACATGTTTATTGTATTGTGAAGCATGTGGAGATATATGTGATTGAACATATGTAAATTAAATAGAGTAACTATGTATTAAATATGATTATCCATGATACTTGACATAGTGATTGTTAATGTGGCATTCTGTGCATATAGCAGAATCCTTGCAATGGCATTACATTGCATTTATCTGAGGGACATCGCATGACATGGGTGTGAGTGCATGGTAGAGATCGACACTGTGTTTGGTGTTCGATGGTATGTCGTGATTACATGGTAGATCGTCTCTTGTGTTTGGTGTTTGATGATGGTGGGCTCAATTAAAATAGAATGACATCCAAATGAATCTCACGATCGCATAAAAGAAAAAGGACATGAAAAATATGTGTGTTGAGTATAGCAAGAAGGGATAGATACCTCATCGGGTGAAAAACCCGGTATTCATTATTAGACATATGTATCAAACGATGAAAGTTCGCAAAAGTGTTGGAAGGCGTGCGAAGCCTGTGGTGAGACCTCGGAAATTTTCTACCCATAAAAACACATGGGACTTGGTAAGAAACAGAGTGGATGTTGGGTTTGTCGATGGTTTTGTAAATAGAAAAATTCGATTTTTACGAAGGGTAAAAGCAGTAATTTCGATTGAAAGCGCAGAAATTCTCTAGATCTCGGATGGCCAAGCGATTTCTTATTTGTTAAATTCGTCTGAAATCCTAGTGACTAGAAAAGTTCTCAGTGCAGGACAATCGAATATTTTACGATTTTACGGGTGATAAGTCGTCGGTGACTTGAGGGGCGAAATTTTTCACGAAAATCTACGAAGTCGAGGAAATGACAGGTTAAGTTCATTTAAAATAAAATTAGCGAAAAGAAATAAATTGTTTAAGGGATAAAACGGACCAGAATAAAACAATATGACCCATGAATATCAAATAATAAAATAATAAAATAATAATAATAATATAATAATAATAATAATAATAATAATAATAATAATATAATAATATTATAATAATAATAAAATGGGAAAAAAAATCAATCAAAAGGGGGTAGGACGTCGGGAGGAGAGAATATTATTTTTATTTTTTCTTCTCTTTGTTTTCTTTTTCGAATCTGAAATTGGATAGTAAGTTTTATCGGAGTGAGCCAAAGTTGATGCTGTGACGAGGCTACGCGTGGACACGAATCTTGGAGTTTCGTCGAGCTCACGAGGTGAGAATTTTCCTACTTGTGTTATTTCCTAGCCTAAAGGCCCGTTTAATGGGCGTGGATTGGCAAAAGGCTGGAGTGGGAGTAAATTTAGTTCTCGGAATTTTGGGTAGTACTGGGAATTTTTAGAAATTTTCGAGTTGTTTTCGGACAGGTTCGAGCAAATTAGAGTTGTTTTGAACGATTCGGGCTGAATTTTATTGTTTTGGGCCGGTCATGATAGAATTTTAGGACTCTGACGATCCAGGCGTATTGAGTTTAGTTTTGTCCGGGGCCGATGTCTTCGGTTTTTATGGTATGTTTTATTATCGCGATATTGGTGATGAGCGAGTGAAGGACGAAGGTGCTCTGTTTTATATGGGTCAGAGATTTGGGCCATTTGTATTATTGTTGGAAAGTGAATAATATGATTAGTGGTTCGTGTGTCATTGTGTGACAAATAATGACACGGTTGTACATGATTGGGGCCATTACATGGCTCGTTGGAGACTAGTCGTGGACAAATTGTGTCATGTGAGCTGAAGGGATTATGTGTGTCTACGATTGGTAGTGACTTGTGATGTCCATATATGCTTGAATTGTATGTTTTGATTTGGAATTTGTATGAACCTTAATGAATGTCCGTGATGCATGGATAAATATGCATGAGTATGTGTATGCATATAGTTCTCATTATATATGCTTGGCATGGTATGAATAGGCAATGGCATAGTGCATTATATGCATGCGGCTTATCGCATAACATGGGTGTGAGTGCATAGTTGAGATTGACACTGTGTTAGGTGTTTGATGGTGTTTCGTGAGTACACAGTTGTGGATCAACACTGCGTATGGTGTTGATTAGTGGGCTCGGTTAATAGGACAACGATCCCAGATGGGTCGTACCGGAGTTAAGGAAATGGAAATGGCTCATTGCATTTCATATGCCTTTGGGACACCCCCAGAGCAATGGAGTGAAGTGCATGAGGTGGTTTCTTGAGAGAATTGTTTAGGAGGGTTGACCCGATAGTATTATTTATCGGGTATTGTCCACTCTGACATCGGAGGGTTGTCCATATAATATCAATCGTAGTCGCTGATTGATGATATGCATCGGGTTGTCCTGATATAGGTGTCGAAGTCGGTCCGCTCTTTATATGGGAGAGGGTTGTCACGATTAAAAACAAATACCTTTGTTTGGAAATGGTTTTCATTCATATGGAAAATGCATGTTTGAAGGGGGAGTCGGTGAGGACTCGAGGCGTATGGTTGTAAATGAAAATGAAAAGATTAAAAGTATTGGGATTGTCGTGGAAAAATGTGGTGATTCTGTAGCAGGTGCGTGTGTGAGGAGTGGTGAGGGACTCGGGATATGGGATAGGGTGAGTCACATTCTCATCCATGACATGTAGACATTTAAGTAGAGATATCATGATTCACTTGAATGTTTGTTTTGTTCGTTTTAGATGTCATTGCTTGTGCGCTGGGGTGGGGAGTAGCCCTTGTGGGAGATTATCACTGCATTTGCTCACCGTCGTGGGACCCACTGGTCTGGTGAGTGCGACGGTGGCCCGCGTGAACCGCACATATGAAGAAAGCAGGTTGTGGCTTTGATATATATTTTGTAAATATATGGGTTGTGACCCTATTTGTATAAGAGTGATGTAATTTAAACTCTTATGGACTATGGTTTTGCATAATCATGTGCTTATATGTTTGAGTATGGATAAATGGGCCTACGTGGCCATTACTGTATGTGGACCGGTGTGGTCGTTGTATAATATTAGGCCATGTTGCCATGTAATTGTGCAATTTGTATTTTTTTGGGTAGAGCTCGATTACAAAGGAGACTACGCAGATTTTGTTAAATCATGGGTCCGGAAAAAGGGGATACGATGTTGTAGTGTCGGTTACTCGACATCCTGAGTATTCAGGGGTTGATGGGTTGTCAAAGGACACCTGATTTTGAGCGTCCATGATTTTGATTTATAAAGCAAAGCTTTTGTTTTGGAAAAATGGTATTGAAGGAACATAAATGACGGTTTTGAAACTTACCCGTATGCATGTGTGAGGAAGTGGGTGGGACTCTGGACATGGGACGGTGAGTCACATTATCATCAACAGCATGTGAACATTAGTAAATGTGTGTATGTTTGCCAGATGTGTGAAATGACGTGCATGTGCACTTAGGTGGAGATTGGCCCTTGTAGGAATTATTCTCTGGGCATTTGCTCCTCCCAATCGTGGGACCACATTTTCGGTCAGGAACCGGAGTATTGGAAGACAGCGCTCATCTAGGAGTATGATATAGAAGAAAAGCCAGAATTGTGGCTTTGGTAGTAGTTTTGATGTATTATGACGCCACAAACCGGGGGTCTCATTGGCAGTGGGTGACTGCAGAATTCCTATGGTTCGGGTGACTCGTCTCATATTTGTTGTGTCCCATTTATAGGGATCCGTATTTTCAAAAATTGGCGAGTCTCAACTTTGTTAGAGAGCACCACATCCGACGCTCACAACTAGTATGGCAGTATAATCGTAACCCGTCGGTCTCGACGGAGTAATGTGGCCACCTGAAGTAGTAACCCATCCCATATCCCAAATATACATCCCGCTATCGGGACCCATTCATTCACATTTAAATCTCTAAAATATGAAAGTAAAACACTTAATTACAATGCAGCGAAATTAGATCGCGACCTCTACCCATAATTATATGACTATTTTATACAATAGTCGAAAAATTTTATAAAAATCATTTTATCTGAAAACGCACTACTGAAAAATGTTACCTCGATGCCACGTACGGCTGATTAGGTGCCCTGATAGGTGTATGAATCCAGCAAAAAATTTATAACCCTAAATTACTCCTCTTCTTAGTAGTAAAACTACTTTATTAGTATAGTGGCTCTAGGATCGAACCACGAGGATGAGTTTTCTTGCACAAATGATTCTTGTTAAACTCGAAATGGTGTGAATTAAATTTGGATTTTCGGGTTTTGGTAAAAGGTGAGAGGTATTGTTTGGAAAGCGAAATTAAAATGAAATAAACTAAAATAAAGTGTAAAAGAAATCCTTGAAAGTGTTGGGCTGCTAAGTTGGGTTGATAGAGATTTACAAGGGTCCCAGAGTTCATTTCCTCGCGTTAGGGAGGATGACTATAGTCCCGATTCCCAGAGCAGGATGCTTCGTTGCTTTTAAAGCTAATACTAATAATTTTCCTTTTGATGAAAGCATTTATTTAACATTTATGGTTCCCTACGGTGAAAATCTATCACCTTGACCCATCTACAATGATTCGAAATGACTAATGAATCTCGGTGGATCTAATAATAATCATGACCTAAAAGATACCAAGTAGATCGAGGATGCCTGCAATTGAAAATATAACATAACCTACCTCCCGAGTGGCTCAAGTAAATAGCAACTAATGGATATCGGAGTGTATCTAAAAATTGAAATACCTTTGAACCTAAAAGCTTACTTAGTATTGTGAAGAGAATACATCAAAGAGCTTTAAACCTAGAGTTGCAAATTTGGGAACCAAAATGTCATTTGCTGCGTGAAAAACGGGGAACAAAATGCAAACCTTACTTCCCAAACTGTATCCCTCTTAACTGAGATGAGACCTTAGTAAACATCCTTTGAGTTGTCATCCCCTGAGAGTGTTTGTAATAGCCAGAAAAAGGGGAATGAGGGAGAGAGAAGAGAGAGAGAACTGAAGGTTAAAAGCAGGGGCCGTGTTGCTTCCTTCCCCGAAATCCCGAACTTAGGTCAACGAGTGTATTACAATGGCTTATATGGCCTCCTGATCAAAGTGAATTACTTGATAACTAACTTCAAAACTATTACAATGAGGGTAGAAAGGAGAAAAACCAAAACGGGGTCGTTTAAACACAAAACAGGATTTCGCTACAGGTGGTGAATTTCGCTATATAGCGAAAATTCGCTATATAGCGAAATTTCCAGTTGTAGCGAAATTTTCCTTTGTTAGCCTTTGTTCATCATGTTAGTTCTTTGTTCCATTTAACTTTCTTCATTTTTTGTTCTATTTTCTACTCTTCTTTCCTCTTGGTCTCTGATTTACGATGTTGAGTTTGTCGAATTTAATAATGTTTGGATCGACTCAACAATTTTGGCATGGTCTTCATGAAATTACAAAATTTGCCGCAAAATGCGTCAATTAGAATAGTAAGGGACCTTAATGTGCGAATCGGGTTAATTAGAATGAATTAGTACACAAAAAGCACTTTCAAAACATATAATAAATAGAGTTCAAATAGCACTTTTGAACATATACTGACCTACACATTGCTAATTCATAGCAATGAAGAAAAGAAAAAGAGGCATATAATGACTAACAAAATTGCTATTTCAAAGGTTGTGAATGAGTAATGCCACAACCTAGTAAAATCATCAAAGCCTTGTCCAATAGCTATCTTGAGAGAATGAATGTCACACCAGATTCAGAGCCCGACCAGGTGGAGGATCGACAGGTTTTAGGAATGAGGAACATATCTTGGGACTCTTTACACCTTAATTAGACATTGGTATATCGAGTGCCTGTATATCGACATCATATACAAAGTCCAAAAATAAAACTACCACGAAGTAGTGGTGTTTCTGATGTCACACATACTCTGATCTTGAGTCCCATTACATATTCAAAACTATACATTTACAATTGCGGTCAGTGCGCGGAACCTGGGTGATGAATTTACTCGTGTGTTATTTTGAAGAATGCGGGAAGTTCTCGGACGCTTCTCTGTACCTACACGGTTAAGGCAGGTCTTGGCTTTGCGGCTTAGTGGGGAAACATATATAATAATGCATGTACCTGAGTTATAATAAGCATATAACAATAACGGATGTCGAAATTACATACATTCATCTCATGAGTTTATCCTGATTACTTATGCTTGTTCTTATATAAAAGTACTAGTAGGTACTACCGCAAGTTCATTAATACGAGGAAGTATTCGTAGGTACCTCACGAATTTATCTTGTATTACGGGACTTATATTTATTCAGGTCTCCGTGGAATTCTGAAGCTTACCATATTGAAATACTCGTAGGTATTACAGATCAGAACGATACACCTTCATTTCCTCTTATTCATTATTCAGGTTATTATCATATAATTATGGGAATACCCAGACCAGTACTAATAAAAGTGTAAGACACTGAATAATAAGTATCCGAAGATACTATACGATCTGAAGTCTCTTAGTAACACAAAGGCGGGGTTGCGGTGCGAGCAGCTGAAGTGTCGTAGCACTAATCGGGGACGGAGTCTGCGTGGCGCTGCGCCGGGAGACGAGTCTGTGGCATGCTTGGAATAGAGTCTTGTGTATGCGGGCAAAGATGTGGCATAACGAGGGCGAGTGTCGTGGCACTTAACAAGACGAGTCTTGTAGCCTTAACGGGACGAGTCTTGTGGCATAACGAGATGCGGAGTGCTGTCGGGTCTTGGAAGCACTTCTTGAGAATCTTAGAAGTACTAATCGGAATGAGTGCTATGTCGATTAATAACTGGTCTCAGGTATTTTTATAATTATATGAGTTGTTAACTTACTATCTTATAATAGACATTCTCAGCCCTTATGTGTTCATGACCAGTCGTCCTTCATATGTTGGTAAGGTATAGTGCGTGTGTAATCACACCTTATTCATGGATTCTTATTCTTCTATGAATCTACTTTACCCAAAGAGTTGGAATCACTCGATCGGACCTCCTATTGAAGTTATGACATTTCATGCCCAGCTAGTCATTCTGGGTTTTGGGGACAGTTTGAGATACTCCCTTTTCCCGGGGGTCTTAACTTCCTTATTTGGCACCTATCTGTTTGAAATATTTTAAATCTAAGGTGCTAGGTTCTATTCAGCTGGAATCACCCGATTCGAGCACCGAAACTCAAGTTGCACATTAAAACAACCCGGACTACTCTATGTTCAAAGCTGGAACCAGAATTTGGCTTGCACATGTTACTTTGAGTGAATTTTAGGCCCATAGAATCAGGAATTTGTGATTCTATTCTTTATGTTTTGTTCTCCTTGAAATCCCCATTTCATTGTCACTTGAATCACTCCGTCGGATAGAAATAGACAAGTTATGGCCAAATCTGGCCCGGTCGAACGAGCGAAAGCCGGGTGTACCAGTACACCTCTAAGTGTACTGGTACCTTTGGCTTAATGACCGAGCCCAGAAGTGTACCGAGTACAAGCTCAAAGTGTACGGTGCCTTCTGAAAAATGCCCATAATGGAGTATTTTCACCCATTTTCATGCTGCCTTTTTTCATCCATAGATCAAAAACCTATCATGAATGCCTCCCAAAAACAGCTATATTATGGGTTATAACCCTTAAAACCAATTATAAAGGTTATGTAGGGTTTGTTGTAAACCCTAACACAATTACCATAAATCCCACTCCTCAAAATGGGGGTTTCATCTTAGATCTTGTGCCATTTAGAGATTTTAGCTTCTTTCAAGAAAACTTTTTGGTTAGGATGTAATCCTAACAACCTGGGATGGAAGCGAGCTCACATCCACTCGATTATGAACCTTCACATAAACTTGAGGAATTCTGTTTAAACATTCAAGTTCCATACAGGTCGAAACATCCATACCTTGGATTTGCTCCCCTCTTCCTTTCCTCCTCCTTCAGTAAGCTTCTTGTTTGGAGACGAAAATGCATTTTGAAATTCTGACTCTCTTTATAATTAAGATTTTTTATTTTTATTTTAGTATTCTAGCCATTAACTCCCTTAGTACATTACAAATCTTATTATTTATACTTTGGCCTCTAATTATATAATCATGTCTTTGATATTCCTCTTTGGACAAATTACGGTTTGTCCTTATAATTTACCACGACTTAGGGTTTCTAAGTTTCTATATTTTTGCAGATTAATTTACGAAAATTTTAATTTATCTTAGACATAATACCCAACATGTTGAAAACAACTAGGGTATATTTCGAGAATGTTAATTCTCCCACTTAAAATAGATTTAGTCCTCGAGTACAAATGGTGAGGGTATTGTACCTCATTGTCGGTCTGGTTCCCCATCAATAAGCTTCTTCATACCATGATGTTATGACACTTTTACCAGTGGAACTTGCTTGCTTCTTTACTGTCTTACTTCACGATCTAGAATAGCTTTCGGCTCTTCATCGAAGGTGAAATGTTCTTGTGCCCTTATATCTTAGCGGTAATATGCGATGGGTCGAACGATATCTGACATAGACACATGGAATACATCATGTAATTTGGCTAACTCAGAGGAGTGCCAAGCGATGCCTTCTTGGTCGACTCTTTCCAAAAATCTCATGGGACGATGAATCGTGGACTGAATTCCCTTTCCTTAAAAGCAATTATCTTTTTCATGGAATACTTTTAAAAACACTATCTCCTACTTCATACTCATGTCTTTTCTCTTCAAATTGGCATAAGACAGCACAATACATCACTGATGACTCTTAATCTCTGGCGAATAGTCTGAACTTTTCTTGTGTCTTTAACTAATTGAATAGATAATCTTATGCTCACATTCATCTCCTAACCCGACACGTAGGAGTTCTACATCGTCTTCCATCTGAGGCTTCCATGCGGGGTCATACCAATCTTGGATTAATAAGCTGTTGTTATGAAATGAATTCCATGAGTGGAGCGTGCACATCCCGACTTAGGGAAAATCTAATACACGACCCAGAAGCATATCTTCCTAATACCAGATCCTCTTTGGTTTGTCCATCGGTTTGTGGATGGAAAGCGATCTTCAAATTCAATCTCGTACCAAAAGTACATTTGTAACTCTTTCCAAAACCTTGGCGTAAATCGGGGATCGCGAGTGGAGACACTACTCGATCACGGGAATGCCATGTAATCCTAACAATTTCATTCACATAAAGGTCATTACTTAGATCCATGGAGTAGTCCAGTCGAATCGTAAGTGACGGACTTGGTTAGTACGTCATAGTGCCCATATTGCATCATGTTTCTTTTGGGTGAGGGAAAGCGGATCTGAGAAATCCATGGTTATGTTATCGGCTTCCATTGGGAATGGGAAGGGTTGATAAACCCGGATGGTACGGTGTTCGACTTTTGCTGGCGACACGTTAGACACTTAACCCAGCGTACTTTCGAAATGTCCTTTTTCATCCCTCGCCGCAGTGGGACATTTAATATCCTGGCTACATTTATTACTTCGGATGCATGGGTAACTTTGATATTGTGGCTTTCACATAATATTTTCTTTAAATTCCATCATTGATTACCACATGTCTGTTCTTGTCATTAAACCTCACTTCCATACATGTGAATCGGTCTTGTCTCGGTGTGACCAGTGACAATTCTTGTAACTTGTCATCATTTTTACAGTATTCACTATCATTTTGTCTTAATTACGGTATCACGTTCAATTGGGCTGACAAGGCTCCGTGGTCGTAATCTCGATCATAATGCTCAAAGGTCGGAGCGAAATCATTTTTTTTCTACTCAAGGCATGCTACTACATTTTGCTTTCGGAATTGGTAATAAATTATCTGATCATAGTCTTTCAGCCAATTCCAACCAAGCGTTGCCCTCGAAGTTCAAATCTTTTGAGTTATAAATATTTGGAGACTCTTTATGATCGATTAGAAAATTCTACATTTTCTCCCATATAAATAATTATTAAGCCAAATTTTCCATGAACCTCTGATTTGCTAACTCTAAATCATGTGTGGGATAGTTTTTTCTCATGCGGCTTCAGTGCACAGGCATAAGCCACCACTTTCCCATCCTGCATCAATCGCATCCCAGACACATCCTCGAGCATCATTTGTATCTTTGTATAATCCCTACGTAGGTTGAATCAACATTTGGTGCTTCTTGATTATTTCCTTTAATTTTTCCAAAGCCCGGATTGGCACTTATCATCTGGAGTCAAATTTCACTCACTTGTCGAATGTCTTGTAAGTGAGGATCTTTATGGCGAAAGAAGCCTTGTACAAATCTCCAGATAATAACCTGCTAAGCCCGAAACTTCTCACCTCGGTTACATTAGGAGGTTTAATTCACAGTGCTTCGATTTCTTGGGTCCACTCTGTACCTTGCAACAGGATACAATATGGCTGGGAATGACCTTCCTTAAGCCCGAAAATCACATTTGTAACCTTGGCAAACAGCGATTCTCTCTCAGTTTGCGACTGTATCCTCGAAATGGTGTTCATTAACCATATGTCTTAGAATACAGGGATGTCATCGATAAATACCCGCAAACAAATTGATCCAAATAGGGCGGAAAACCCTATTCACATCAAGTCCATAAATGCATTTGGAGCATTAGTCATTGAAATGTGTGACCCGAAAACTCATAGTGGCGTAACGGGTTGAAGGCATTTCGGGACATGACCTCTTACCGAGTTGATAATATCCGTCGCAAGTCTATCTTCGAGAAGACACTTGCTCCTCAATTGATCAAATAAATCTTCTATTCTTGGCAGCAGTATGATATGCTTGTTACTTTGTTTATTTCTTGAGTTAATTTTCAGAAATTTATATGTATATAATAAATAAGTACACAGTGAAACATAGGTCGGGATAAACTATTATCGGTATCTGTGGCTGAGTTTTCCAACTCTTTGATTCGATTGGAGCCATACGGTAAGGTGTCCTGAAATAAGTCGTTCCTGTACGACTTCAATAGAGATCCGCTTCGTTAAATTGGTACTCTGGTAACTCTTCGGGGAAACACATGGGAACTCTAATCACGAGATATTTTCTAAATTTACTTGCTCTCTTTTGGAGTCAAAATCCAAAGCCAAAAGGCTTCTGACCTTTTCTCGAGCGTCAGACTCCTGTGGTATCTTCAGTCTTTGTTCAGATCGGATACCTACTGTTCTTGCCGATAGGTCGGGACATTTAAAGCGGGACTATTTTCTTATCCACGGTCCCAGTATGGCCGGTGTTTAGATAACAATCCATTCCCAAAGATTGATCTAAATGGCAGAAAGGCAGCGATTAGATCAGTAGAAATTCCCTATCATGGACCATTGGGGACAATTCTTATACACACTGCAGTTGACTCTAACACTACCTGGACTTGTAACAAGCGGTCATAATCTAATAGCTCTGCCATTAGTTGTCATTCATTTGTTCCATGCATATATATGAATGTGGGCTGGATCATTAAACCTTAATCATGAGAGTGAATGTACACTTGATAACCCCGTATGTCGGATCTTCTCGAGCTCTCATCGCAGCTGTCTTTGGTAGTAGTAGCGGGGCGATTTCTTGTCTCGAAGCATTACCTCTGCGAGCCACTTGATCTTTTGCCTGCTCAGAGTCTGTGGAGGTACATTTGATCCTCCTCTACCGCTTCTTGAGGATTTCATTTGATCTGGATGATTTGTCTCCATACTCTGTGCTCAACAATAACCTCCAGTTGCTAAATGCAAATACCACTATGATAATTGTGTCTTTGAACATCTGTGCTTTCATCTCTATAGTTCAGTTATGGTAGACACATGTCAGTGAGGTCCTTGTCTCTTACCCTTGTAGTGGACCTCGTCTTGAATCGACTTGTGACTCTAGGTCTTTTCACAGAAGAGGAGACCCCCTCTTGAGAACTTTTCTCTTTGCTGTGACTCTTCATTGGATTATAGATTGCCTGTGGCTTGCCAGTGGTAAATTGGCCAGTTATAGTGAGTAACAGTGAGGTACCTTTGATAGACTACGTATAGGCCCTCCTCATTGTCCCGTGTTTTGTAAGGCGGATTCAGATTATAATTGCGGGCGGGTGATTCTTTCTCATGATGATATATCATTTCCACTTGTCTTAGAGTGAAATTTCTTCCATTTTGATTCCTTGTAATCATCAGTGACATGCCGTATTAAACTTCGGTGGCTGACCGTCAGTATGTGGATCACGGGATTAGATGGATTCTGACGACTTCTGATCATAAATTTTTGACCAATTACGACCCATCATGGGCCTTGCGTTCCACTGGACGTTGGTTTCATAAGAAACCAACAGTTTTCAGCCAAGCTGACTGTTAAAGTTCTTCCATACTTGTATAGCTGATTCTTGCTCATGCTTTATTCTTGCATGTAGGCTCATGGTGGTGGTGATCAAGAACCACCCTGTATATATCTGAGGGCTATGATGCTTGATTAAAGCCGTTTCATTCTAGTTGACTGAGTGGGTAGAGACGATGGATCAAGGTTGGCCTTTTGATTCATTTCATCTGACTGGACGGATCCATTCTAGACGATAAATGAACAAAGACATCAGCGTGGGCTGACCACATTCTATGTAGGTGCATCATAAATCTTAGACTCTTTGAAACTTGCCTAAACTGAGCTCTGATATGACCATCACCCAGATTCTAGGCCCAGGCAGATTGTGATCTGACAGGTTTTCGGGACGGAGCATATACTAGGACTCTTTACCTTGTTCAGAAGTAACATTTGTCCAAAGTCATATAATATATCATATAGCCTTACAAAATTAAATAAGCCTGCAAGTAGTGGTGTTTACAGGTCATCACACATGTCTGATCCCAGTCCATTACATGTTGAAAACTATGCATTTACAATTGCGGTCGAGTGCACGGAACCTCTGATGATGAACCCTACTCGTGTGTTGGCCACGAAAGAATGCGGAAGTTCTCGGACGTCTTCTCTGTGCCCTCTAATTAAAAACCCCGTGCTAAACTTCCACATTAGTAGGAAACATATATAATATGCATGTACCACAGTTATGTAAGCATATAACAATAGCAGTTAAATTACATGCAGTCATCTCATGGGTTTATCTGATTACTTATGCTTATTCTTATATAAAAGTACATTAGGTACTACCTGAGTTCATTGTACGGAAGTATCGAAGTAGGTACTACCGGATGTCCCTAGGGACTTATATTTATTCAGGTCTCTTGAAGTAGATTCTGAGCTTACTCATATTCGAAATACCATTAGGTATTACATATCGAAACGATACACCACTGTCACTCTTATTCCTTCCATTGGTTCAACTATCATGTTCTGAATCACCAGACGGTATGTAAGTGTAAGACCTTTGAATAATAAGTATCCAGAAGATACTATACGATCTGGTCTTGAAGTAGCACAAGCGAGTTACAGTTCTGAGGCAGAGTTGTGTTGGCACAATGGACAGTGCGTGTGGCTCGCAGAACGAAGTGTCGTGGCACTTAGCAGACGAGGAGTGCGGTAGCATAGCAGAGTCAGAAGTACTAATCGAGTCTTGGGGCATACTTGAGTACCGAAGTGCTAATCAGGACAGAGTGCTATTTCCAATTAATAGCTGGTCTCGAATATTTTATAATTATATGAGTTGATAACTTACTATCTTATAATAGGGCATTCTTGGCCCACTTATGTGTTCATGTGGATCGTTATTTCATATCTTAGTAAGATTATAGTCGTGTGATACACCTTATTCATGGATTCTTATTCTTCTATGAATCTACTTTAAGAGTTGGAATCACTCGATCGGATCTACAAACTGAAGTTATGGCATTTTCCTTGCCAGCTAGTCATTCTTAGTTTTGCAGGGACAGTTTGAGATACTCGCTGCATGGGGTCTTAACTGTGTGGCTATCTTTGAGCTCTTTTAAATACAAAGTTGCTGAGGTTCTATTCAACTGAATCACTTTGGTCGAACAGAAGCTCAGGATGCGATCGAAACAACCGGGACTACTCCTATTCATTTGGAACCAGAATTTGGCTTGCACATGGCCCCACTTTAGTGAATTTTTAGGCCCTTAGAATCCAAATTGTGATTCTCATCTTTTATGTTTTATTCACTGCTTGAAGTCTATTTTACGTAGCGCTGGATCCTCCATCCCGGGATAGAAATGAGCAAGTTATGGCCAAAATACGAAAACTGGTCGAAAACAGAGAAGAGCCAGCGGGTGTAGGTACCTCACAAGTGTGGTATTTGACCAAAACGACCGAGCAAAGTGCAATAGGTACAGGCTCAAAGTGTGCAGGTACACTTCATAATGCCCAGAATGGGTATTTTCACCCATTTCATGCCTTTTCATCCATAGATCAAAACTATCATGAATACCTCCCCAGAAACAACTATATTATGAGTTTATAACCCATGCACAAACCAATTATAAAGAGTTATGTAGGGTTTTGTTGCAAACTAACACAATTACCATAATCCTCCTCCAAGTGGGGGTTTCATCATAGATCTTATTGCCATTTAAATTTTACAGCACCCTGCTTTCAAAGCTTTTTAGTTTGGGATGGCAATCTATGACCACTGGAGATTTGGAGTGAAGCTCCTGTATCACTGATGCATGAACCTTCATAACAGAGAATTCCAGTACAAACATTCATAGTTCCCTTGAATAGCGTCATGCCTTAGTTTGCTCCCTCCTTCCTCTCCTTATTTGTATATATTTATATCCATTCTTTTTTATCTCTTTACATTATTATTCTTGTTTGGAGCCAAGTATTTTGGTCTCCCATTTTCTTATAATTAAGATTTTTATTTTTATTTGGCATTCTAATATTAACTTTCATAATTACATTACAAATCTTATTTGTTTCTGTACGGCATCTCGTATATAATCCATGTCTTTGATATCCTCTTTGGACAAATTACGGTTTGTCCCTTATAATTTTACCTGACTTAGGGTTTCTAAGTTTTCTATATTTTGTGATTAATTTACGAAAATTTTGAATTTATCTTGACCTGATACCTAACATGTTGAAAACAACTAGGGTATATTTCGAGAGTGTTACAATAGATACCATACAAAATTGAGTATCGAAAGAGCCTCCCGTCTCGGTGAATCGACGAAACTTCCACGAAAATCTAAGTGTTGTTTGATGATATCATGATAACATGGCTGTCTCCCCATTTAGCTAACATGACCTCTGTGCTACTTCGCCTAAATAGATCAGGGACCCACTCTTATTCCACAACTTTTTTTTCTTTTTGTGTTGTAGGGGGTGCCAATGCTAAGAATCGACACGCTGAAAGTCCATGTAGCGAGGATGGAGTGACTCCCAGCTGAGTTCAGGCTTAGGGCGCAGTTATGAATCTTCAGGTGCTATCCTTCAGGTTTCCTGGGACTCGAATGATTTGAAACTCCGGCGCCCTCCTGACACTTGCTAAACTCTACCCATCACCGGAGTGTAGCCGACACTAGTCGGTGGCTTGACGGTTCAGCAGGTGCGGGCTTCTGAGTTTAATGCTCTGTTGGTCTTTCCGAGGTTTCGAATGATGGTGCGATTTGTCTTCTTTTTATTTCTTTTTCTTTTTCTTTTCTTTTTCTTTTTTATTTTTATTTTGGAAGACACATTGGCCTTCCTATTCATGGTCTAGCCTATTAAAGATTAATTAGTGAAACTAGGAATTAGGTTATTACCCGAAACAGAGTTTAAAAAGCAGTTTTAGAGTTATTGAAGAAACTTGATGTGCTAATGGTTGTTAAAGTGGAAAAGGTCGAAGCAAGCGAGAATTCAACTAATCATCCACTCAATTGGGCATGGAACCGATCTAACATCATGGGGTGGACAAAGTTTCAATTTTTCAAACCATAGGTTAAGCGAACCACCAAAAAAATTTAGGTCTGAAATGGGTCGATTTTTTTGAAAAAAAAGTAAGTTGTATGAGTATATTACAGAAAATGGTAAATAAAGTGAACATCACAATGGGCTTGCTCGAAATAGAAACAAAAACATAAATCTGAAAACCCACTTTCCCTTGTACTCTCCCCGACTAGTGTCTCGTATCCCTGTGGGAGGCAGTTTGAGTTAGGGAAAAGTCCCCCTGTGATGAGATGTGATCGTTGTTGGATAGGATACTTATGAGCTTTCCATCGACACCTTATTCACTCCGTTTGGGCTTCAAATGAACAAGTTAGAAAGAAGAAAGAGAAAAAAAGTGACCAGTTGGAAATTTTGAAATTTTCACCTTCATAAAATTTCAAAGTGTTCAACTCTAGTTATATTTAGATTCTACACTCTCTAAGCTTTCCACTTGTTCAAAAGAACGCCTAAACGAATTCGAATGAAAAGTTATGAAATGACGAGGCTATTGAGGCAAAGCGGTGGAGAATTTAGCGGGAGTAGCGAAAATTGTGTGTAGCATAGCGAAATTTTTAAATAAAATAAAAAAAATAAAAATAAAAAAACGAATTTTTAAAATAAAAATAAAATTTTTATAAAAAAATAAAAATAAAAATTAAAGTAAAATAAACGTTTTTTTTGAAAAAGACAAATTTTTAAATAAAATAAAAATACAAATAAAAATAAACTTTTTTTTTTTAAATAAAAAAATTTAAAAAGTAAAAATAAAAATAAAAATACTAAAAAATTTTTTTGATAAAATTAAAAATAAGATAACGTTTTTTTACTAACTTCTTTATTCCTTTTTTTGTTGGGATTAGTTCGTACAGAAAATTAAGCCATAGCTAATTTCATTATGTAAAATTCAGCTGTATTTGTTCTGTAATGAAAATTTATCTGTTGTTGAAAATTGCCTGTGTCATATTCATTCTGATCTTCATTACCTTAATTTTCACACAAGCGCAAAAATTAATACAAGAAAAATTAAGAAAAATTGTAGGAAGTGAAAAACAAGCTAGGAGCAATTAACTTAAAATTAGAAAAATCTAAGAAGAAAAATTATAGAAATCCAAATAAATAAAATAAAATGAAATAAAAAGCGAAAAATTAAAACAAAAGTGAAATGAGCTCCCCTAAAACAATTCATAAGCCTTTGGAGGCTGTGGTGTATTGAAGCTTAAATCTCAGGGATTGGATGCTCCAATCCAAACTGTTTAGAACCATCCTTTGTGCCATACGATTGTGAAGCGGTACCATTGTGTTTGATGTAGTGGCAAAATTCACTATCTGATGTATAATCTCTTGAAGTTTTGCATGGCAGGCAGTGATGGGCTGGCCTTAGCTTTTGGGTGCTTTAGGGGTTGGTCGTGCTTCAGGTGTAGGCAGAATATACACTTGGTCATTGGAGACTGCGGTGAGTGGGTTGTAGGTGCTGGGCGTGTGTTAAAGTTGAGTCTGCAGATGGTTGGGGCTGTGCTTTTGGGCTCATCCAACGCCTTTCACTTCCCTCTCGATTATAAAGGAAAGATTTCTTCTTGGTTCTCCCCTTGGAAAAACAACATCACACATATACGAGGATTAAGACAGTCTTGAACGATTCAAATCAAATCTCTATAAGCCCCTGAATGTGAGTACATTGTTGACAACGCTCCTGCGCCATGGTGTCACTTTGGCCTCTTCCTCTGTGGACATTCTTTGTTGATACGATTAGGTTTCAATGGAGTCTTGCAGTTTGTCCCATTTATGCTGAAATCATTTTTCAGCCCGTCTAATTTCTTGTTGAGTGTCTTCCCTGATGACAATTCTCGGTCGAATGGGCATTAATCCATACCTTTCACCTTACGAAGTCATCCGCTATTGGGTAAGGTCAAAAATGGCTTGTTCAAATGGAGGATTATTTGTGGTGGTGAGTATTGAGTTGAGCATATGGAGGGTTCGGAGGTACGCATGCGTGGGGTCTTGGTTCCCATGAGAATTTGTGTGATTCCCACAGCTTATGGTTGTAAGAATTTCCATATGGTGAACTCATCCCACATTGGTTTCTATAATTCCTGTAAGGACCTATATTCATTTGGATTCCTCTATAGGTTGGCATCCTTTATATGAGTTCTTATGAAAACCCTCGTGGATATATATACCTTGAGGTTACCCCACCTTATCTTGTGTCTTGTCCCCTCTTCCATTGGAGTTTAAATTGACCTTGATTTACAATCTCTAACCATTTAGGCCCATTTAACGTGAACAAACGAAACGCAAACAAGGAGGAAAAAACAACTACACGAAAAGGGGTAAAAAGTTAGATAAAAACAAAATAAAATGAAACAAAAAATTAAACAGTGAAAACACTAAAAGATATATATCTGAAAATTCCCACTGAGCTTGTGTCAGATCTAAAATTATTCAGCAGTCATCATTCGCCTTGAAACTTATCCGACATAGCGCCATTTGATTCGTGCCCACCCGATAGGTGTTATGAATCAACAAAATTTATAACCTAAGTCTCTACTTTACTTGTGAAGTAAGCTAACAGTATAGTGGCTCTGGAAACGAATACGGGGATGGGTTTCTTTGCCTGAAATGATTTAACATTAGCCAATGGTGAATTAAATTTGGATTTTTCGAGGTTTGGTAAAAACGTTGATAGGTATTGTTTGAAGCGAAATTAAGGCAATCAACTAAAATAAAGTGTAAAAAATCCTTGAAGTGTTGGAACATCAGGTTGGGTTGATAGGGTTATAAAGAGGTCACAGGAGTTCATTTCCTCGCGTTAGGGAGGATGACCTATAGTCGATTCTGAACCAGGATCTTCATTTAACTTTAAAAACTAAACCACCAATAATTTTCCTTTTGATAAAAAGCATTTATTTAAATTTATAGTTCTACAGTGAAAATCTATCACCCTTGACCCATCCTTCTGATGATTCGTAAGAGCTGACTAATGAGTCTCGGTGGATCTAATAATAACTTCCAGACCTAAAGATACAATGCTGATCAGCGGGTGCATCTGGGTGAAATATAGCCTTAAGCACCACCTCGGTGGCTCGTAAATAGCGACTAATGGATATCGGAGTGTATCTAAAGTGAGAAAGCCTGCTTGAACCCTAAAAACCCCCTTAAGTATTGGCCAAAGAGAAGTATCAAAGGCACAAACCTGAGTTGGTGGAACCAAAATGTCAAAACACAATGAGTTGAAAACGGAGACAGTCTGATAACACTTCCCGAGCCCTAGCAACCCTCTTCTTCAAGGATCTGGACCTTGGCCAAACATCCTTTGAGTTGTCATCCTCAGGGTGTTTGCGATGAAAAGGAAAGAGGAGAGAAGAGGCAGTGAGGGCCCAACGGGGGCCGTGTTGCTTCCCCTCCCAAAATCCAAACTTAGGGTCAATGAAGTATTATAATGGCTTATATAGCCTTACAATCAAAGTGAATTACCAAACTAACCTAACTAAAACTATGACAATGAGGGTAGAAAGGAGAAAAACCAAAACGGGGTCGTTTAAACACAAAACAAGGATTTCGCTACAGGTGGTGAATTTCGCTATATAGCAAAAATTTCGCTATATAGCGAAAATTTCGCTATATAGCGAAATTTCCAGTTGTAGTGAAATTTTCAGCACTGTTCATCATGTTGGCTACTGCTCCATTGCTCCCTGCTTCATTTTTCTTCTATTTTTTGCTCTTCTTTCCTCTTGGTCTCTGATTTACGATGTTGAGTTTGACTCGAATTCTTCATGTTTGGATTGACTCAACAATTTTGGCATGATTAGCTCGCAAAACCTGCAAAATTTGCCACAAATGCGACAAGATAATAGTAGGGACCTTTAATGTGCAAATCGGGTTAATTGTAATGATTAGTACACAAAAAGACTCAAAACATATAATAAATAGGGTTCAAAATAGCACTTTTTGGGCACTAATCACGACCTCCTTCGCAATCACGGCCTCGTCGGAGCGTTGTATCCCTGTACATTCCCTGTACCTAAAAGGGGGTCCCACAACGGAGTGAGTAATGCCCAGTAGAGAAATTCTCCTACAAAGGCTACTCCCTACTAAATGCACATGCAATGACACACATACATCATACCACATTCCATACAGAAATGCAATCCTACATGGAATGTTTCATGTCATGAATGAGATGAGACTCTTCATGCCCATAACCCGAGTCTTGACCGACTCCCTCACACATGCGACGCCAAATATGAAAACCAGTCATTGGTGTTTCACCCAATGACTTAACCTATCGATGTTCCTTCCAATATTCATTTAACTATCAACCATGTGTTTTTACAGGCGACTTTGGTCTCATCGCAGCTTCGCATGCCTTCCGACACTTTTGTGAACTTTCATCGCTAGATACATATGTCTAACCAAGAATAAAATTTAGGTTTTTCACCTTGGGGGTGGGGGAATCTACTCCATCTTGCTTCACCCAACACACTTATATTTTTTTATTTTAATGTTATGCCACCGTGAGTCTCAATTTTGGACGTCGTCCCATTTCCGAGCTCACCGCATATTCACAAAGAATGGTGAATAACCAATACCATGCACACACACACGACTCGATACGATGTCCCTGTGCATATGAAATGCAAAAATTCCATTTCATGCCATATCATGTTACATGTATAATGAGAGCTACATGCAACATTACCAAAACATGGATAATTATATTTTCTACATCTAATTGACATCCATCAAAAGAGCATATATCAATATGATCTTTTCACACACAACATGTTATTTAATTAAGCAACAACACATAAAATGGCCCCAATCTCTGAGACTCCATAAAAAATAGGCACATCCTAGCCCCTTCACTGGCATTATGAACAATTTTTGGTTCCATTCACATCGAATCATCATGGATACCAAAACACACAACAGTAAAACTCGAAGACATCGCCCCTGGATTGTCCCAAATCTCAACACAAGCCCCGTGACTATCCGAACCAAATCTAAAAATTTATGATTCACCCCAAAATCTGGACTAAATCACACACCGGCCAAGGCCCCGAAGAAACCTATGTCATTAAATGACTTTTAGGTTAAAATAACTATAGAAAATTCTACCTCTTGAGTTTACTAAACTCCTGTGATTTGCAACCACGATAGCCCTGCCGCATGGATCGACTTTAACTCTCTAACGTCGAGATCTCGACTCGTCGAAACGTAAAATCTCCTTTCTTTCTCCCATTTTCTCTATCCGTTTTTCTTTCTCTCTTTTCCTCTATTTTCTTTTCCTCCTTCCCCTTTTGTTCGGATTTTCCACTTTTTCTCCCTTATCCACCAAATTTTCCAAGTGGGGAAACTTCCCACCACTTTCCTCCTTTGCCACATGTCATCTCCACAATTTTCTTAATTTCTTTTCTTTTCTTATTTTGCTTTCCCATTAATTCCTCCACTTGCCACTTGGCTCAATGTGAGCCATTCACACAAGTGCACGACATGGCTCATGCCATGTGTCACTCCCCTAGGGTGCCATGTGGCATTCACATGGCTCATGCCATGTGTCACCTGACACTTGGTCCTCAAAAAACGTGAAATTCTAACTGTCTCGAAATCTAATGAAATTCGACGGGGTAACTAGATTTCATGAGATGAATTCAACGGTGAAGTCCATTTCTTCATCCGAGATCTAGAAAATTTCCGGTTTCAATCAAAATACTGCTTTAATTTGTTTAGAAAACAGCTTTTTTTCCTGTAGATTTACATTCTTCCTCTTTAACAAAAATTTCATCCATGAAATTCACTTATACCAACATACACAAACACATGCATATGCAATAGTTATTCTAGTTCCACTATTAGACTTTCAATATTAGACAACGCACCTTCATCCTCAAATAGAAAAGGATAGGTGGCTTGCATCGTGTCCTCGCGTTCCCAAGTTGCCTCCTCCACTCCTCGGTGTTGACACAACACTTTCACTAGTCGCATGGTCTTGCGTCACAAAACCTGATCATGGCTATCCAACATACGCATTGGTCCCTCCTCTAAGGTCCCATCAGTATCAATAATAATCTCTCCCCAATCCACTACATGAGCTGGATCTGGAGTATACTTTCAGAGCACGACGTGGAACACCTCATGGACACATGATAAACTCGATGGTAGCGCCAACCGATATGCAAATGTGCCCACCCTTTTGATTATCTCGAAAGGCCCCATATACCTCGGCGCTAGCTTCCCTTGCTTTCCGAATCTGACCACTCCTTTCTTAGGCATCACCTTCAAGAAGACGTGATCACTCACCTCGAACTCTAGAGGTCGATGCTGTTTGTCGACGTAGCTCTTCTGCCGGCTCTATGCCGTAAGAAGACGCTTTCATATCAAACCCACCTTCTCGGAGGTGTCTCTAATAAGATCCGAATCATTGATGGAACTCTCTCCCACCTCTGTCCAAAAAATCGGGGATCGACATGGCCTCCCATATAAAGCCTCATAGGGTGCCATTTGTATACCCGCTCAAAAATGTCATGTGTTTAACCCACTAAGGGTGTTTCCTTCCCGTAGCGACCCCCGGCCCTACCGACCCGATTAGCCAGTCCGAACCGAAACCCCGGGGACGCTCAGTTTTATTTCTTTTTATTTTCCGTGTTATTAAATTTTATTTTCAAAAGTCAAGCCACGACCAAATCCCCGCCCGCAATTCGGACAAGGTGGATCCAACCTGAGTCTTGGCTTACTCCGACGCTTTCATTTATCTTATCAAAACATTTTATTAATTTGTTTAGTTACTTTAAACGGCTTAGCTTGGGCAAACCCATAATCATTTACAAAATTCAAAGCAATTCAGAGGGCCCATAAACATTAACAAATACATTTACAAGGAAAGGCATTCTATGCCCTTTTCAAAATGATATACAAAAAATCAAGTTTCGTATTTAACCATTTTGCTTACAAACACCACTTGTTCAAAAGATGATATGCAAAATTAAGTATACACTTATACTGTGACTCTCTATGACTTTGCCCCGCGCGATCTTGGCCTTCTTCTTTGCTTACTCGATACCAAGGCATAGATAAATTCACGCTAAGCATTTTCATGCTCGTGGTTCTATACAATATCTCCACATGAATTTAACTCAGACGATTTATCATTAAACCATGCCTAATATATGAACATATACTCATGCTATTCATTTCCGCATGCTTTCACATACAAATCATTTTTACTATATCATATCATGCATTTTCAATGCAACAATTCATTTCTTACAATTCACCCTATGAGATTTAAGCATATTCATAACAATCCCATTTACACTCGTCAATGTTGGTTATTTCACTTTTGACTATCTGGCCTCGCATTTCCACGGATTCCGTTTAATGAATCCCGCCCTTATTATCATTCGGTGATGTGCTTTCACATCTAACTATTTGGTCTCCCATCATGACGGATGCCGTTTGGTGCACCCCGACATGTGGTATCACTTTTAACGATTCGGTCTCCCATCATGACGGATGCCGTTTGGTGCACCCCGACATGTGGTATCACTTTTAACGATTCGGTCTCCCATCATGACGGATGCCGTTTGGTGCACCCCACGTGGTATCAATTAAATTCCATACGCCATCGTGATCTGATCCGCTTGGTGAATCCAAATTGCCGGGACATTTCTTCACGCCATACGTCACGACGGAGCGTCGATTAGTGCATCCTACCAAGTGGACATTGATAATTTCGGGTGCCTTCGTGGATTCGATGTCGACAGCATCCCGTCAGCGATTCATTCGGGTATATCATTCATCTACAATCTTCGCGATTCGCTTGATGAATCCTGCCCTTATCATCATTCACTTTTCATTGGTTTTCAATTATCACATTCAATTTCATATTCACTTTCGTATTATCTTTCAAAGATATATGCAATCTATGTACTTAATTCATATACTCATTCATGCACTCATTTCATAGTTACTTGGTAATCTACCAAAATACTTGAAATAAGAATAGAGTCAAAGAGAACAAACCTAAGCCGTCGAATTCCAAATTTTCCTTCTCTTCGATCTCTAGCCCCTAGGTTAGCGATCATCAAATTGGCCCCTAGTCACAATATCTACGCCACTCTTAGTGGATAAACAATTGTTAAAACAATTTTAGTGAATTACAAATTTATTTTTGTTAAAAGTCTTGCTACACACTAAGTCTACTTAAGATGAACTCGCCGAGGCGAAGAGGTACGGTACATTTTTCACCTAGCTCTAACCTTAATTGAACCCCCATTAATCATTACTTAGGGTCCCTAGACATCGGTATACGAATACGGGACTTAACGACGCGAAAACATGCAAAAAATGGGGCTGCTAGAACCTGCACGGCACACCCTGACCTGCACTTCCAGACAAAGCTACCCACGCATCACAGACCGGCACACACCAACCTCGTGACCGCAGACACCCTACTTCGGATTTTGCCTTAAATTTCGATTTTGGCATTTTTCTCTCATTTTTCTTCCACAAATCTTCTCCAATTCGTCCCATATCAAAAAACCACCATGGAATCCCTTTAAAACAACTCCAAAAGTGGTTTAGAATCAATGAAAACCCTTTTCTCTCAAGTTATGGCTTTTCCCCAAAATCTAAATCAAAATACGGTTGGGGTTTTGATTTTTCTACTCGAACCTCTTCAAATCTCTCTTCGTATGTCGTTTCGCTCTTAGGAGCAATAAATGGAAAGGGTCTGTGACGCCCGAAAACTCCGGGGTCCGCTGACTACCCGTCAACCTCAAGGAATACAAGTGGATGTCTGGGTTACCCGACGCCACTTAAGAAAACGCAGTCCCTTGTACAGAGCCTACCTAATTACAAACTCGCATATCCCGTCCCAAACAAACAATATAATCCCATATATATCCAATACCCGCCACTGGGCCCATAAACAATTCTCAATATGCATACCAACTATGAATCCAACTATATATCCAGTTACAAGAGCTGCAATATTTTCACTCTTAAACCATACATATTAAACTTAAAGAGTTCTAATATGAGAAACCACCTTTAGCCATGATTCCGCTTTCTTCTAGAACTCACTCTAGACGAGCCGTCTCTCACACGCCCCCTGCATTCAGAAAAAGGGGGATCCCACGACGGATGAGCTAAAGCTCGCAGAGAATCAGCTCTAAGGGGGCTACTCACCACCTAAGCCACAGAGAACGCTCCAAAGTAAACACACATTCAAAAAAAATGCATGATCCTACTTGAATGTCTACATGACTAACTCCGCATCCCGCAGTCCTCACCGACTCTCTCACACTCTCCTAAGCCTTGTATGAGAATTATTGTTTTATTAGTGGACAACCCTCCGATGTATATATATCAATCTGGGTCACCCGAAATGATTGATATATTAATTGTTTCGTGGACTACCTCCGATGAATATCAATCAGTCATTCCGACGCATTGATATTTTTAGTTTGTGGACTACCCTCCGATAATTAATATTTTAGACTACCCTCCGAACCATTTTCTCTAGACTCATCTCATGCACTAACTCCTGATATCCTAGGATGTTCCAAAGGCATATGTTCTCGCTAATCTAAATATAGTCTAATCACATAAATATATAAACACGTATCATATCACATAAAAATTTAATCACACAAACATGTTATGTAATTATCATTTCAAACATCAAAATTAGAGCTCAATTGGGCTATCGATCAAACACGAGCAATTTTAATTTAATCATTTAATTGCCCACATATTCGCAAAATATATTTTAGAATCGTTTCGAATAGTGAAACCCTCGGTTACTATTCCCCGAAAAATCATTAACTCAACAAGCCACTTAGTGAAATTACAATTCACTTCGCCATTCCCTACCTAATGCATACTAAGCAAACATTTAATGCACAAATTAACATAACCGCATACAAACAGCCCGCACTGATACACTACGCTCCAATTTTTGTTTAAAATTTATATCAATTCTGGCCCCAAGGTTCGGGACCGATCAGACTACCTTCACTACTCATTTGACTCCAAACACGACCAAACACTTAAAATAGGAATAAAACTCAAGTAGGAGAAACCCCTACCTCTTGAGCTGTCAAAATTACAACTGCATCTACGCGGCTTCTCTCCATGTAGAGCGCTTCTTCTTCTTGTCCCAAGACCGCCTAAAGGCTGATCGCTGTGCATTTCTGTATTTAAGCATGACTCTCTCTCACTAGAAACTGATCTAAAGCTCAATGCATCTATTTTTTCTCTTTCTCACGTTTTTTGTTCCATTTGAATGGAGAGATTACACTATACACTCAGTTTGTCCTTAAATGACTTAAAATCAAATTCCAAATTTAATTCATTTTGTCCTCTTTACTGTGACCATATTCTGACTATCTCTACGTCCATTTCATCATTTCTACTCATACCACTTATGGCACATGAGTATTTGTTATATGTGACTGGCCACATCAAAATTAGTTTTACTGACCCAAAATGCGATGCCTGAAACGGTAAATTCGACTATCTCGGAATCGAATAAATTTACGTGCTAGCTAGATTTCGTGAGATCGCATCTCTAAACGGTGAAACTGCCATCATCCAAGATCAAAGAATAAATTATGATTTTGAATCAATTAACAATTTCAGAACTAAAATTACGTATTTTGCCCTTATTCCGTAAATCGAATTTCTGCCCAGCTGCTCACACCAAAGCTGACCGAAACCCTAAATTCCTTCTCCCTTTCTCCTATATCCCTTCTCCAAAACGTGATGGCTCAAAGAAATGAGCTGAAGACTGCCATTTTTGTCTTTATATTCACTCCTAAGCCGTAGCGCCAAGCTTCGCCTTCCACCCTATTCCAAATTTCATTTTCCATTTTTTGTCTTAATCACTATTCCCTATAAGCACTTGCTTGCCACCTAATAAGTCCAATTTTCCATTTTTGACATTCTAACTTTTGACTACATTCCTTATCATTTGTCATTTATTTCATATTAGCAAGAGCTATCATTCACCCTTAGGTCCTCATTTTATAATTTTCCACATTTTCCTTTTTCACCTGGGTCTAGTTCCGGGTTCAATCAATTTTCAATTTAGCATATAATAATCAATCATATGCTCACACTCTAAATTTACATTTCACAATTTGTCAAATTACCCGGAAAAGCCCAAGTTTGACTCAATTCATACCCAAAATATATAATAAAATTATAAAATTCTAGTATTTTCGGGGCGCACCTCCTAACTACCCTTAAGATCCGTGACGCATGCCTCGTAGCATGTCCCCAAACTCGTATAGTCCTCTCCGATCAATTATCCGTCTGGTGGATGAAACTGCCAGCGACATCAATCAGGTCCCCATGGCTCTTTGGAAACTCTTCCAAAGTGTGTCGAACCTGATCCTCGTCTCGAGACTATATTGGTACTCCATGTAGTCGAACAATCTCTTGAATATACAACCGGCAGAATTCCTCTAGTGTGAAGGTCATCCGCACAGCTAGAAAATGTGCCAACTTAGTGAGCCGGTCCATAATCACCCACATAGCATCATAAATTGCGGTGTCCGGTGGCAAAGGGGTCACAAATCCATCGTGATACGCTCCTCAATACCACCACTTCCAATGGCTAGAGTAGTTTGTCAGTTTCATGCCTGCCTTTACTCATTCACACGTGAGACACCATGAACAAAATCTCCACATGTCACTTCATCCAAGCTTCGCAATCACCTCGGCAACGAAGATCACGATACATCTTCATGCCAATTGACATAGCAAATCGAGTAGTGGAACTCCCCGAGGATCTCCTCTGGGACCACAACTAGTGGGAACCATAATCCGGTCCCCTATACCGAAGACTATCATTTGTGTATGGCCTGCTCTCACCCATACTTGATCAGATCGGGTCCCCGATGTAACGATTTACGCCTTGCCTCTCGACTCACCACTAAGCCAATGTGATACGTGAGCACCTAAACTCCCTAACGCTCCCTAGCCCATCGCCATGTATCAGCCTTAAACCGGCCCCAAAGTCTCGGTGCATCTCGCCACTTCCGAAGCTACACTAGCTAGTACTCATGACTTCCGATCGAGCGATCAATACATCATTTGCTCTACTAGGATGGTAAATGCAAAATGGAGTCATAATCCTCCAACACTGATCCGAACTGCATTGCTCATGTCGAGGGTCTCACTATGTGAAAACATACTTCAAACTCTGGGTTTGGAAACACTTCAAACTCCGGTTTCACCATACAAGCAAGGGTGGCTAAATCTTAAGGCAAAGACTATGGCCAACCCAGTCATGTGTGTAGTAATTTCGTTCATGATTCTTGTGCCCTGAAACCATAAGCTACAACCTCTGTGATTGCATCAAGACACATCCTGCCCATCCCTTGTATATCACAAGACACTGTGAAAATCTGGGTCTCCTGGTCCTGACTATCAAAATCAGTCGAAGTAAGCCCATTTTAACTCCCCGGGAATGCCTTCTCACATGTGTCTCAAATCAATCTCTCTTGGCCAATCTAACTACAGTGCCTCTAGCCTGAGAAACTTCTGAACCTCCCGAGTACCCCGCCAATCCAAGAAAACTCCGTATCCGAAGACTAACTTCGGGCCTCTCCTAACTCGTAACAGCCTCTACCTTCCAAAACCCACCGACACACCCGGTCGACACAACGTGTCCCAAGAATCTTATCCCAAGAAGCCGTACCACACTTACCGACCTCGCATACAATCGATATCTCATGCCCGAGAACAACTTCAAATGATCCTCATGCTCCTCCTTAGACTGAGTAGATCAAGATATCACAATGAAGACCACAACAAACCGATCCAAATAGGTTTGAATAATTTATGCATGAGGATCCATATACTGCCACTGGAGCATTCGTCAAACCAAAAGGCATCACTATAAACTCGAAATGCCCATACCGTGTCCTAAATGATGTCTTAGGGATATCTGCCTCCCTAACCCTCAACTGATGGTAACAGGTATGAAGGTCTATATTGGAGTAGACTCGCACCCCTCTCAATTGATCAAACAAGTCATCAATCCAAGGCAATGGATATCGATTCTTGATCGTAACCCTGTTCAACTGTCGATAGTCAATGCACAGTCGAAGAGTCTTGTTATTCTTCTTAGCAAATAAAACCGGAGCGCCCCATGGTGAAGTGCTCGATCTAATAAACCCCGCCCAACAATTCCCGCAGCTTGACCTGAAATTCATGCAACTCAATCGGTGCCATCCTACGAAGTCATAGAAACGGGCGACATACCAAGGTGTAACCCAATGACAAAGTCCACATCCCCGTATGGGCGATAACCCTGGTGAGCTCATCCCGGAAAGACATCCTCATGCTCGCAAACCACCCGAGGTAGACTCAAATCCTATCTCACCTCGTCCTCTAGGGTAAGGCTTGCTAGCCAACCCATCAACTGTCCACTCCATCTAGAGTCGTGCACGGTCTGGGGTGAAGCTTCATGCTTCTCCCCCTGAAAAGTCACATAGATATCGTCCCGTGTGTAGGCAGTAATCCTCCTACTATCACAATCAATGATGACTCTGGGCAGTAACGCTAACCAATCCACATGCTAAGAATGACATCAAACCGACATGTCCATCACCCGAAGGTCCATCGAGTTGAATCCTTGAGATCTCTAACTCTACAATCCGTGACATATCTAATCAACTCACCCCTAGTCCCTAGGAGAACTCACATGAAACCGCTTCTTCCAAGGTCTCCACCTCTGCTTCCAAAACATTCACTAGATGCAACAACAAAAGAATGCTATGCACTAGAATCAAACAATATCTTTACCCATGTGCAAGAAATGTGAAACATACCCCAGATCTCACCGACCGATTAATTGGCTCGGGCCTATGGTGTAATGGCATGACATGCCCTCGAGTCCCCAAGTCTCTACCGTGAGCTCGTCTCGACCTCGACCCATACCCTAGCTTCTCTGACCTGTCTGTGTAACAAAAGGCGCCTATGCAACACCCTAGGACTGATACTAGTCCCTCTAGCCTACACTAAGGTGAGAAGGAACAAATTGTGTCCGCGCCTGTCCCACTGATGACTGGGACTGCGTTGTCCCGAAACCCTAGGATCCTTGCCTCTGAGGGCAATCCTACCTCACATGTTCGGGCTGATGTCAATGGGAAACATGTCACTGCCTCGACCGACTGAAGCCCCGGGTTTGGCCTCGTCCGCAGGCCGCGACCCCAAATCCCAAACCGCGTGATGTGTCTGGGCTTCTTTCTCGAATCCAGCAGGGATGATCCCTCCTTCCTCTCGCCACTAACAACCGTATCCCATGCTTCAGGCACCCTCTATCTCTCTCTTTCATGGCCATGCTAGCCATCCTCGACCATAGAGTCCACACAACCGAGGAGAAATCCTACACCTCGGGCTCGAATGGATAACTTCAGTCATCCTTAAACTTCTCGCACTCGCTACACTTCGTGGCCACATAATCATCTCTTAAATGTGCCAATTTGGTGAACTTAGCTACGTATTCGAGCACAATCATACTTCCTTGTTTTAACTCAAGGAACTCCCGAGCATTTGCATGCCTAGTAGATGCCGGGAAAAACTTATCCATGAAGAGCTCTCAGAACTCTCCCCATGTCATCGTCTCCGGATCCCATGAGACTTTGACCTAATCCCACCATATCTGGGATTCACTCTCTAGCCGAAATGTGGCTAGCTTGATCCTCGTAGCATCAGAGGTAATCTCCATAGCCTCCAAAATCCTCTCAACCTGTAAGAATCAATGATTAGCTACCACTGGATCCCTTCCCCTGATGAATGTTGGAGGATGATGTGCTATAAACCGTTGGAGGTTGCTAAGCCCCCCTTAACCCCCAACTCGCACTAGGCCCTGTGACATGAGCAGCCAGAGCACCTATGCCCCACCAAAGGCCCGCTAATCAAACACGGGTGGAGTGCCTGCGACTCCACCCTCCCTTTCGCCAGCCCTCTCACTCTACATCTACATATGTCAAATAGAAAATTGAGGTTTCTTTCTCTTTACTCAATTAGTAGTATATATGCCACCACTAACATACATCATACTTATTTCCCATATACTATTTACTAAGTATATGATTTTCACAATATATGCCACATATCACACACATTCATTTTTCAACATACACAGTGGATGCATGATCTAAACCAGTGCCCACCGAGTCCTAGGTATTTGTATACCTAAGCCCTGATACCAAGTTGTGACGCCCCAAAACCCGAGGATCCAGTTCTTATAGCCACATGAAGATCTGGTTCGGGAAATGACTATAGGTCATCCTCCACAACGTGAGGAAATGTGACCTCGAGGACCCTCGCGCCCAGGGCCTCAAACCTGGGTGGCCCAATGCTTCAAGGAGTTCTTTTATATTTTATTTCACTTTTATTTCGCCTAAACTACCAGTCCCTATTTTTATCAAAACCCAAAATCCAAATTGAATTCACCATTTTGGCCTTAATCGCAAATCATTTACACGAAGAAAACCCATCCCTGTGTTCGACCCTAGAGCCACTATACTGTAGTAGCTATGCTACGACAATAGGAGGAATTTAGGTTATAAATTTTGTTGATTCCGGCACAACTTACTGCTACACGAATCAAATAGCGTCGTTGTCGAGGATGGTGCCTAAGTGCAAATGATGACTTATAGTCACTGTGACCTCATCACAAGATTCCGTGAATTTACTTTTATTTTTCTGTGTAATATTTTTCTGTCAGTTTGTTAATTTTGTTTCCCTGTTTATTTATTTATTTATTTATTTTTAACCCTAACCCTTTAGGTAGGATTGTTTCTTGGTTGTCTTGTGTCTGCCCTATTCTTGTTGTAGGAGAACATGTTCCAGTGGTTAAAGAATTCTGAAGGCAGGTTGATCAAAGTCAGTGTTATACAAGAGTCCAATTCTAAATTGAATATTAGTTTTAACCAAACGGGAACACCCAGAGGGCTACAACACTGGCCAAGCACTCAAAGTGAGAGAAATCCTAATGCATATAGATGGCTGAGGGACTATAGAAACCTCCACGAATGAGTGTGCTCCCTCATGCATGGTGCCTCCACTCAATCGCATCATATGGAAATGCTTACAACCCTAGTCGGAGGAACCACCTAGTCCCCCTAATGGGACCAGAACCTATACAATACGCACTCCCGCATCCACACGCATGCTTCTTCATCTCAGCCTCAACTACCACAACCTCTAGTTGAACAAGCCATTCTGAACCTACCAAGTCAGATGACTTTGTGGGAGAGAAGACATTCAATGCTCCAATTAAGTCGTAAGAATTCATATCGTGGGAAAGCTCCTTGAACCATAAATTAGATGTGGCTTCCAAAGTGACCTTTGATCGAAGATCGACATCCTCGCACATTTCCCCTCATTTCAAGGCTCACCAATCAGCATAAATTCATCAAGAGGAAGAGAGTCCGCAGGAAGAGTGCCTAAGTGACACCATGGTGGATGTGGAAAGCAAAGGTCAATAAAGAGCTATTATTTGAATCTCGATATTAAAGGCCGCCAGAGCGTCCATGGGAAAGAGTTAAGTAATCTCCCAATGTGCCGACCGAGCGGGCAGTGAAAAGAAGTATGGAAGAGCCAAAAAGCTTATCCTTCAACCAATTCCCATAAAATTGAATCCTAGTACCACGCCTAAGCCAATTAAAAAGCCCACGCGCAGCATTCTCCTACAACCCAAAGCTGGGCATTATCCTACCTTCACATACAGCACATTTAACACCTGAAACACCTATTGCAAAGGCCATCCCATCTACACTGCCTGCCTTGTAAAACCTCAAGAAATTAGCGGCCATTGTTCAAACTTGTGCCACTACATCAAAGACTTTGGCACCGCTTCATACCCGCATGGCAACGGATGTGCCGGGTTCGTATGTGGAGCACTGACCTTAGCATTTCTATTAAGCTCCACTAGCCAACAAATCTCCAAAGGCTTGAGAAACTAGTTTTGGGGTGGGGGGTCTCAGTTTCCCCCACTTTTTGTTTTGATTTTCCTGTTTTATTTTATTTTATTTTATTTTGATTTATTTAGTTTTTCTCTTTAGATTTCCTCCAATTTTAATTTAATATTTGTTTCTAGCTTATTTTTCATTTTTCAGCATTTTTTTTATTTTTCTAGTGTTCATTTTTGCAGTTTATGTCAAAATTTTGAAGCAGGGGAGATGCTAGAGCCAAAGGAAAAGCCCAAAAAATTTCGCAGTGTTGCAAAATTTCGCAGCATGTGAACTTTTTGAAACCTGCTGCACTCCCATTTTGTTTCGCCCATAACTTTCTCATCCGAACTCCGTTTTAGGTAATTTTGGTACTGTTGGAAAGCGAGAGGTAGAACTTAAATATAGTTTAGAAAAACACTTTTGAAATTTTTATAAAGGCTAAATTTTCAAAATTCTCCAACTTGTCACTTTTTTTCTCTCTTTTCTTCTTCCAACTTGTTCATTTAAAGCCCGGTTGGAGTGAATAAGGTCTCGGTGGAAAGCTTGCGAAGTCTCTTATCCAAAAACGGGTACATCTCATCAAAGAGGTATCACTTCCTTCTCTAACTTTCAAATCCGAGCCTCACTAAGTGACAATGACATTTAGTCTGGGAGAGTTAGCGAAAGAAGTGGCTTTTACATTTATGCTTTTGTTACTATTTTGAGCAAGCCCATTTTCTGTTGTTCAATGGCTTGCTATTTGTCTTGTTTGTGAAGATGTTAGTTGTTTTTGAAAAGCTGAAAATATAGCCATTTTTTTTATATACATACTATACAGCTTACACTTCCAATTTTAAAAATTGCCCCTTTAAGTTTGTGGGTTTCCTTTTGCCCTAGCCCGGCAGCAGAAATTTTGAAACTTTGTCCAATGCGATTGTTGTTAGATTGTTTCCATGCCTAATTGAGTGGGATGATCAGTAGAATTTTTGTTGCTTTCGACCTTTTTCTTCCACCTCCAGCCAATCACACACTGTGCACATAAGGTTTCAACAAAGTAAGCTGAAAAACTGTCTAACCTCCTAAATCTTGCAAAAGCCTATCCTAGTTTCGTTTACTACCTTCAATAGGTTAAGGATCCCCGGGAAAAAAAGACCAATGAGTCTTCCAAAATAAAAAGAAGAGAAAAAAAAAACAAAAAGAAAAAGAAAAGAAAAAGAAAAATAAGAAAATTGTTGTGCTTTGCCTTGAAACCCGAGCACTATCCGAGGGTATATGACGAAGTCTTAAAGCCCTGTCTCAAGCCACCGAATTTAGTGCTCGCTACATGGGTGGATAGGTGAGGCTTAAAGTGTTGTAGGTGCCGGAGTCCGAAGTCACAGGGAGTCCCGGTGAAACCCGAAGAGTTTGTGCAGCTGGAAAATCCTTGGCGACCACGCCCCTATGCCTTAACTCGTCGAGTCATTCAGATCCCCTGCTTGACATGGACTTTGGTGAAGCCGACTCAAAGATTGCACTCTCTTGCAACACAAAAAGAATTGTGGAATAAGAGTGGGTCCGATCTATTTAGGTTGGTTAGTGTACTAGGTCAGAGGTCGTCAGTAGAGTGTAAATGGGTAGTTTATTGTTGAAAACTAATCATATAAACACTTAGATTTTGGTGAAAATTCTAGGTTGATTCTCTATAGAAGGAAACTCTTTTAATACTGAATTTTGTATGGCATCCACTCTCTCATGATGGTTATCAAAGGTGGTTTGATTCCTTACTGAGGGCTAGGCATTACTCATCCACATACTTTTTGAAATACCATTTTTGTGAACATAATTTTGTTATTCTTTTGATTGCTCTCTCTTTCTTTCTTTCATTGCTAAGGGACAAGCAATATGTTGGTTTGGGGGAGTGATTAGTGCCCAAAAAGTGCTATTTGAGCCTTATTTATTGTAGGTTTTGAGCACTTTTTGTATACTAATCAACCGAATTAATCCATTTGCATTAAGGTCCCGACTATTCTACCACCGTATTGTGGTTAATTTTGTAGTTTTTGGTAAAGCTATTTATGCCAAATTTGTTTAGTCGATCCAAGCATGAAGAATTCAAGTCAAACTCAAAGATTGCACTATAAATCGTATGAAAGAAGAGCAGAAGAGGCAAGGAAAATGAAGCAATGCAGAGAAGATTAAGTAGTGTCGCGAAAAATTCTCAAGTAGATGCGAAATTTCACACCGCGAAATTGCCTTCCCCGTGCCACCGTTCATCCCGATTACATTTTCACTTGCTGTCGTTTTTTACTGGTCTCCTTGATTCGGCCTCTATCAGACTAGTGTCGTTTTGGATCTTTGGTAATTTTACTGGTATCATTTATAAAAGACCCTGTGCATGACATCGTAAAGGACTCTTCTTCATTAATAAAATTTTTAGGCGGGAAGCTTTCAACTCTTCCCTCTCTTTCTCTAGTTTCTCTCATTTTCTCTCACTTTCTGGGTAGCCAAACACCCTCCGAGGATGACAACTCGGAGGATGAGCGGCTATAACCCTTTCCTCCTTGAAGAGATGCTGTCAGTGCAGATCCAAAGGCAATCGGAGGTTCTCATGGTCTTCACGCAGTAAATTCACCGGCGCTTTGTGTTTTGAACCCTAGGTTTAGATCCCTTTATATTCACCTTGAATGACCAGACGGTAATTTTGTGTGGTTCAAAGGGATGCTTATTGCTGCATCCACCGAGATTCATTAGTTATCATCTATTAGTCACTGTAAGTGGGACATGAGACTTGTTTCCCACCGCGAGACCTTGACATGCTCGTTGATTGCCATTTTTTAAAGGAAAATTATTAGGGGTCTAGTTCTTACAGCCACATGAAGATCTGGTTCGGGAGATGACTATAGGTCATCCTCCCCAACTCGAGGAAATGGACCCGAGGACCTCTCAGTTACCCTAGAACCTCAAACCCAGTGGCCATATGCTTCAAGGAGTTCTTTTCATATTTTATTTCACCTTATTTTCAGTTTTCAACCATCAAACCCCTTGTTTTTATCAAAACCCAAAATCCAAATTGAATTCACCATTTTGGCTATAACCGCAAATAATTTACACGAAGAAAACACATCCTTGTGTTCGACCCTGGAGTCACTATACTGCAGTAGCTATGCTACGGCAGTAGGAGGAATTAGGTTACAAATTTGTTGATTCCGGCATAACTTACTACTAGCGGTAAATTACCGTTTTGCCATTTTTCAGATAAATTGAATGTTTCCTGGGTTTTACATAGAGACACCTCTGAAAAGGTGGACTTGATACGGAAGTGTCTTCTCACGGCTCAGAGCCGACATAAGAGCTATGCCGACAGACGACAACAACCTTCAGAGTTTGAGGTGGGTGATTGACAGGCCGAAAACGCGGTGTGTATAATGAATGCCTATGTCTTGTGAAGTGTATAGCGTAGCCCCAAGTAATATAGATACTTAATGTATGGATATCTGATCCACGGGGAAAGGTAAATTGACCTTCTGAGGTTGCTTTTCGAGACGATATACGAGATAATTGATTCTATGGTAAAATTTTAAGTAAGGAAACTGACTAAGCTATTGATTCTAGTGAATTAATGGTGTTGGCGCCTAGGGTTAAGTCTCCCCCTATCACGTTCAATGGATTACTTTTCTAAAGATACTATTATTCAATATATTTGTAATATGTCAATGGCGAGGTGATCTTGCCTACGAGATATCCTCTCTCGAGTTATATCCGCCTATCTCGTGAATAGAATCGAGTATATCTCTATCTCGACTCGGTATTCCGAAATGCTTAAATGTTCTAACCTCAAATGCCACCTTCAGGTTCGGAATATCTCTGATGCTTAGAGATCGGCTAAGGCTACTCTACCGGATCTTTGAATACCCTCATCTACCGAATCTCGGATCTCGGTGCGATTGTAACAACATTGGCCCAGACATTAGCATATAATTGAAATCTGGTATGAGTAGATGTGACAAATTAATAACAGGCGAGATAACATGAAAGATCAAACTTTAATCCATTGTACATGACGAGAGGGTTTGATGTAACCCTAGAAAGAGATCTAGAACATAATGGAAGAAGATGAAAGCGTTTAATAAAGAAAACATTGTTCTAAATCAAAAATATCAGAAAATGAAAAGCGTTACAATTCCGGGCACTTCCTCAGTCGGTGTCACTCTGCTCACCGAGCACGTGCCTCAGTTAAATGCGCCTCGATACCACCCAATTCGGAGCCATCCGTGCTAAATGATGAGGTGCGATTTTCGGTGGCGTCGCGGCGTGGGGGCGTCGCGACGTGGGAGCGTCGCGGCGATGGGGATAATCGCGGCGATGGGGCGTCGGCCGACTGTGTTGACCGACGTCGCTGACGATGGCGGCGTCGCTGACGTGGTGGCAATGGTCCTTCGCACCTCCTCATTGTTCCAAGCGCTTCCAAAAGTTGTTCTTTTCGCTCCATCGAACCTGTAACCACACCAGACACAAAATCGGGGATCTAGCCACAAAACTATAGGTAGTATAAAATAAATGTGAAAAGAGACGAAGCCAGAGTGTAAGATGAGGTGTTTTAGGCACTCATCACACCCCCAAACTTAGTTTCTTGCTTGTCCTCAAGCAAGAACCGACTCTAGACAGGACACACACCCGACACCATGCAACTAACACTAAGGCAGTGGTGCACATGCTGAAAAATAGGGGATCAAATTGGGTACGATACATACCCCACACTGTTTTTTTGCTCGATGTTGTTCGATGGATAAATACGAGATATTGACTTTCGGTAAATTCGATTGAGATAGGTGAAGCCCGACTAGTGCATCAAATCCCATGGTGTTCAATAGCCTTTCCCAAAATCCCTTATGTGCTTATAGTGAATGGCCTCAGGAGATATGCCTGGGTTCCGATACCCCGAGCTTAAGCTCAAGCCCACATTAGGAAGAAGCGAACTAGACAAGGATAGGAGCACACCCATTTATTTATGTCCACATACCTAGAAATGTCCTATGTACAAAAAACAAAATGGAGGAAGACCTAGTGCCAAGAAGTTTGCCAAGTGTTCTGTAGCGGGGATCCATTGAAGGTGACTCCCACCCGGTTGTTAAGGGCACGAGCATTAAATTCCCCTTCAAACTTCACCACAGAACACTCAACGAGCTTCGATGGCCTAGGTTGCGTGAACTGATCCATCTTACGTCCCATGTAACGAGGCGGTAGAGTCAATGACTCCGGCCAGTTATTTCGGGGCGGTATTGAAACTTTAATTGACCCTCAGGCGTACGGGATTCGATTGGATGATCCCGCTTATTCCTATGCATATACCTATTCTTGTCATATTTTTTTTTCTTTTTTTTTCTTTTTTTTTTTCTCTTTTTTCTATTGTTTTTGTATTTTCTCTTTTTGGTTGGGGCTCGATGGCAATCCTCTTTGATTAGGTGTCCCATCACTCCAAATAGTTCGAATCTCCTAGAGTTGATCGAGACTTTAGTAGTTGGTTCGGCACTTATGCATACTACGAAAGTCAGTGTGTGAGTGTGATAGGGTTTTGAGAAGCGGTTTCTTGACTACCGGAATTGATTCACTAGCCTTTTAACTATTCAACCTAAATCACAGGAGCATCAAAACAAAAGGTATGCATTTGAACAAGTTTATAGTGAACTCAATCCAAAAATTCCAGTCCTCCAATTTTCAACATAGCTTTTACATGTATCTGATACTACGTGCAAGAATGTCTAAAAATATAATCAAACAAGTAACACATGACTCATGAACATGAAAGTGCGATGTAAAATAAACTGAAAACAAAACACACTAATATCGGAACTAAAAATACTACACACTACTAAAACCAAAACACAATAAACAAAACACAAAACATAGTACCCGATCACCAAATCCCTCCCCCCAAACAAAATATCCAGTGTCCCCACTGGTAAGATAAAAACATAGAGGGTAAGGGAACTCCCACTTTGAATATCCTTTGCGATTGGAGGTGGTGGGGGATGGTGATAAACCCGGAAAATTTGTGAAATTTTGAGCTGCATATTTCTTCTTCTTTGTGATATTCAGCGTTGGCCAGGCATCATGTGTTAGAATGCAGCACTTCATCAGATGGCGAGTTCAGATACTCTTTGGTCTCTGCTATCCCGAATCTATTAGAAAACGCTGGTGGGAGTGAGAAACCTTGGGATTCATAATATCAGGAAGGGTACAGGAGGCGACGTAGAGAGACTATTGGGGTGGCGATCAGAGATGATGAAACAAGGTGGTGGATGGAGGTGGTAGGCGAAGACTGCAATGTCGTGTCTTTGCAGAATCAATGACCATTAATGAGCTTCGATCTCATGGGAGGAGCTCAGACCGGTGTAAACCTCAGTTGGCGGGGACACCGGGTGTGTCGCTGGTAATCTCGACATGGACCGGACAGACGACCTCATTGTGACAAAGCATTTGCCGACTATTTGCCATGACCAATATGAAAGATTTAGTTCATCTTAATCAGATTGTGGAGGTGGCGTCATAGATAACATATGACATCGAATAGGATATCTTGGATGATGTGTTGACAGGCGTGCAGGCGCAATCACCTCACACACGTCGTCGTCGGGATAAGGAAGCGAAGTGATGAAATGATGCCCAAGCCGCCCAGAATGTAGGCGGAAATGCTTGGCCTTGAAATTGACCCGCATGGCCCATGGCGGTTGATCCTCCGCTCACCCGGCGCTTTGGTCAATGCACAGCGGATGACCTCTGTGGTGAGTCGAGGATGCTTTCGGCGAGGAGCTGATCAAAGGGTCTCGGTGGGACATGCTCTAGGCCATAGAGAGCTATTGATGGAAGGCTATTGAAGTCGACCAATACACCTCGCCTGCGACCTTTTTGAGGGACATGAGGCGGTGGCGTCATTCCTCGAACTAAGCTCATTGTCGTACGGACGAGGGGTTGGCATAAGGCACGCCACCCTTTGCCTCGATTGTCTTTCTAAAGAAATCATCGGTGTGATGAAACCCCTTCTCCTTAATGAAGGATCGGTTTGCAGAGTGTGCTAAGCTAGATCCAGCGGCGCTTCGCGTTTATAAAACGTGAGGCATGTGGTCGGGTCCTCGGTTGGGCCGAGCTAAGCTTGGCGAGCAACCTACGCACTCTTGCCGGACATGCTAACTTTGAACAAAAAAATCAAGCACCTAATGTGCACCACAAAATCTAAATAACTACCTAAGGACTCAACAAAGCCTAAATGGGACCGAAGTCCTAAAGGAACCTAGGCGGCCCAAAATGAGGACCTCTGATACCTCTAGACCGGGCGAGAAAGCAACAAGAAACCTAGACTCACGTAAGCTAGAATCGGGCACAGTGGTGGGAATGCCACTATGACCCAAAGCGGCCAAATAGGGTGACTGGATGAGTAGGCGGCGGTGGAGGGTCTCGGCCGGTGGATCGAACTCAGCCAGTCCCGGTGAAGAGATTTGAAGATGCAGGGGAGCTAGGGTTTCGATGAGTGAAGGTGTGTGAGGTGAAGAGCCAAAATGAACTATTCTTGGGCTAAACGAGGGGCCCGCGTCGCGGCGTGCGGGTTCAAATGGCGTGGCGGGAAGTAAATGACCAAATGACGTCGCGACGTGAGAATTCCACGTCGCGGCGTGTGAAGGCTTCAAAAATGGCGTCAGCGGCGTGAGAAATCCGTTGCGGCGTGACGAGGAGAGGCTTCAAAATGGCGTCGCGATTGAGAATTCCACGTCGCTGACGTGTGGGAGATGAAATTTTGGCGTCGCGATGTGGGATCTTTCACGTCAGCGGCGGTAATGAAGGGTGTCTCGCCAGAAATTTGAACACACTACTCATTACTTTTTCGAGAACTCTGCGCGTGTAAACTTCATTAGGACATTGAACCATTTGTAAGACTGCACCGCAGCTCACGGGTCTGAATTAAACCAACAGCGAAGCAACGATCATGAACACAACTAGAAACCAAGGTACTGAAAATAACAATAGAACTTGAAACTACAAAATTTAGGAACACTTGGGTTGCCTCCCCGAAGCGCTATATTAATGGATTAGCTACGGCGACCACGAATCTCAATGTGAGTCAAGAACTCAAACTCTTGTGATCGTTGACTATACTTCTTACTGCGGGTCGAATAACTTGCTTATGCAGAGGGCTTCAACATAAATGTCACGACTTGGCGTTGGGTGGCGTGAATGTGCCTTTCTCGGGATGTGAAACTTACGCCCCACCGTGTGAAAATACCTTTGTTCTGGAGTGAAGGTCAGGACCATCGAGACTTCAATTTCCCCGGAAAAGCTTTGGTCGAGGTGAATAGAAGGACTTGTTGTCGGCGAGTGAATTCTTTCTGGTGATGTGCTTGTGGTGCCGGGCCTTGGTCTTCTCCTTATAGGTCTGGCGTTCTCATATGCTTCGTTTCGAACTCATCTAGCTCAACGGAGGTTGGGTAGTCGTTTTCACCAATGAAGTACTGTCCATGTTTAGTTGTCGAGTGGCTGATAGGCTCGATCTCCCGATTCTCTTGGAAGGTGTAGCTTTACCATAAACAAGTCTGAGCAGGGACATACCTAAAGGAGTTTTTAAATGCGGTCGCGGTATGCCCAGGCGCATCGTCTATCTTTTGAACCAATCCTGCATGGAGTTGTTATTTGTCTTCTGAGGATGTACTTGATTTCTAGGTTGGATACCTGCGCTTGCCCCGTTTGATTGTGGGTGGTATGCAAAGAGATGTCTGACCGCGTACCCGTACTTTGCAAAACCTTGTCTATTACCTTATTGCAGAAATGCGTACCATTATCTGTGATTAAAGAAGCTTGAGGAGTTCCAGCGATGAGGAATATGATCTTCTTGTGAAATTGAGCTAATCTTGGCATCATTGGTTCGTGTTGGAATCGCTTCTACCAGCTGAGACATAGTCTACAGCCCGATAAGATGTATAAATTGTTGTATGATCACGGGGAAATGGTCCCGTAAATCGATTCCCCATAAAATTGAACAACTCTACCTCCAAGATAGGATGCATGGGTGGCTCAGGTCGCTTTCTAGAGATGTTCCCATTGAACGACATTTGTCTGAGTGAGCAATTGATGGTATCGTTAAGCCAAAAATATCGCGCAAATTGTAGAGCAGCAGAGTTTGCTGTTCTCACGGCCACCAAAGTGTCCACCACACGATAGAGTGTGACAATGGGTTAAATCATGAGCATTTCATCTTCGAACACCATCTCTTATCACGATCAGCACGGTGCTGGCAGAGGGTGGCTTTCTTCCCGATAGTAGTGCTTAAGGTGTGCGAAAAAGGCCTTTTCTTCTTCGATAGTTCAATTAGGGAATCACTGGCCACAAATAGTTCACATAATACGCAAACCAAGGCGCCCTCTTGTCCTTAATAGCCAAAAGTTTCTCGTGCGAGTCGTCATTCATAGGAACATCATCTACGGCCCCTTCAGTCGAAAGGTGGTGCATACTAAATTTCGATTGCCCTTCTTGTCCTTGATTTCTATTCGAACTCTTGCAACATAGGACCAGAATCAATGCGGGTTTTGCATCTTTCTTGGTCATCAAATACTTAATGGCCGAATGATCGGTGTGCACCACGATCTTTGTTGCCAATCGAATATGGCACGAATTTGTCGAAGCGAAAACGTGTATGGTTCTTTCTCATTAGTGGCATAATTCGGTTGGCGTCATTCAAAGTCACCTTTGCATAGTAAATCACACGAAAGATTTTCTCGTTTACGCCTAGTCTTGCCCCAATCGGCGTGGTCGCTTGCATGCCTTCGGCTGAATGGAAAAGACCAATCACGGAGTTACAGCATTAGGAGCTGAGATCAACTTATCCTTGTCTGACCAAAAGCATGTACGCATTGGGAGTCCAAATTCGAATGGGATCACGGACTAACAAATTAGACAATGGTTTCGCAATCTGTGAGAAATCCTTGATAAACCGCCTATAAATCCCGGCCTTTAGAAACGGATCCCTTTCGAAGAAGGTGGAGGTAATTTCTTCAGTGCTTCGATCTTCGCCACATCTACCTCTATCCCTCTTCTTTGAATCCAGATGTCCAAGGACAATACCCTCTTGTACATAAATAACCCAGTAGTACTAAATTGGTCTCTTCACATCTTGCTAGTCTGACTCTCAAATTTGCTAGACAATTGTCGAATGAATTTCCCATTCTTGTCGTCCATGAAAATCTGTCGTCTTCTCTACCATGTCAGGGAATATGGCCATCATGCATCGCTGAAAAATCTGGAACGTATAGTCAAGAATCCAGCCGTGGGGAGCGAAATGTACCATAAGGCAGTGAATGTTGTCTTCTCACGATCTTCGACGTATAGCGATTTGGTTGTAGCAGGAATATCCATCAAAAGCAATAATATTCATGCAGGCTAGTGATCAAGCATCCCGATCTAGAAATGGCGGTGGAAAGTGATCTTTTCAGTGGCCTTGTTCGGCTTAGGTAATCAATACAAATTCTCCTGCCGTGCTTGTTCTGGGGCAGCGGTAAGATGTTGTTTTAGATCCCAATATTGTTCCTCCTTTTTCGAGCTGCACGAGCGGGCTTGCATTTACTATGCGAGAAATGGGATAAATCACCCCAGTATCTAGCCATTTTAGAACCTCTTTCCGAACTACCTCCTTCATTGTCGGATTTAACCTCCTCTGCGCTTCACTGAAGGTTTATGCCCATCTTCTAATAAAATACGATGCATGCACATGGGGCGAATCCCTTTTAAGATCATTTAGAGACCATCCAGAGTGCGTGTGCGTGATCTCGAGAAGGACTCTCAGCGACTTCTCTTCCTCCGGTCACGGAGTCAAGATGCGATATAATCTGGTGCGTGATTCGACTCGAGGTATGCATACTTCAAATGGCTAGGGGAGGGGTTTTGTTCCACGTGTGGGTGGTGTCCCGATGGAGGCCCAGGCGTTTTAACTCCTTCACCCGAGAAGATTAGTATTCAAGTCTATTATGTAAAAGAAAAGAGTCCATCCATTTGACATATTCTTGCTGGCATTTCAGGTTCTGGATAAGTTTCCATTTAGGCTAGTCTCGAAGGTCGGTGAGACCACTTTGACAACCACTATAGCCCACCTATTATAATAACAGCTAACCGCATTAGTCCTTTCATTGGGTGTCTCCTTTACTCGAAGACATTGAATTTTACTTCTTCTTCTTGTACTCCTTGTTTAGTTCAGCATACGCACATCAATCATTGCCACCGGAGTTGCTAGAAAAATTCTTTGAGATGTCGGTATTTCTTTATCTTCCTCCATGCAAACGAAATGCGCGGAAAGATAAACTTGTCGACCTTTACTAAGACATCTTCTATTATCCCTCTCGGGTGCTTCAAAGATCATCACAGGCGTGGCTTGTAGTCGGACGGGCTTCTCTGTCTGGCAGCAAGATGGATAAGGGCATAAGATTAATGCTGGCACCCAAATCACACAGTGCTCTCTCAAAAATAGCATTTCCAATTGTGCACGGGATAGTGAAACTGCCTGGGTCTTTAAGCCTGCTTGGTGCTTCCTGCGAAGGATAGCCTTTGCATTCCTCGGTTAAGTTTCTTAGTCTCGAAGTCTGCTAATCTTCTTAGAATGAAAATGTCTTTCATGAACTTTACATAGCGGGCATTTTGCTCTAGGGCATCGGCAAATGGGATGTTTATATCGACTTTGAAAACATCCATGAACCATTAATTGTTTATCCGATTTATGTTTCTTGAGCGTTGTGGGTAAGGGGCCAGGTATCTTGACGCTTTGCTTCACTAAGGAGTCTCTCTTGACTCTTTCTCTGTATTGTTCTTTATTTGCATCATCTTTCAGTTACATTTGGGTGATCTCCTGGTCTTTCTAAGCGTTCCTCTGATTAGAGTTTCTGCCCGTGGTTCAATTCTCTCCCACTTCTCGGCATGGCTTTGCTTTAACGTGCTCATTCCGTCTCTTCTTGGGTTTACCTCTGAATTGCTCGACAAAGAACCCGGTTGCCCTTTGTAGTAAGCACCCGTTTATTATTTATTGCCTCAAACTCCTTAGGCGTGGCACGCTGATTGTTTAAGCGGGTTTGCTGGCTGGCATGTTTGCCTTAGTGTTTCGCAAAGCACGAGAATCGCGAAGTTGGCACATATGTTGAAGCTTGCTTTCTAAATCGACTTCTTTCGGGGGTGGTTCATTAGCCGGTTGATGGCATATTGCGGTTATTACGCCATCACCGCGCTGATTGTTTTGTTATTAGTTCGATTGTTCGCTACCCTTGTCCACGATTCGATTACGATGCCATTGTTACTATCAGTTCTTCTTTGCTTGTGATTGATTCACGATTAAACCTCGATGCGTGCGGGCTTGCTCCTTTGTAGGGTTTCACGGCCGACATTCTACACTACTATCTTTGTCCTCCTGGAATTCACAACTCCACGGTGATCTGTATATGTCTTTGTTCCCTGCTTTGCCTATTTAGGCGTGTTTAGTCGGGTGAGGCCACATGATTTGCAGTTGTTGAGGACTTCATTTAATACGTGCCACCCACCCAGGTGTTTCTTGGTGTAGCCTTCTCTCTAGGCCAACGATTGGTGTTGGTTGCGACATCTTCCAATATCTCATACGCTGGTGCGTGGTTTTCTTCATCAATGATCCTCGGCTGAGGCATCTATCATTGTTCGGGTTGTATTTCTCGGACCATTGTAGAAGGTGTGGACTGCGTCCGTCCCGGTTGTAGTCGGTGGTGAGGACACTTCCTCAATAATTCATGGAACCTGTCCCATGCCTCTGCTAGGTTCTCCCCCTCTAGTTGACCAAACGTATTGATCTCTTGCACAAGTTGTGCAATCTTCGAAGGTGGAAAGAACTTGGTCAGAAACTTTTGTACCAACTCGTTCCATGTAGTAATGGAGTGCGGTGTTTGTTGAGGAAGTGTTCGCCCGATGCTTAACTCTATCCCGAAGAGTGAAGTGGGAATACTTAGTAATCTTAGGGCTTCTTCGTTAACTTTCTAGTTGTACTTGATGGTATCGCAAACTTCGAGAAAGTTAGTCAATGCCATGTTCCCGGATTCTCGTGGGTGATCCGTGGACAATATCATTCACCGAAGCCATCACATCTTTGTGGTTGACTTCAGCCGAAGTGTTCCTTAATCATTAACCCGTCGATCATTGTCACGGTTTCTTGTTGAGTGGTAAAACAAGCTCATCTAATAGCATGTAGAGATCGTCTGGTTGTATAAATGGCAAGCGACACATTCTCTTCACCTTCTCGTAGTTCGGGACGTTCAACGCCAAAATCTTGTTCTTGATGTTTTCCATGACTATTGAAGTTACGATGCGTTACGTTCTGCGTTCTCGGCGCAATCGTGCGAAGTCTTTATTTCCGGGATCCTACAGTGTTGATTAATTCGATTTTGTGTGCATATGCTGCGAGAGCACATGCTATGATAACACCTGAGCTAAACAAACCGAATTACATTACTTTGTAAAAATAACAAAGTAAAGAAAAATTAGAATCTATCTATGTGCTCACTTCTCTATATCAATTTAAGCGGATTCCGGCATGGCGCCAAAAACAGCGAGGCGAAGCGGTGTGTATAATGAATCCCTATGTGTGCGCAGAAGTGCACGCGTGCCCAGTAATATAGCGTGTACTTAATGTACGGATATCGATCCGCAAGGGAAGGTAAATTGACTCGAGAGGTTGCTTTTAGAGCAATATCGAATAATTGATTAAGGTAAAAATTTTAGTAAAGAAGCTTCCTTATAAAGCTGTATTGATTCTAGTGAATTAATGATTTTGTTGGCGCCCTAGGGTTAGAATGCTCCTGTCAGTTCGATGGATTACTTTTCTAAGATCTTTGTTGCATTCAGCTCCCTCTATTTGTAATATGTCAATGTTGAGTGATCTTTGCCCTACGAGATATCCTCTCTCGAGGTATATCCATATCTATTGAATAAGTCAGTATATCTCTATCTCGACTCGGTATTCAGAAATGCTTAAATGTTCTAACCCCAAATGCCACCTTGGGAAGTTTGGAACATCATCCTCTATTAATCGGTCGGTACAAAGGCTACTCTACCCGAATCCACACCCCGAATACCCTCATCTCTCGAATCTCGTAGGATCTCTAGTCTTGATTATGCTAACATTGGCGGACAGTGTATATCGTTGAAATGCAATTATAGAGTAGATGTGACAAATTAATAAGCAGCTGATAACATGAAGATCGAAACTTTGTCATTGTACATGACGGGGGGTTTGATGTAACCTTTGAAAGAGATCTAGGGTATAATGGAAGAAAAGATGAAAGCGTTGTAGAAAAACATGCTTAAAATCCGAAAATATCCGAAAAATGAAAAGCGTTACAATTCCCGGGCACTTCCTCGAAGTCAGTGTCACTCTGCTCTCGAAACACATTGCCTCAGTTAAATGCGCCTCAGATACCCAATTTGAGCCATCCGTACTTTAAATGATGAGTGCGAATTTTCGAGCTGAGCGTCGCGCGCCCGGCGATGGGGGCGTCGCGGCGTGGAACGTCGTTGACTTCTGCATTGTTGACCCGACGTCGCGACGTCGCGACGTCGCGACGTGACAGTCACTTCCTCGCCTGCTCCTCATTGTTCCAGCGCTTCCCAAAAGTTGTTCTTTTATCCGCCGACGCAACCACGGCTGGAAATGGGGATCTAGCCTAAACTATAAAATTGCTATAAAATAAATGTGAAGGCGACGGCGCGAGTGTAAGATGAGTGTTTTAGGCACTCATCGGTGATCATGTCTTCTTGATGGTAATGCCTAAGAGATGAGTGGTCAGGTTTGGCAAGCAGGAAAGCTATCGCCGAGGTATATCAAGACCTTTGAGATACTCGAGAGGGTGGGTACAGTTGTGTATCGATTGGCTTTACCACTAGGTTTATCGGGTGTTCATGCAGTGTTCCTTGTCTCCATGCTCTAGAAGTACACTCCAGATCCGACTCATGTAATGGATTGGGCGCACTTGTTGATGTTGATGGGACTTTTAAGGAGGGACCGATGCGTATCATGGATAGCTGGGATCATGTCTTGCGAGGAAAGACCATGAGGCTAGTGAAGGTGTTGTGGTAGCACCAAGGAGTGGAGGAGGCAACACGGGAACGCGAGGACACGATATGTGCTAGTTATCGTTTCTTGTTTGAGGATGGAGGTGTGTTTTCTTAGTCATTTGATATCAAAATGACTGTTGCATATGCATGTGATTTGAAGATAATGTATTGTGTAGTATGTAAGAATTCGAGGAATGAAATACATTAGGGAGGAAGAATGTAAATCACAGGAAATTTTATTTTCTAAAATGGCAAAAGCATTAAAGTGGCCCCGAAAATGGTTCGAGGAAGTATGGAATTTTCTAGATTTTGGATAATGAGAAATATTCTTCAGCATTTGGATTGTCTACGTAGAAATCCTAGCTACCTAGAAAATTTTCGTCCAATTTCGAGATAATCAGATTTTTGCACGATTTTCAGGGTATCGGGCGTCTAGTGACTTCCAGGGACGAGATTTTTATGAGAATATATCGGGTTGGAAATAACAGTTAGTTCATTTAAAATAAATTAGACGAGCGAGACAAAAATAAATTGTTTCGGGGTAGAAACTAACCTAGACGGGTCGTGGACATGTGGTACAACACCCACCACATGTCCAACTTAAGTGAGTTAGACAAAAGGGGTTAAAAAATCATTTTTGGGAGAAAACACCATATTTCTTGTCTAGTCATGAGAGAAAGAGGGAGAGAAAAAAGGAAAAAGAAAAAAAATCCAAACTTCTCTCTTCGATCTACGGAGTTTCGTCGGTCGGAATTCATCGGGCTAAGAATGAAAGTTCATCTACTCGACGAGGGCTACGCGTGGGTATCGAAAACATGGGATTTATTGAAGTTGCCGGCGGTTCGGAAATCAGGTTTCGGGTTTAGGAAGTGTCCACGGGACTTCCTAGAGTTTCTTCTACACTCCAAGAGGTAGGGATTCTTCATACTTTGGTTTATTTTCCATTCTAGGGGCTGTTTGGCCCTTTTTTCCCTAAGGGGCTGTTTGGCAAAATAATGGGTTATGGGAATAGTGCCCTATTTTGACCCTATATGATGTCCAGTTTTTGGGGCTGATTTTCAATTAGATAATGAGGGAATTTGGATTAGTATTCTTCTAGGATATTGTAGCTATATCTAAGAACTTGATGTTAGGATTTTGAATCACCCACATGTACTTGTGACAGGTGTGGGATCATTTTCAGGAACACTGCGACGTTGTTGTTAATGATTCAGATGATGAGCTGATTTTCTAAACCTAGTTCAGAACTATCTTGTGGTCTATTATGACATTTAGTGCTCATAGTTTTGGGTGTTTTCCTGCCCTTGTCAAAAATTGATGTGTGGATTGTTTTGTGGGCATTGCTTATGTCACAATTGATAAAGGGTACCAAGTTATCCTTGCTTATATGATTGATGCTTGGTGTTGACATATGTTTGAGATGCATGAAAAGTGAATAACATGTTTATTGTATTATGAACCATGTGGAGATATATGTGTTAGACATATGGAAATTAAATGGGAATAATTATATGTATTAAATATGATTATCCATGATACTTGACATGAAGTATGATTTTGAATTGTTGCATGTGCATTCATTGTGCATGTAGCATGAGATACATGCAATCGCATTGCATTGCATTTAGGCACAGGACATCGCATGACATGGGTGTGAGTGCATGATAGAGATCGACACTGTGTTTGGTGTTCGATGGTGGGCTCGGTAAAATAGTACAATGTCCAAAATGAGTCTCATGGCCGCATAAAAGAAAAAGAATGAAAAATACATGTGTTAGGTACGCGAAGGATGGAAATGCCCCTTCGAATTGAAAAACACTCGAGTATTCTTGGTTAGACATATGTATCATGAAAGTCCGCAAAGTGTCGAAAGTGCATGCGGGTTTCCCGAGGTGAGTCCCCTCCAAATTACACCCGCCAAAACACATGGACTTAGTAAAAAACAAGTGAATATCGAGTTTGTCTAATGGATTTTGATTTATAAAACAAAAAGCTTTGTTTTAGAAAATGGTCATGGAACATAAATGACTGCTTACACTGCATATGACTATGAGGAGCCGCTTGCACTCCATTGATAGATGTGGTGAGTCACATTCTCATCCATGGCATGTAGACATTCTATAGGAATGCATGTTTCTACTTGAATGTGTGAAATGGCATTGCAAGTGCACTTAGGTGGAGTAGCCTCAGAGAGGGAATTATTGTATCGTCACCTATCACGAGATTCCACATTTAGTGGCAAAGAGACACAGAGGCAACGCCCATAGAGCTTCTCACCAGAAGTGAAGTTTTTATTGTGGTTTTGGTAGTTGTTGACATGCATCTATATAAGTCTTCATAAAAGTGTTGTAATAAACTCTATGGAACTATTGGCGGATAAAAGTCAGAGCATCGGGAGGCGGATGATGGACCATGTGTTATTACTTACTCGTCAGACCTCGACGGGTCATGGATATACCGAAGCGAGGCCAGTTGTATACGGTGACCCCCAACAAAGTTGAGACTCGCCACCATGTAAAATATGATCCCCGGGAGCAAATGAGAGACACAAATTACAGGTATCTGTCACCTTAAACCATGCAGACCCCCTACTTACCACAAAAAGGTCAATCTCGGACCTCAGTTTTGGGCGCCATTTTCGATTAGAAAATAGGGAATTCTTAATTAGTGTCACCCTTTGAAAATTCAAACAGTTGAAATTTGAGGTTGTAGTCTCTTTGAATTGCCACCCAAATCGACAGGAGTAGTCGGAGTCACAACCATTTTAATTCCAATCGTCATAAAATTTTAGATGTTAACCTGCTTGTGTCCTCGTGTTGACTAATTTTCTATCGGAAAAAGAGAAATTTGGAATTAGTATCCTATGGAAATTGTAGTCTATTTTGAGAACTTGATGTTAAGCCAATCACAAAAATTAGATTCCTATAACCTGCCAGGTCCGCCGGATCATACACTTAGGGCCGCTTAATGGTCGCGTTCCAGATCGGACCACGCGAAAAAGGTTTCTTAATCAGCCCAAAACTATCCCGTGGTCCGTTATGCGACAGTGAATGTTTTGTGGGCATCTCTATGCCACAATTTGGTTCCCGGTGACTGGTGTCGTTATCGCTGTTGAGCTCAATGACATGCTTCGGTAGTAATCCATCGGATGCCAATATGTGGTCCTGGGAATAAAATGACATGAGAGTATGTCCGTGTGTGCTGGAGTGTCGACATGATTTGTGCATTCTAATGAAACGCATGTTAATTGATATAGTTGTCCAAATGATGCATGTAAATTTTAAGGAAAATGAAATGTCAAGAGCATCCATATATATATATATAATATGGCATATAATGAAAATGGCATAATTGAATTTATGCAAATTTTGCACATCGCATGAAATGGGTGTGTGCATGGAGTTGTCATTCACCATTTTGGTGAATGGATGGTGGACACCTGCACTCAAAGATTCAAATAGAGTTCCACTATTGTATGATAAACGTAACGTCAAAGCGATCAGGTGCTCTAAAATGTGACAACCCAAAAATTGCTTCCACCTGGCTCGGAAACGGAAAAGGAAACTATGTGTCGAGAAAGTCTGCTATCTTGTCACACATATGGATCCATCTGAAGAAAGCCCTAAAAGTGTGGAAAGGTTTATGGTTCAGGAGTAAGACTCGGAAAATTCTGGCCACCCATAAAAGACACATGGATTTTTCGAAAACAAACATTCACAGGAACATCCAAAGTTAGTTTGAAAACAAATGAAATTTGTTTTGTAAAATGCATCATTGATGTTATCTAAGAATGATGGATTTTTATCAATAATGGTTCTGCGACGGTGTGATAGGGTTTCCGTCGGGACTTTGCTCTGGATTTGAGCTCGTTGAGGACTCAAGACATGGACACGGTGAGTCACATCTCATTCATGGCATGTAGAATTCCATCTGTGGTGGTTCAGATAATTCGATTAGAATGTGTTTTTTTAAGTGACATGACCATTTGCATGTGCACCATGAAAGGGCAGCTCTGGGTGTAGGTTTACTCTGATCGGGCAATGTTCTACCCAATCATGACCCTTTTCAGTATACCTGAGTGTGCGTAAGGAGACTACGCCGGGCTTCTAGCCTTCGTACTGGTGGGAAGGAAAGCCTGCCAGTCTGTTCTTACTTTGTAAACACATATACGGAATAACTGCTGATATATGTTTTTGTGTGTTATATTATAATTAAACTCTCCTTTAAAGATTATGGTATGACAGCCCGTATTAGGTTTTGAAAGCGGACAACGCAAATCCCGGCTGCGGGTCATTTTTATCAGATGGAATCCAGAGGTCATGATATGATATTTGGCCCTAGACGCCATGCCGGCCATCTATTGCGCGATGCTTAAGCCGGGCAGTTCCATACAAAAGTGATATTCCGCCCACTTTGTTAAATTAAGTGGGTCCCCGCTAGGGGACTCATGCAGGCTCAAGCCACCCGACATCCACAGTTTTTCTCACGGGTTATCACGTCAAATCTGACTCGCTTTCTTTGGGCATCACAGCCTTGATATCGAGTCAGTATACTGTAATACCCAAACAGGCACAGTCAGCCATGAATTTATAGCAGATCTGATAACGTCACACCAGATCGAGCATGCGCACGCCAACACCTGGTGGTCACCGGTACCGGGTTCAAGATGCATGCTACCGTAGCATTTAGAGCTAAGGTATGTGAATTCAGCTGAATGTTCCTGGCACAGCATCAAATGTACCATATAGCTCATGTTAGCTCAGTCTCATGATTACCCAGCGCTCCTGTGATCCCATTGTCACACGGCATCTTTGGTATAAGCGGGTCTGTGTAGCATCATCTAGGAGTTTACGACGCTTGTAATTCAATCAGATGCATCGCGTAAGTCTACTATCAGGCTTTCACGGGTGTCGTATGATCGTGATTACACGATCAGGTGCCGCCATCATATGAAATATATATACATGGTATGATATATAGGAGTGTGAACACCAGTCGAGAACATGAATCTTGGGGGTTCCAAATGAAAAAGGAACATATGGTTCCAACCACGGCTCATATTGGTTCTGCCATTATGCACCACAAAACAAATAAGAAAATGATCTCAATTTTCATTTGACATGTGATGAAAAGTCGAGGACGATGATCGAGGTGTCGTCCACTGGCAATAGCCACCACCACCTGCTTTTAACACCAACAGCCTCATAGAGGCTGCTGGGCACCGAGTCGCACTCGTACTGTGCGAGGTACACCTGGGGACGGTGGAGGGCTCCTGTGCAACCTCCGTAGGTTTGAATATTGCACCATCCTCCAACATTCATGGTAGGGATCCCGCTGGGGCCACCATTGTCTCGGCGATCGAGGAAACATTGAGACCACGGACCCACTCCCGATGCCATAGAAAGATAAGGTCAGGCAATGGTTCCAGCCAGGGTGAATCCCAAACAGGGTGGATCGGGTCAAGGCCTCGAGGGACATAGAGGCAATGACATGAGGAGGTCTCCGAGCCTTTCCACGGGTAAATATTTTTGTAGCAACCTATGTAGACATGCAAAAGGCCTGGAGTCTCAGCCAAAGCAAGGGATTACATAACAAGCCAGGAGCGCCTTAGCCAAGTTCACCGAAGCGCCCTGCTTCCTCCTATATTCAAACATTCCTTTTCTAACCAATTTTTTACACCCCACCCTACCGCCTGTTTAAAAGGAGAGTTTTTTTATATTCGCAGGTTGAAAATTATTCCATAATCTAACTCCTACTCGGTCCTTATTTTTAATATGTATTTATTCAAATACTCTGTGGTCTATCAATCTTAGCAAGAATGCATATTTCCTTAAGCATTTTTGTTCATATTCTTTTATATACGAAGTGTTACACAATTTTTTAACTCTGCTCTAAACTTAGTAAAGATAATATAGGTTTATTTAAATCTTCTAGTTTGTTGCTAAAAATATAATTTTATAAGGTTTACAAAACCACGTATACTCAAAATTATTCTTAACTTCATGAAAAACAAATTTCATCGTTTTCTATTCCATGTTCAAAGAATTGCAATACATTCCTTCTATGGTGCTTTTACAAAATCTTCATAATATTTCTTGTTGGTTTAAAGCTACCACACCAAATGTAATTTAAAGATTGCTCTCAATTTTCTATGGTTTTTCTAAGATCAGTAATAAGTCTATATCTAAAATTGTCTGCATTCATTTATCACAGAAATAATTCATTAGAATGTTCTACGATGAGTTTCCTGAATGAGGGCCTTGTTTAAATATTTATGTTTTCACATTTACAAAATTCCTTTCTTTCATAATTTTATTCTTTCATGTTCTTTGTGATTTCGCTTATTTCACTTATTTTCTCTCAGTTATTCTAATCTTGCGGTCTAATATAATCCGGTTTATTACCTATATCTAAAATTTTTAACTAAGTTTGCTCTTATAAAGTCATAATTATTCGCTTCCAATCTCAATTAATTTTACATTACTATATCTATATAAAGTTTCTTCTACTCCGCTTGGTTCATCTAGCAATTGGATTTTCTCAAATTCTTCTAAATATTATATTAATTAATTTCCTGAAGCCATATACCCCTTCTAAGGCTTTATATTTAACAAACTCTTTCCTTTTTCTTCAAGGGCATCACATTAACATGTATGTATCTGTATTTCACCCACGATTCGCATTCTCTATACTTATGGTTTTGTAATTTCCAAAGTTATACTAAAGTACTCCATCCTTATTTTCATATATACCATTAGAGGTCAGTATTTTGTCATCGGGTTTATTTATTTCAGGGTAATTCACATTCTCGCCTTAACAAATAGCTTTATTTCTAAAGGTTTTGCTTCAATCATATTTACAGCTTTATCACTGTTGTTTTTTACCAGTGTCATTACCAAATCTATAATACATTTTGTTTAAAGCATTTGTAGTTTTCCAATAAATCCCATAAATAATTAAGGATTTTACTCAAGTTCCATATCATGGATCCCTTTGTATTTATGGTTATTTTTATTTTTTCAAGAATGCTCTAAGATTCATACAAAAATTGCAAAGTAACCTATAAACTACATTGTAAAATCCTGGAAAATGCAAATTTTGGAAAATGGCAAAATCCAGAATGTGTGACGCCTCAAAACCCGAGGGTCCCGTTGACCACCATTAACCTGCGGAAACTTATGTGTCTCATAATGCGATATCCATGGCATGAGTAAAGCCTGACCCATCAGGCCCCATCAAGTACTCATCCACACAGCTACTTCAAAACCATACATTTCTATAGATCCAAAAGTTACATCACTCTCAAAGCATATATATTAAAACTGGGGCTGTTTAATAATATATACATGTCGATAATTCATACGCCATAGTCCGCCCGTCTTCATAATCCCGACCCTACAATGGCCGTCTCGTCGTACCGCCCCATACTGAGTAACCCACGACGGTGAGCGAAATCTTCAGTAGATAACCCACAAGGGCTACTCCCCGACTAGGTGCACATGCAAATGATCATTTCACAAATAAACCAACCACCAATCCATGCATACATGTTATCCCATTCATGAAAACTACATGCATGGTTGAGATTTGAAGACTCACATGCCCCATGTGCCTGTCAATCCTCCCGCCCACCACCCAATGCAGTGTCAATGGAACCAATGCCCTGGAGTTAGCCCCACCCTCACTTCACAACCCATAGTCTATGGATATTTGGTTTGACCGTTGAAGTTTTGGGCAATGCATCCAGGTCTCACCATGCTGCCCCTTTACATCACATACTGCCACCCATGATATGCCGCACCAAACTGTGTTTTCATGCCACCCAGGTAGTACCTTTATCCCCTACTTTGCTACGCCCCAACACTGCCTGCCTATTTACTTAACACCGTGAACTCACCCGGACTTCATCCATTCCTAAGCTCACACACCAAAGATCAAGCGCAGCGTACAAATCAAGACTACATGTACATTATCAATTCATGTCAATGAGGTGTTACCGCACACCAATGCAATGCACTTGTGCCACCCGCGACTCAAACCATTTAATTAATGTATGAAGACCTTCACATGGACATTCTACATCGTGGCACTATGTGTGTTATGAACATTCATGTCTAATGCACACAAATATTTCATATTTAGTCTTAACATCAACATAAGTATGCATTAAGACATAATCATACATTCAAATCTCAAGACATCACATAAGATGCACTACACTTTCTATCATTCATTTATTCATGTCAACACATCATTCAAGTAATGATATTAACATAATTCCAACCATTACCTGCGGCATCATAATTCATATTCCGCTGGTGGTTATAAGATGTCGGGCCATATAAACTGAATGTATATAATTATTTCCATCTTTATCACATAAGAGATCATATTCAAAGATGTTATCTAACTTATGGCAATAAATAATATAATAACCCATTCCTCGATAATAACCGGCCATGCTCGCAATTCTAAATAATCCTGATCTTAGTCCAGAAGTCCAATTTTTAGTAACTACCACAAACGTCCAACACGCACCCTCGCCAGCCATATGTGTACCCAAGCATTTGCCATAAACCGATTCCAAAACCAGTTCTGAACCGGGAAATGACGGTTCCTCAATCCTTCGCGGACCGTACCAATGTTTCAGCCTTACGTTTTTGGCTAAAAATTTATTCTATTAAATCGGACCAACGAGCCTTAAGGTGTCCAAGAACAAAAACCTGGAAGTCTGACGTGAAAGTTATGGTCAGTCTGCTACGCGTCATCTGGCGCGGTGTGGCGAAATTCAAAAGTGGCACCTTGCTGCTATTCTCGTTTCGGACGGCCTGTTCCGTAACACAATAAGCTTGGTTTACAGTCCCCTGAAACCCCATGAACCCATTGGGCTTCGATCATCACACAATCAAACAAAACCAAAGGCGAACATACAACTGAAAATTCCGACTAAATTGTAGGCTGGGCCATGACCTCAGCGTAGTGGCCAAACCGTATAGGAGGAACTTACTTCTCAGAAGATACTCCGGTTCTTCTCGTCATTCCGGCTCCGCTTCCTCACTATTTAACACTCCTTCCCCTTTCCACTTTCTTTGTCCCCTCTTCCTCCCTTTCCTTTCTATTTTCTTTCTTTCCTCCCTTTTCTATTTCTTCCTTTCCTCCCTTTCTTTCCTCTCCTCCCTTTCTCCTTTCCCCTTCCTCCCCCTTCTCCTCTCCCTGCTCGCTCCCCTCACTAACTCCACCTGAGACCCCCATGTGTATGAAGGCCCATATGTTGTTCAAAGGAGTTTGATGCATGCCTGCATGACATGGCAAGTCATGTCACTCCACATGGTCTCGCCATGTGTCATCCACATGGATCAGCCTGCATGTCAGCCCGACACTCGTCAGCTTTGAAATACGTGAAATTCCGACTATCTTCGTGAATCAAATCTAAATTCTAACACTGGTAGCCTAGATTTCCTCATGAGACGATTCCAACTGCAACTCCATTTCACCATCCAAGATTCAGAAAATCCTAATTCACCTCTGATCTCACCTCCCACTATTCCGATAATCACCCCTTTGTCCCCCTTCCCCCTTCTTTTAAATACCTAAATTTCACTGGTTTTGCTAATTTACCATTGTAGTATGTTGAAACCAAAATTTTCTAGATTCCATACAGGAAACCGACTTCACTGATTAATCGTCCCCGCGAAATCAGTCACATGGTTGAATTTACATCTGAAAACGGGAATTTCATGTGGCTCTAGTCACGTCGGGATGATGATATAGAGCAAGCCAAGATGGTACGACCACGTGGATGCCACACATACGAGAGGGCACATGGTATGAGATTATGGGCGTGGGCAGACGTTCAGGAGCACGTCCATGTGACATGGCACATGGAAATGGTTACAGCCGACACATACGCGCAACAGGAAAGTGAGAGGAAGTTTCCCGCCGAAAGTAAACCAAAAAACAACTTATAATAAAAGAGCGCAAAGTATGAAAAGGAGAAAAAGGGAAAAGAAAATAAAAGAGAGAAAAAGAAAAAGTGAAATGAGAAAAAGGAAAGAAAAATGAAGAAAGGAAAGAAAAAGAGGAAAACAAAGATGAGGTGCGCGGAGGAGAAAAGAGGAAAAAGAAGGAAAATGGCTCACAGTTGGAGTATTCAGCGATTTGGAAGTAGTTGGTCAGAAGGCAAGTTAGTCTACTCAGCGAGAGCTCTGAGTAGATGCCAAAAACAAAAAAGAGGGTTTTCTCTACAATTCCTTTTTAATCCAAATTTAGCTAAATGGCTGGTGTGATTTGACTGACCATGGGAGCGGGTTTCGGGACATTAGGCTAATTTTTTTCAGGAATAGTTTTGGTAGGTTTGAGGGTGTGTAGGCTGAATTTATGTAGATTAATGATGAATCTTGAAATTTGTAAAAATAAATGACAAATAAAAATAAATAAGGTGAAATTTACAGATTGAGTCAGGATTATTTTCCTACAGGCCGTATAAATGGGACTTATAACTAAGATAGCTGGTTGTGGACTATTTTGTGTGTTATTGTTGGAAATTTTATAACATCTTCGAATGTGTTGTAAATATGTATCTCTTTACCTTGAATGAATGTAAATTACATATGTAAACTAGAAATTCAAATTTCTGAGAAATGATAAAAAAGATAATTGGGTTGAGAGATTGAATTTTCCGGTCTGGATGACTAAACAGACCTCACCATTGAATTCGTCTCACAAAATCTAGCTACCATGTCAAATTTCGTTGAATTCCGAGATAGTCGGAATTTCACGTTTTGAGGCACCGGGAGTGGCAGAACACTTGGCACACGATGAGTGGCTCACAATGCTCCACGTGTCAAGTGAAGGATGCCTCAAACAATGAGCTCAAGTGGGGCCATAGGAGACATGTGGCACCATGGGATTGGATGGAAATCAATGGATGGATAAAGGATGGAGTAATCCAAATGCGTTTGTAGTAAATTTAACGAAGTGGCGAGAAGTACTCTCAGCCCAGCCCGACTTGGAGCCCAAGCGATGGGATGGAGAGGAGAGGGATGAAAAGGAATAGAAAAAGAAACGGAAGGAAAAAGAGAGAGTTTTAGAGAGAGGAACACCGCATATATTTTAGATTCTTGTGATCGGACTGTGACGATTGAGGTGGGTAAGAGGAAGAGTTCATCTCTTGCAAGGGAAACCGCATGAGACCGAGTTGTGGAGTTCAGACCAAACTCAAAGAGTGAGGTTTTCTCCTACTCGAGTTATTCTTGTCTAAAGCCGCGAAAATGGTTTGGAGTTATAAGGCAGGGAATGGCCATGCATTTAAATCGAAATGGGACCAAATGTGATGAGGACTGTCTTGAGATCCTCACGGTTCCAATGTGGTGTTTGCACGGTTGGAAGCGATTTTATGGATTGAAATTGTCCATGTGAAATTGCTTGCATGTTATTTAACTTGATATGGGCCAGCATGTTATGGAAGGCCAGATTGTGTTGATGCATGCTCGTGAAGTGTCATTAACATGATTGTTTGAATTATATGAAATATAGTGCGTATAAACCATGAGAATTTGATATATGGTGTGATTGCATTCATAAGGCATCTTGCAGCATCGCTGCCAGTGCAGTGCGGGAGAATTGTGATGTTGAATTCACCATTCTTGGTGAATGGGTGTGGTGGGCTCGGAAATGGGACAACGTCTAAGGTTGAGACCCACGGTCCATGTGGAAATAAAAGTAAATAATAATAAAGTGCGTGTGTTAGGTTGAGTAAGTTTGAGGTGATCCCCCTAGGTGAAGTCCCGAATTCACATGCGATTAGACATAATCTCGCGGTGAAAGATCAGTAAAAAAATAACCCGAGGAAGGGCGTCATTCGATCCTACGGTGTGACCACAAGAAGCGATGGCCCATAAATAAATAAACACGGAATTTGACAAACGATTAAAATGTGTGTTGGGGTTGGTCCAGTAGGTGAGTCACTAGGTGGAACACCAATGACTATTTTTCACACTTGGTATGGCATGTGTGAGGGAGTTGGTCGGGACTCGGGGTATGTCGTGAGTGGTCTCATCTCATGCATGATATAAAGCATTCCATGTGTATATTGCAAATTGTATGGAATGTGGATGATTGTGGTGTGCTTGCATTGCATGATTTGGGAGGAGTAGCCCTTGCGGAAAGATTATTCTTTGGGCATTGCTCACCGTGTTAGGATCCTTTGATGCAGGGGAGTGTTCGAAGACAACTTCATTTGGGGCGCTTTGAGAAAATTTAAGCAGGCATGTGGCTTTGTTTATATATTTTTGTAAAACATGTATGAAACATTCGATTGATACATGTTTGTATAAGAATAGTTAACTCTTGAAACTATTATGTATAGTTGGTTATATTTTGGTGAGTATGAATGATATATTGGCAGTGGCCATTTTGCCTGTTTAGGTCTTAGGTAGAGAGGCCGCTCATTTTGTGGCATTGAGACACTTTCAGTAGCTGTCCTGTCCATGAAGTTGGATTCTGTGCGGACCCAGTTTGGGGCATCATATTATATGCTTTCGATATAATTATCCATGGTTCTATGTAGTGTTCATTATACATGTAACATGAGAGAACATGTAGTGGCATTTTGCATTGCATATGCACGGGAAACATCACATTTCATGGGTGTGAGTGCATGGATGGTAAATAGATACTACATTTGGTGTTTGATTAGGTGGGCTCGGTAAATGGGACAATGTCTAATAGAGTCGCACGGTTGCATGAAAAAAATATATGTGTCGGGTATTAGCAAGAAGGGATAGATCCCCCCTCGGGTGAAAAACCATGATTATGGTTAGACATAAGTCCACCTAAGCGGTGAAGGCGTAAAAGTGTCTATAAAATTTTTGGGAAGTTTGCGGGCCGCGGTGAGACAAAATCCACTACCCACAAAAAGGCTCATGGATTTTGAATATAAAATGATCATTGTGATGTATAATCCAAAAAGCTTTTGGTTTATAAACGATAAATTTGTTTTGAAAATGATCGTTGGATATCATCGAGAGAATGACAACACCACTTGGCATAAGCATGTGTAGAGAATGTTGAGGATTTCAGGACATGGAGCGCGGTGAGTGCAATACTCATTCAGCGTGTAAGTTCTGCATTAAATTGCTTATGTCTTCGTTGGAATGTTTATGTATGTGTGTGTGAACATAGCCTTCGTGCATGCTGACTTAGGTGAGGAGTAGCCTTTGTAAGAGTTATCTTCTTGGGCCACTCACCAGTCGTGGGACACAGATGTAGGTTATGTACAAGCGGTTGACCCTCAATCGGGACCGCAGGTGTAAAGAAAGCCAAACTGTGGCTTTGAGAAACATTTTTGTAAATAAAAAAAAAAAAAGCTAGATTCTACATGTAATATTTTGTATATAAGAGAGTTGTAACTCGAACTCCTATGAATTGTTTTGATAAATTTGTATATTTTTCTAAAATATATGGGCATGAATGGATCCGATAGATGGGATGCGATATTGGTAGTATCAAGTCATCACGATACCTGAATATTAGTACATTGTGGGTTATCAGCAGACAGGTTTTGGAAAATCAAATACATAATTTTGATTCATATTTATACGCACTAACTAAAAGGCTCGTCCTATTAGATTATTTTAGTATCTAAAATTACACCTAAATCTAAATATCTTATATTTCATACTTGAACTTATGGTATGTTGGCTAAAATATTGTTATTTTAGGACTTTGAACTAGATGTTTTTGTAAGAGTTACTTCTTTTATTGCTTTTCTAAGTTTTCTTCCCTATAAAATTCCTTTACATTTTTATTTTTGTTTTTTATTACTTCTACAATTTCCATGGTTTTACTTCTAAATCTATTGGTTTGAGGGTTCATAAATTTTCTTAAAGTTTCTACACCTATTTATAAATTCTAAGAAGATGAGTTAACATAAAGGTTATTAATATAATATTTTACTATTTCAGTTTTAACTAAGGTTTCTGTATCAAAAGTTCTTATTAAGTTTCTTTTAGAGTATTTTCGTATTCCACAAACGACAAGAAACAAGGTTCTTAATATCTTGTGTGAGATTTTAATAGTAGTTTCCCAAAGCATGCAATAAATCTGAGTTTTCAAAATTCTTCACGTTGAATATAAATTCACCTTGCTAGTTCTTTTCTGGGATGCATAAATCTAAATTATAAATACTAGGAGGATAAGGAAAAAGAGCCAAAATCATCAAACATGAAAGTTTCAAAGCAGTTTTTCACAATAATATACTTTAAAATGGGCAAGATGAAAGCTCGAGTACTATGAAATCAATTTAAAATTTTATACATAATAATTAGTAACATGAGCTCTGATACCATTTCTTCTTATAGACAAAAAACCTTGTGACAAGTATCCTCAAAGCCCAGATAAAAGTAAAATTTTGATACTATCACTTTGTGTCAAAGATATTCCCAAGAAGACAAGATAAAGTCTCCTAAAAGCCTTTATGTGGCTAATGGGTAACATATCATGGTTAGACTAAGAACTCTAGTTTTAAAATTTACTCTTTCAAAACATGGGTTTCAAAAATTGACTGGTATAAAAATTTTCATTTTCTATAAGAAAGATTATAACAGGATCCATGTATGTTAACTATAATTATAGAAAAAAAATTTAATATCAAATCCAGTTCCTGACTTATCTTTTACCCTTTTTTCCCCCTAAATAATAAAAATTAAGAACAAAGTAAGAACAAAGATAAGTGAAAGAAAAGCTTACTTTTATTGACAAAGAAAGATGTACAAGGTTGGATCTACAAGTTGCACAAGTTGCAAACTCTCGTATGAATTTCTCTCTACATGCATCCATACATCCAAGTTCCCTAACACTTTCATTTAATATAAAGTAGACATGCTAGAGACAAATTATGAAAAGTGATAAGGTATGGTACAACTAAGCGTCTGAATGATGTTTGAGGACAGTGTCTAGAGTACAAGTAAGTTGAAACTAAAGCCTATAAGGACAAATTAGTACATCTATCCTTTATGAATGAAATAGAAGTTAAATATGGACAAGTGTCTAGTACTTGACCTCTTCATCAAATATGGAAAAATGGGTTATTATTTGGTCCTCCAATTTGTAGTTTTCTTCCTTTTGTTGCTTTTAGAGATAGGATGATCTAGTTAGGCGATAAGGCTGATGAGAACTATTTGCAAAGTTGAATATTGTTTTCTTGATTTGATTTGTTAGTACCATCTAACTAGTAAGAACACCGGATTAGTATAACTCTCTTCATCTAGATTCTCCCAAAGCGCATCATCGCGACGTAGGGCGTTTACGGTGAATGCCCAAGTTGGTTTATAAAATCACCCATTCTTGAGAGGGTTATAAAATTTTTTAGGTTCAGAATTTTATCTAAGGCTCAGTTCACCAAATGGACATGGTTTGAGTTTCTCCAAAAAAGATAAAAATTATTTCTTGTTTTCTAAATCAAAATTTGAAAAATCTCTATATCTACTAAAATATAAAGAAAATCATTTTGGAAGGGTCAGTTTCCCATTCTAGTTTTCGTTGATCTTAAGGTTCTTTATTATGTTTTATATAAACATGATGATAACCGGGGCTTGTGGTTCCATCGATTTAAATAAAGATTAGAATAGTTTCACAAAAGAAATATCTACAAAATTCTCGGACAAAAGATATTCTACAATGGTTTAATTTTTTAGGAAAGTTCTTAGGGATTTATTAACTATTGGTTAAAATATATTTTTCAAAATCCCTAGATCCATCATTTCAGGGATGAGTTCAAAATATTTTTTATCTAAAATTGACATATTTACATAAGCAATGTAAACAATGAAAAATAAATCAAGATCATGATAAGCCATATATCTTGTTTTAATTCCATTGTTTTTGGTTCTAAATTGTTGATTCAAAAGACACTAGTTCTTAAAGACTTTTTCGTTATGTTTTTGCAAAAAGAAAGACTCTATTATATCATAAATATCAAACCCGAACTTGTTTTTAATTACAAGTTTTTCAAACTATTCAGTAAGAAGAGTTGATTTTCTAATCATATTAATTAACTTGGTTTTATTAACATTGTTCAAAGAGACTAATTTAGTTTCTAATTCCTTAATAAGGTTTTCTTACTTTTCCTGGTTTTTAAGCAATTGAAATTTTTCGGTTTCTAAAGTAACAAACTGGTTTTGCAAATGTTGAAGATGTTGGGATAAAGCTGAAATGGTTTTTCTATAAGCATATTCTAGGTTTTGCTTAGGAAAGTTTTGAGGTTTTAAAGACCAAATGTTATCTACAATTACTTTATGTTCTTCAAAAGGTTTTGAGAATACAGAGACTGAAATTGAAGGTTTGGGTTTAAAACTTCATTTAAAGTTACGATTCCAAATTGAAAAGTTTTTATGAGCAGAAAAATGACAAAATGATAAAATTGCGAAATGATTTAGGGAAGCACAGAATTTTATAGATCTCGGATGACAAAACCGCACTTCACGGATTGGATTCGTCTACTTGAAATCTAGTTACCCAAAATTTCATCAAATTAAAGGATAGTTTAGAATTTCCGCGTTTTCGAGGTGACCAATGGCCTTAAAAGCGAGTTTTGAAAATTTCAAAAGTTGAGGAAATAATTTAAGTAAATTTCATTTAAAAATAATTTGAACCGTCAGTAAAAATAAATCGTTTGAAGGCGAAACATGCTCGAGCAGTCGGCCACGTGGCACGATGTGCACCAAATGATTAAAACTTAAAGATATGTTAAAAATGTGAAATGAAAAAAAAAAAAAAAGAAAGATAGAGACATCCCATACTGTTAGTTTTGGTCGTGTGAGAGAGAGAAAAAAAAATTCAAAACTTCTTTCTTGATCCGCGGAGTTCCGTCATCGGGTCATCGGGCGAAGCAGTTATCTACTCGACGAGGGCTATGCGCGGGTACTGAAAACACAAGATTTCGACAGAGAATCAAGTGAGGAGTTCGGGAAATCAAAGGTTTCAGGTTTAGGAAGTGTCGCGTGCTTCTAGAGTTTCTTCTCACTAGCAAAACCCCACATGTCTAAATATCCGCAATCGTCGATTAGTTTTATTTGCAATTAACGTTACCATTTTTTTACCTCTGAATCAAAGTATAAGAATGATAAATATAAAAATGGTTACATAAATAATAGAAATAAAAGGTTTTAGAGTTAAAATAACATTAAAAATGAATCAAACGATATTCGAAAAACCTTAAGTAATTTATAGAGTGAATTTGAGAGTGTAGTGGCAAGCGTAATTTTAAGAAAAACCAAAAAATATCCATGAACAATGATTTTGAGCTGACTAGATTAAAACCCAGGTAACTGCCTTGCTGCCGATTTTCTCCGCGCTCTCCTTACACACCTCTTGAAACCTTAGGGATCGTTGGAGAAGAAGGAAGGAAGGCCGAGCTAGGAGATTTAAGGGCAAATGTGAGATAAAAGCTCAAGATCTCCATATCAACCAAAGATTAAGGTAGGGGTTTTCTCCCATTCACTTACATTGAGGCTAGGTTATTATATATATACGTTTTGGGGTTATAAATGCTATATTTATGGGCAAATGTGAGATAAAAGCTCAAGATCTCCATATCAACCAAAGATTAAGGTAGGGGTTTTCTCCCATTCACTTACATTGAGGCTAGGTTATTATATGTGTACGTTTTGGGGTTATAAATGCTATATTTATGGGTGTTCTGAAACTATTCTCCCTGTACGTGAGAATGAGGAGTTTATTCTTAGCAGGTTAATTAGAATTGATTTCTAAATGCTAGAGTTTGGTGTAGTGGTGAGAAATAACATGGGCGCGATCTACGTATTTCCTAAGCGTTCAAGAAATTGTTTATATTTGTGGATTCTTAGAAGTTTTTCCGGTAAATTGGAGATGTATGGAATTATTGGTTATGGGATCAGTGGTTGGTAGGATAAATTTAAATTTATGGTGATTGGAAATAAAAAGGAGATGGTGATTAGTGAGATCTTGAGAAACAAAGAGAACTTTGAGGAGGTGGAGGTTACCGCTAAAGTATGCTACTTTCTCAGATTATATATGTACGTTTGGGGTTATAAATATGTATTTATGACATGAAATCATTCCCCCTTAGTCTTTTTGCAAATAGTACATGTTTAAACAAAGTTGGGGTTGAATACCCAGGAAATCTCTTTTATTGGCTTAAAAATCCTAGTACTTGAGAATGATGAATTTTCTTCTTGAATGGGTTTTTTTTGGGGATTGATTTCTAAATCATAGTGATTTGTGTTGAGTAGTAAAAAAAAAATAAAGTGGTTATGATCTCTTGTTATTTTCCAAATTAGTTATTACAATTGCTTCAAAATGGAATTGTGGATTTTGAGAAAAAATTATGAAATGAGATTTGAGGATTTATGAAATCATAAGATTTAGGGTGATAATTGTGGACAAAATATGTACTTATAGGTTTTGTTGGAATGAACATGAATGAGAGGTTCCTGAGAAGGATGCTCAATTTCTTCTCAAGAGGTTCCTAGTAAGGATGTTTGAGAAATACTACCATGACGAGTAAGAGGTTCCTTGTAAGAATGCTCAAATTATTATCAAGAGGTTCTTTGTAAGGATGCTTGAGAAATACTACTAGGAAGAGTGAGAGGTTCCTTGTAAGGATGCTAAAAATATTCTTAAGAGGTTCCTAGTAAGGATGCTTAAAATATTCTTAAGAGGTTCCTAGTAAGGATGCTTGAGAAATACTACTATAAAGAGTGAGAGGTTCCTTGCAAGATTGCTCATTTTATCTCAAGAGGTTCCCGGTAAGGATGCTTGAGAAACAAAATAACGCTATAGGAATTGGATTCTTTGTTAAGTATGCCACACACTTAAAATGCAGTTGAAAATGGTATTTAGTGAAACTCTTTATAATTCTGTTTTTCCCTACCAAAATTAACAAAAGACTTACACATAACGATTCTGAGTTTAACAATGCACACTGAGCTTCAGCTTCTTCAATTCTGAATTTGGGAGAAAGAGAAATTTAAACTTTTTCGCATATAAATAGGCCACAAATATCCCAATCTATGCATAAAGTATTATATTTCATAGAATTTGGTGATACTAATCAACTCCTGATCTTCATTGAATCCAATTTTTTACTAATGCAATGTCCATTGCTCCACAAGTATGACAGGAGAAGTGAATCAATAAGTTACCTTCCATCACAAGATTTTAGATTGTCTTGGTTTTTACTAAAACGTAAAAATGAAAGAGAACAATTTCAGACCTAAGGGGTTCTCTTGCAAGTAATGAGTTCTCTGTTTTCATATTACTTCTGTAAGCTATAACAGCTAAGGGGTTCACATGTTGGCTCATTTCCAAATATGAATTTTTTTCTCTTTTGAAGGCAAAGATAGAATACATTATTAGTGCCAAACAAGAGACAAGCAGAGGTGTACATGATGTATACAAAGGTGCCAAAATGACCAATCAATATTAAGGGAAAAATATGTCTGCCAGAATTTTTTTAAATTTAAAGCTAAAAATTCAAGAGGTGGTCTCATGATTGATAAATGGATTCCTTTTTTTGTAATTTTTATTTTCAGCCTCCTAGACCCAAAGGCTGCAGCAAAGATAAATACTTGTAAGAAAGTGATCATAGAATTAGAATATAGAGGGACAAAAGGCTCCAAGAAATCAGGCATGTCCATGTAAATTGTGTAATAAGCACAAATTGTTCCCTTTTAATAGTCAATTTTGCTGAGCTAAAAATGAAATGTAAATTAGATATTCCTAATCTAAGATGCAAATGAAGCAAGGACTTCATTACAAAAGTAGATCAAGGAGGTGAAGTTTAATCATGATATAGAACAACAACATTCAAATTTATCATCAGTCTAATTTATTTTCTTCCCTTCTAGTCCTTATCCTTTGCTTCTATGCAGTTTTGCTCATGTATTTATCTTCTTGAAAATAAAAAAGATGAGTTATTATTATATAGAGAAATAAGACCACTAGAAAACATGAAGGTCTGAATCAATTAGAGTTAGTCTCATTTCTACAATCATCTCGATAAGAGTGAAACATAAACAGAAAATTCCTAGCCCATCTGTGAAGATTACCATCTAAGCAAGGGATGCAAGTACCAAGCCAAGGACTTTTGCCTCCTTTATCATACATGAGAATTCCGATCCCATATTTCTTCGGAGTGAAGGCACATTATGGAGCTTGTTTTATCTCAGTGACCTGCCTTGGTCAAGTTATCAGATTTATTACTTAGAAAAAAATTGAACTTAAAAAAAAGAGACCCAGAAAAGATGGTTGAATCCTACCTCCCGGTTTCCTGAATTTAAGCGCCGCCTGTAAGTGGCTAGTTTTGTGCAGGGATAGATCCATCTATAAACAGTAAAGATTACTTAAATCCACTAGCATTCAGAAGAAAATTAAGAACTCATCCGCCCAATATTGTGAAGGAAGTAGCATACATGTTTTCAAACACCCACATAAATCAAATAACTTAAATAACCAAAATTTCTGAATACCTATCATCCAAATCATCTTATCATGAAATAGTCGCAACCAACTACTAATTTCCACAAACTTGCAATACCCATTTGCAGTTTACATCTGAAGTCAAAACTGCAGGAAAAGAAAGTGAAAAGTACACATACAAATAAGGGTACAATTCAAAGCAAGGAGAGCTCTAAGACGGTGAAATAGGCCTTTAAGATAAATCTTGTCCTTCATTGAAGCATGTGATTTGTTTATTGTGAGTTAGACCATCCAACATGAAAGATCGATGCACACCCTTTTGTTCCTACAAGGGTAGTTCTTTTTAGAAACCAAAAAAAAAAAATATATATATATATATACACATATATATAGGCTATGTCTGGATACTGAGAAAATGAGGGAAACTCACCGGAGGTGGCAAAGCGGGAGAGTTTTCTTGCAACACTCCAAGATGTCCTAGAGGTTTCTCACCCCCATTCCGAGAGAGAGAGAGAGCGAGCGACCTTGCAGGGACTCTTCCGAGAGGGAAAGTCTAGAAGCAGAAGATGAAGTTGAAATTCAAATGCCCGTTTAATTTGTCTAAATTACACCTTTTACGAATCCCAGCCCCTCAGTATTAAAACATCGCCGTTTTATTTTTCTGCGTCTTACTGATGTCATATTCACAATAGAGCAGACAATTTGAGCGACCGGGCCAAGGCCAAATGGGATCAGGCTAAATTTGATCCATTTTTTTTAATCCAATAAAATAACAGTTCAAAATGATCCTAATTTCGGGTGAGTTAAGTTGAAATTTTCTTATAAAACTAAAAAATTGGACAACTCGATTAATCGGGCTAGGCCCAGACCAAATTGGGCCCAATTTTGGCTCAATTTTTTTGGGCCAATAAAATAGCAAACGGGCTTAATTCCATGTGAGTTGGGCTAGCCACTTTTATTCTTTTTTCTTTTTTTATATATATTTATTTATTTTACATTACATCATAATAATGCGTGCTATAAATTTGTACCCGTTTAAGCTGAAGCTTGGACTCTCTCACTCATATATCAGAGTTGGAGTGCTTTAGGAAAATTTATCGGCTTTATACTAATTTTTAGAATAATTTCTTTAAAGCAAAATCTTGAAAATTATTTTAATCATTTCAAAATATATTTGGGAATCTTATTTTATGGGTGGCTTATTTGGTTTTATTTAAAAAAATCATAAACAAGAGATGTGTATCCAAAAATAGGTGAGCTCATTTCAAAAATAATATAAAATTGCTAAAGCGCTTGTGAGTTCTTATATTGCTTCCTAAAATATCCCTCAAATATCACATTAAATCCAATATAAACCTTAATAAAATCAAAAAACCCAATTGCCTTTATACTTTAGGGACGTAAATTATAGAATCGGACAAAGGAGAATGGGGGAGACAAAAGATGAGAGTTATAATGAAAGATCATTTGGAAATATCCAGAAGAAATTGCTCATTTGGACTACGAGAATTTGAGAACTCTTGAAATTACTTTCGTCTTCATCGATTAATTGAAATATCACTGAATGCAGTCTTGCAACAAGAAATCGAAGAAAGGAAGGAGATAGAAAAGAAGAAGCATTTTGAGAATGAGGATCCTCTTCTTTGAAATCGAAAGAAATCGGTGCTCACCTTCTGTTTTGCATTTTCTTTTGGTTCAAAAGCAAATCTATTATGTTCCTATTTTCTACTTTTTTTTAAGCTTCTTTCTGCATTTTGTGTTCTTTCTTTCCCGATTCATCCTAGGTTTCTCCATAAAATTTCATTGTTTTTTGTACTTGCACAATCTTTTATAACTTATAGCTACTGTTTTTGTGCTTTTATGGGGTTTTCCTTTATAGGATTTTTTGTTCATGTATTATGAGTTTCATCTAGGCTTCTTGGCCTCACTATGATATGGGTTTTGTGACTTTCCCATGATTCTTATGATATGCTTGTTCATAGAGTTGGGTTATTATTGTTATATTTCCTTTTAGTGGGCTGACAAGTGTTAAATTTTGGGCCTTGGTGCGTTATCTGTTCGGTAACTTGATAAAGTTAGTGATCTATTCCCGATTGAATTAGGGTTCACGAAACCATTATATAATTATTTCATTAATTATAAATATGGAATTAACTGGATCTGTTTTGCCCTTAATGTTGTTTTGATGGAGTCGATAACGTTAAGGGAGCAGTCGTAAATTTGACGGGGGTCCTTGGGTTTAAAACCTCACGTGTTATCTGCGGCCGTTGAGAGATAACGAATATTGTAGGTTTTACAATCCAGGAAAGTGAGCCTAGCCTCCGTATTACTTGAGAAGGCCACATTGCGCATTGTCTAATTGCGATGGATTCGGGTATGTGTTACAAATATTGAACTTTGTTTGATCTTTGATTAGTATGCATGATTCTAGGGTTATGTGGTTTATTACGTATTTGGTGTATGATAATAAAATCACATCTATGTGTTTATTCTTGTGTATTTAATCTAACAAGTGGTATCAGAGCGGATCATACTGATCATTTGATTAATAAGTTAGTATTTTGGTGCTAATTTGATCATACCAGTTTTTTGAAATATATATATATTTTGGGAACCCAATTTATGCAAAATTCAATAATTTTGTTTTTGGTTGAAATCGATGTATGGGTTTGACACATAATGTGTTTTGGGTTGCTTTGAGTGAGATTTGCATGATTATTGGTTAAATCGGTATATTAGGAATTAAACCATGAATGCGAATGCGGAATTTTTTTACGCAAATTGGATTCAAGGATTTGTTCCCTGATAAAGAAGGCGAGAAAAACCCAGCGGATCGTCAGCGGACGCCAGACAGTTATCGGTCAAGGGTTGGAACTATCGGTAGTCAACATCATGAGTTGAAAGGCGATTTAAAAGCGTTATGTCGTTTGGAGTGCAGTGTTGACATCATGATTATCATTATTATTATTTTCATAGCGATCTTTTCATTAAAGTAATTAATTAATTACTAATTGAATTCCCGTGTTGCATAACGTCTAATTGAATCTGCATTATTATTTTCATAACGTCTAGGTGAATTACCAGTACAAACTTATTTTCATAGCGTCTAATTGAATTATCATTTATTTCCATAACGTCTAATTCAATTATGATGAAGTATGATATGTTTATTTATTTTAAATTAATTTTTAAATTAATATGTTACCAAAGTAACCTCATTAATTTAATTAAATTAGTACATAATAAATGAACTTTCTATATATCATGCTAAAGTAGTCATTTTAAGGATGATTATTTTATCTTAGGATGTAGGAGTAAATAATAGTCTAAATGTGAGACAAATAAAGTTTTTAACATGCAAACATTATGTCGGTCCAAAGGCATAATGTTTGGCCGTCTAATATTGTCTACATTTAGTGCTATAATTGAGAGTACTGTTTTCAAATTGTTTTTTTACGTCCAAAGACTAAATACAATGTTGTGCTTGGTATCTTATTAAGGGGCCCATGTGTATATATATTTTGTGCTTTAATATATGTGTGTAGTATTAATGTGAGCATTTGTGTTTATTTCGGTATCTCGCATGTATAACACATTTACGCGATATCATTAGCATTCCTAAACAACAACTGTTAGTTTGGAAGTTAATTTGGCTTTAGTGCTTAGAGTGACACTTGGTGGATGAATCACGAGCCACTACTCACATAAGTGTCCTTATGCGGGCTTGCCGCTCGGCCGCTAGCAGATTGATGGTGAAAGATACATCTATACGGGAAGTAGTAAGAAAGCTCAAGTGTCTGAGCTATTGGGACATTCGGCTTATGTTAGACTCGGTTTTATTTTAATTTTGGAAAACACATTTATTATGCCGTCATTTTAGGCCAATTTCAGTTATGTTTCATGTTTGGACAAATACGGTTATCTTTGTTCATTTGGAAATGAAACATTAAGTCTTTCCAAAATTCTAAAGTTATTAGGCTGGTAGTCTAATTGATAAGCTATATAAATTAAATATGCAAAGTCCCAATACAAATTTAATAATGAATGCAACCATTATTGGATCAAAGCGCAAATTAAATAATGATAAATCCTCGATGTTATGGCATAAGCGTATGGGACATAATTCAAAACAATTGAAGGCTAATAACTCGAGAATTCTTGATTCCCTTGACATGTCAGATTTTGACATATGTGTAGATTGCATTAAAGGGAAAATGACTAACAAAAGAAAGACAGGTGCAAATCGGTGTAGTAACGTCTTAGAGTTGATACATACGGATATATGTGGACCATTCCCTACAACTTCTTGGAATGGGCACATATACTTTATCACATTTATAGACGATTACTCACGATATGGTTATTTGTAACTAATACATGAAAAGGCACAAACCACAAAGTGTTCAAAATTTTCAAGCCGAGGTTGAAAATCAGCTGAGCAAGAAAATTAAAGCCGTCAAATACGATCGTGGAGAATATTAAAGTAGATATGATGGGTCAGTGAACAACGACCGGGGCCTTTTGCCCGAATACCTTTACGAATGCGGTATTATGCCTTAATACACCATGCTTGGAACTCAGGAGTCAAATGGTGGCAGGCGAGAGGCTTGTGATAGAACCCTTAAAGACATGGTAAGAATATGATTAGTCGTGCTTCTCTACCTAATTCATTATGGGGTGAAGCATTAAAGACCGCGGGTTTATATACTCGATAGAGTTCCCGATCAAAGCGATTAACAAAACCCATATGAGTTATGGACGGGTAAAGCCTAGTATTAGACATGCGCGTGCAGGGTTGGCATCAGTGAAGCAAGACGCCCATAGGCCCAATGAAAAGCTGGACTCAGGGTATTAAATTTGTTATTTTGTAGGATACCACGAGAGGTCTAAAGGGTATAAGTTTTATGACCCTTCAAGTAGGTCGCTGCTGAGACGGGTAATGCGAGTTTATTGAGGATAGTGGGGCACTCAAGTTAAGGAGGTCATTTTGAGGAGGAGTATGTAAATGCTCCAACCACAACTACTATTATTGTGGTGACAATCAGGTACCCATTCTATTATTGTGCCAAAGTGTTGTGGTAAATGATGACATTCTGTGCAACTTCCATCTGATTGGGGCTCCACCTTAGATTTGAGGAACCACATCGAAATAGTGGAAAGAACCTCAGCAGCCTCAACACGAAGTGCCATTAAGGCGGTCCACTAGAGAAAGGAGAAGACGTTCGGATGACTATGTAGTCTTTCTTCGAGGAGCATGAGTTTGATGCGAGGATTGGAGACGATCCTCGTACGTAATCCAAGCCAAGCGGTGCACGATTCGAAAAAGTGGATTGTTTGGCTATGCAGAGGAAATGAAGTCCATGAAGATAATGGGCGTTTGGGATCATAAATTAAGATTGCCTAAAGTGTAAACCGATTGGTTGTAAATGGATATTCAAAACCAAACGGGATTCAAAAGGCAATGTCGAGAGATATAAGGCAACTGGTCGCGAGGGCTTTACGAAAGGAAGGCATAGATTATAAGGAGACCTTTTCGCAGTTTAAACGAAAGACTCATTCGAAATTATAATGGCACTTGTAGCTCATTGTGATCTAGAGTACACGCAAATGGACCCGTCGAAATGACTTTCCTCAATGGAGACATTGATGAAACTATATACATGGTGCGACCCGAGGAGAACTTTGAGTTAGAAACCAAGCACCTAGTAGACTCGAAGTCCATTTATGGTTTTAAAGCGAGAGCATCCGTCAATGGTCAGGAAATTTGATAAGGTGATTTCTTCATATGGTTTCAAAGGAGAACACTTTGTTGATCAGTGCATATATCTTAAGTTCAGTGGGAGCAAGTTTGTTATATTGGTGCTCTATGTGGATGACATTCTGCTAGCAAGCAATGATGTAGGTCTATTGCATGACACCAAAAGGTTCTTATCCAGTCATTTTGAAATGAAAGACCTTGGTGATGCATCATATGTTTTGGGTATACAAATCCATAGGGATCGTTCAAGATGTATACTTGGCTTATCTCAAAAGGCCTATATCAATAAGGTGCTTGAAAGGTTTAATATGCAGAATTGTGCACCAGGTGATACACACGTGACGAGAAGGGTGATAAATTGAACAGGTCGATATACCCCAAAATTGAACTTGAGAGAAAGAAATGGAGAACTACCCTTGTTCATACGCAGTAGGGAGTCTTATGTATGCACAAGTGTGTGCAGCGTCCGGGATATAGCGTACATTGTGGGAATGTTAGGCGGATATCTCGGTCAATCTGTGGTATGGATCAGCTGAGCTGACTAAGCAGTGATGAGGTATCTTCGGAAGACAAGGATCATTATGCTCACATATCGTGGATCATTGGAGGTTATTGGGTACTCGGATCTGGCTGCGGGATGTCGAGATGCGAGGGAGAATCGACCCTCGGTACATCTTCATGTTTACAGGCGGGAGGGCTATTTCATGGAAAGTGTCAAACATACACTAGTAGCCTCTTGACCATGGAAGCTGGTTATAGCTGCTTCCGAGGCATCTAATCAGGAATATGGGTGAAACTTTATCGCGGGACTTGATTATTGTGAAGGCATTAACAAGTAAGCTTAGGATTAATTGTGATAATAAAGGCTGCGAGTTATATTCTAAAACAATAGGAGTTCATCAAAATCAAAGCACATTGAGCATTTAAGTTTCTAGTTGTAAAGAAGAGTTCGAGTGGTCAGTGTCAATTGAGCATATTGATCACGAACTCCATGATTACAAACCAGCTCACCAAGGCTTGCCACCTAAGGTGTTTCATAGACATGTTGCTTTCGGATAAATGCTTAGTCTAGACGATATAGGAAGATAGTGGGAGTTCATTTGGTTTATGTGTAATTATATGATTGACACGCTATAGTTATTTCATTTTATATGTACGTATATGCTATGATTATTTAATGCATTTTATGTTCATGTTTCCGACTACTGGTATGATGTCTTGATTTTCTTCTTTGTTTAGCATGTGGTATTTGAAAATATGATACTAGACTCATTTGAGTCATAAAGAGGACCTTTTGGAGATAGGCATACTATAGATCACATTTATGTAATCTCGAGCCACACACCTATATTTGATCTACATGTCATTGTGATTGTCTTTGTTTGTTGACAAAGATAGGTCTCGTTACGCATGAATGTAATAAGAATTAAGCTTCAGTCCCATTCTAGTACAATTAATGGACCAGATTGTTTAAAGTATTTCTGTGATTGGACAGTGTATATTTGCGCGCAACTTTAGTATTCAATCATGTACATATTCGATAACACTTGTAGCCCAAGTGGGAGATTGTTAGATTTCCTTTTAGTGGGGTGATGAGTGTTAAATTTAGACGTGATTGTCTTTATGCGACCGATAAATACGATAAAGTTAGTGATCATTAAGGTTGAATTAGGGTTCCACGAAATAATTATATAATTATTTCATTAATTATAAAATATGGAATTAATGTGTGGTTTCTGTTTTTGCCCTTAATGTTGTTTTGATGGAGTCAATAACATTAAGAGAGCAATTAAGTAATTTGAGCGAGAAATTCGCAGGTTTAAAACTGGCCGTTATCACAGGCCCCGTTGAGAGAGAGCGAGATCATTCTTTAGGTTTTCTGATCAGAGAAAATGGCTCCCCAGCCTCCATACTTAAGAGGAAACATTCTTGCATTGTCTAATTACTGATGGATTCGGTATGTCTTCTATATTGGCTTATTTGATCTTTGATTAATATCGTGATTACAGGGGTTATGTGGTTTATTACGTATTTGGTGCCAGCAATTAATAAAAATCACATCTATGTGTTTATTCTTGTGTATTTAATCTAACAATTATTGGAAGTTCTGGACTGACTTAAAACCAATTCTTTGTTCTTTAGAAACCAGTTCTTTGCTCCTTAGAAATTAGTTATTTGTTCTTCAGTTGAATTTGAATATAAGTGATTTTAGTATATAATAGAGTAAAACCTTATTATACATTAGGTAAAATCTTAGTATATACCACCTTACTATACAATACAACCGGTACAAATTTAGTATACATTAGGACCTTTGGATATATTAAGTACTATCTTAATATGCATTAGGTACAATCTTAATATAAATTTGAAATTATAACCTTAGTCTACATTAGTTATTTTCTTTAGTATTTTGAAAACCAAATCACATTCTTTTTTGGAATGTGGATTTAATAAGGTAATGTAGAAAAAATTATCTTAAATTGTTTTAATATATTTATTATTATTTTTAAATATTTATTAAAGCTGTCCATTATTATTTTATCAAGTTTTCTTAAATAAAAAATTAAATATTTTTACTATTTAATATCTAGAATTTTATTAATTATGGGATAATATTTTAATAAAAAGATGAAATTAAATGAGGGGTATTTCGATTATTTGGGGATAATAATTTAATAAAAGATGAAATTAAATGATGGGTTTTACGATATTTTGGGGATAATTTATCTTTTTAATAAAAGATGAAATTAAATGATGGGTTTTACGATATTTTGGGGATAATTTATTTTAAGCCGTTGGTTGTTCCCCCTCTCCCGTCTTTAGTGGTAAAGATAGAAGTAAAGGAGGAATTTCAATATTTTGGGCAAAAGATCTGAATTCAGTTTGGTTTTTTGTTTAGAATGCCTTGAGGGTATTCTAGGAAGCAATATACCAATTCATACGTGTTGCAGCATTTTTTGATTATTTTTTAAATGAGCTCACCTATTTTTTGATACACATATCTTGTTTATGATTTTTTAAATAAAACCAAATAAGCTACCCATAACATAATATTGCCAATATCTTTTTTCAATTCTTTAAAAAAAATGATGTTTTCCAAAAAAATATCTTTTAATTGTTTTCAACTATATTCATTTTTTAATAACTATTGTAAAAAATAATTAAACATATATAATGATTAAAAACAAAATTTTAAACACAAAAGTTATTATTTAGCAAATAAGACAGTTTAATGGTTAAAGAGTTAAGAAGACATAAGAAAATATCAGATTCGAGTCTATGTAAAAACAAATATTATAACATTATAATTCTAAATGAATAGATATAAAAACATAATTGTTATTTTAAAAATAAATATTATTTAAAAATTTGTTAACAAAATTTCAAATTCACGAATAGATATTTTCTCCTGTTCAAAAACTATTCCAACATAAATATTATCAAAAATAGTTGTCAAACAGTGCCTTAATATTAAATATAAGTAAAAGGAAGAGTTTGTCATTTGTGATAACATTTTTTATGGTGTCTAAGACCCTTTTGGCTCTGATTCTAGTAAAATTATGTTTAAACACTTTCGCGGATTGAATAACATTGGTAAGCGTTTCTTATAATGTCTATAGTAAATATATCATATAATAATAAAAACAAGAGGAATGTATAGCCTTGGGTTGAATTTTTGTAGTTTCATAGGTTGTTTATGAAATATTGAGCCGATCAAACCCTAAAGCATAATTCCCCTAAAAATAATTTTTAATATTGCTAATAATTTTTAATATTGCTAAATTATTGCCCTCAAATGATAAATGGATGAAAAGGGACTACATCACTACGGGCGATCCAAGTTTGATTCCTTATATAATACAAGGTAACATACAAAATCCTTATAAGAATAGATAATACCTTATAATACAGGGTAATATACAAAATCCTTATAAGAATAGATAATAGATGTCAAAGAAAAAGATATTGCTAAATTATCAAAATGGATATATAAGCTAGTTATAAATGGCCAAACATTACCAAATATTATGTCTCCATATAAAAATGTTCAAAAATACACAAAGGCTGAAAATTTTCCAAAATCATGAGAAATTCAAGTTGTGGAGAGAAAAAAACTGGAATAACAAAATCCATGACTTGGGGTTGCTGTTCTAGAAAGCATCTGTTACAGGCAGAGAAGGAGATGGTTCTTGGCCTGACAGCAAACCATTTTTTTTATCACACAGCAGCAGCAGAGATCAATATTCCTTGTTTCCGAAATTCTTGCACCAAAGTTGTGAAGGAATTGGACGAACCGGATGATGAGGCCGTTGCTGCAAAATAAAAACATTTTTTAGTCGTGGAACTCTTAGAATTTGACTTCTACATCATATTCACAGAAAGCTACATCATTATTATTATTATTTTTTTATAACCATTGATATCCAGGCACAGCTCAACTAATCCCATGGACCCTTAAATTAACATATGGGTAAAACCTCTAGTGGTTTCGAGGGGACTCGAACCAGTGACCATTAGGTAACCTCACCCCAATGCATTACACCAATTACCGTCAGTGAAAGCTACATCATTATAATTACACCATATGCTAAGTACGTGTTTTTCTATTTTCTTATGTCATATCTTATCTCATATTATAAATTTTCTTCTGTTATCCATAAGCTCTCACTGCTTGAAAATGCAATCACATGGTTGAGAAAAGTCCACAACTTTTTTCTTCTTTAGTATACAAAATGTCACCAAGGGATTAACAAACTATCATCTTGTGTCCAAGGCTTCCAGATTAATTTCAAGCAACCTATCAAAACCAAGATGGGATGGAATTTAATTAAACGGTAGTGAAAAATACAGGGATCTTCCAATTTGAATGTGATGATATTAAGGTTTGGAAGGAAATAGAAAAAAGATTTGTACTTGAAAAGAAATCCTAATTGTGACTAGAGATTGTTTTAGGGCCAGACTCCCTTTTGCTCATCTCCATAGTACATCTAAATGTATAAGCCATTGGGTCTAAAATACAACTTCTGATAACTTCATGGGTCATTGCTGTTTACCTTCTTTCATATATAAATATTATTGAAAAAGAAAAAGTCTCTTTCAATATTAGTTTGTTCTCGGTATTTTTCTTATTTTCCAGAACAAAAACAGTTTTGAAAACTATAAACAAGCGGATCCTAAATTTCTACTTGTACCTGTCATTGGGTATGTAGAAGAAGATTGAATATTTTCTTGTAGACACCAGAAGAGGTTGGAGGGTGGGAGTCATATATAATTACAGTTACTGTTTTATTCATTTTAAGGAAGTGGGTTTGGTTTTGGAAATCCTAAGGAAAGAGGGAGGAAATCCTAAGGCGGTTGGTTGAGAAAAATGCAAAAACAAGTGAGGCCTTCATATATTTTCTAAATTGGATGTCCATGCTAGCATGAGCGCACCTTGAGCGCAACTCAACTAATCCTACGGACCTGAAGTTATATCCTATTACGAATGGAAAAACATTTGGATTTACACAAGTAACATCTTTGTATCAAAAGTATTTCTAAATCTACAAACTTCAGCTTAGGTAGTAGGGAAGCTAAGACAACTCAAATTAAAACTTTTGGTTTTAGCATTAGAGTTATTTTTCAAAAGACAATTTTAGAATGAAATATTAGCAAATATTTTTTTAATAAGTCTATTTAGGGTCTTAGGGGAAAAGATGGTATTGGGTGGTTAAGATAAACGTCACGGGAATGGAGCTACCATATTTTGTGAAATATTTGGGTGATGCTTCAGCATCTTTAGCCATCCTCCTTTCCAAATTATACTACAGAACTAGAAATATTACACCGTGATCAGTATAGATCAATCTTCATTGAATTATTTCCTTATTCCTCTCACATCTTAGGCCGCCGCGGCATGTACACTCTCAATCCCTCCTTGATTCGACTAAGAAAGGGTAGTAGTAAACCCTAGATTCTACATTTTCAAGCTCTATATCGTCCGTCAAGTCCTTGTCAACCCTCAAAAGGGAAGATGGAATTTTGGGTTTAGGGTTTAAAGCCAGAGCAAGCATTTATTTATCTTCTTAATTGGGGTAAGAAATCAAGCGATTTTTATTCTTGATTCGACTCAGAAAGTGCACCTCACATAGTCCAAAATCTATATTAAGCTGTATCCTCCGTCAGTAAATGGAATTCCAGGTTTAGGAGTCAAAATATGGCTTTAAAATTGAATCAAAGCAAGTAAGCCTAGGGATTCAAAACCAGTCCCGATATGAATCGATCAACAACCAAAGAAGAGGGATAAAGAGAAAGAGAGGAACCTCGAGCTCGGCAGATTTCATAGCGATTGGGATGCAAACAAGAAAGGCATAAACCATGGCAATGGCAGTGTTGCGCTTCCAGTGTTTGGGCCTGCAATGTGGACCTCCAGTCATACTCCACACCTTTGTCCTGAAATCTTCGCCATGGCCGTGATCCATTCCGCCCATGCTTTTTCCTTCTCCTTCCCTCTGTTTTCTCGATCAGAAATCAGATAACCAAGACGACGACGATGTTCTCGAATTCAACCAACAACAAAAGGCCATGTATCATATGTTTGTGAAATTGATTTAGGAGCAATTGCGCAACGCAACTAAACGCCGTCGTTTTGTCTCTAAAAAATATTTTGTTTAGGAAAGCCTTTTAGACGGTAAAATTTGTCTGACCAGTAAACGAATGGTTTTGCGTGTTGGGTTGAGTATAGACGTGTTTTGATCGAGTCGTATTGGCCCGTATAAGCTTCGTTTAATAAATAAGTTATATTCGTATCAATCTATATGACACGAAATCGATTTTGAATTGACAATATAAATTAATATTTAACCCAGAGTAACTTGTTTAATATGTTATTTGTGTTAAACATTGATAGGTGAATTATAAATTATGTTAATTTAAATTACTTAATTAATAAATGAGTTATACGTGTCATATCATGTTACCTAATTACTAATTGAATCGTGTTTAAATTTATTGATTTTAGCGCAATTCTTATTCGTTCGAATGAATATTATTCGATACCTATTTAACATGACCCCGAACACACATGGATACAAAATTTAAATATCCCTACTTTTGATATGTGAAAAGGTTATAAGCCCAAGGCCTAGGAAGATGAATTTTCGCAATCTTTTCTTTCCTTTTTGCAAATATTGAAGCATGCCAAATAATTTATATTATGTTATAGTATATTATTGTCACTTACAACTTCTCATTAAAATTTGAAATTAATAAAATTATAATTATAAAGTAGGCCCGAAATTTAATTTAAAAATAAAAACAAAATCGTAATTTTGATTACAAATTACTAATTACAGTTTAAAAAATCCGTAATTAATTCTCTAGATCTCCCGGATGTGAAAGCGGATTGCAGTTAGATGGTCATGAAATCTAGTTAGTACGTAAAATTTCGCAATTCTTGGGAGCGGTCGGATCGTCACGTTTTCGGCGTGCGATTTTTGGTCTTAGTAAAAGCGGTTTCGATGTGACGAAGTCGTATATAGCAATCTTCGTGTCACGTAAGTGGTAGTAGTAGAGAAATGATGAAAATGGTTTGCTTGGGGTAGTCTGAGATATCGGTCGATAAAGAAGGACATAAGTCATTCGCCATCTTAAATTCTTAAATAATGAAAATAGAGATAGTTACTCCGCTTCTTCTACATGAGGCCAAAAGGAAAAAAACGTGGGAGCTCATTTTGGGTGGAGATGCAGTGGCTTCGATGGAGTTTTCTAGAGAGAAGGTCTTGTCTCTCTGAAATCTGGAGATCGAGATGGATTAGTTTCGACGAGACGAAGGCGTTCTGCCTTGAGCCGGACTCTGGCGTGGACCGGGTTTGCGAGTTTGACAACTCCAAGAGGTAGGATTTTCTCTATACTTGCGTTTATTCACATTTTTAGGGTTTTCGATGTTTCGGTTGGTTTGAGGCGTGAGGAAGCGTTGATCGATTACGAAGCTTGGGACCCGAATTGATTTAATTTTTTAACCGATATGAGATGGTCGTGAGCCTTGAGAATTTAGAAATTTGTTTGGGTCTTTAGTGCGGAAATTTTGCATAAAAATGCATGCTTGAGATGAATAAATGCCGGGAATGGGCTGTTGATCGGCCCTAAAACATGGGACGAGTGTAGGAATTTTGGAAGCTATTGGGCTGTCAGTGATGATTCGAGAAGCTGAGTTGGGGTACATTAGGTTGGAATAAATTATCTTGGGTGTTTATAAGATAGGAAATGGGTAAAGAAATTCGGTTCCAAAGGTGAAAGCCCAGGAGTTGGACATGTGGTTGCGGAGTGGACTGACCTTCTTCTTCGGAATTTATTAAAATCAGTCTGGGTTGTGTAAATTAGATAAAAATGAATCCATGTGTTTTGAAATGAACTTGTGAAATGAATGAAGCGAGTTGGTGTGGTGTAGAAATCAATAGGTTAATGCTTAATGAAGGTTAACATAAAGTCCTGAATATATAGATATAATTGTGTGTATAAGACTATTGGGAATAAAAATTGTGATTTGCTCAATTATATGGAATATAATTGTGAGCATAGGCCATTGGAGATGAAATTATGAATTGCTCAATTAAGCTAAATTGCGTGATGCTTGATGTGTTGGAATTACATGCGTGTAATTGTAGTTGATTGAAAATATGCATATTGACATATTGCGTAAATGATTTTAAAAAAATGACATAATGCATTTTAAATTATACATGATAACCGAGTTAGGTGTGAGTGCATGACATGGATTTTGTAAGCGGACATGTTTGCGAAAAGGAATTTCACGGATGATTCAGATTGGGTTGGGAGATGGGCGAAGCCGGATCGTTCGGATGAATGTGATGTTTCGGGCTCGTAACCAATTCACCTCGGAGTAGTCATATTTTACCGAATATTTGGTGTGTATTTTCAAGAACAACGGGTTTTGTTTTGAAAATGATTATTTCTCATACATGGCTTAGGCAGAGTGTGAGTGGTCGGTGAGGACTCGTGACATGGGGTGTCGTGTAGACATTGGTAGGATCGTATATTTCTTGGGTGTGTGTTTGCTAGACTATTCTTATTTCTTGACTTAGATTGGTGGTAAGTACGACAGAGTGATTCTCTGCGAGCTTTATTCGCCCGATCGTGGGACCTTTATTTTTAGTGCAGGCGCTCGAGGCGGCTCATTTTGAGGTTGATTTTGAAGCGGTTTGTGGCTTGATGGTTTTGGACATAACATGTGCGTGTAGATTTTAATATATGTTTGTATAAAACAAAAGTGTTATCAACTATCAATTATTTAGAGATAATTGTTAATAGTTATGATAATTGATTTTATGAGTATTGGTTTATTTCCAAGATAAGATTTTTACTCATGTTAAGATTATATTGCGTATATTTGGACTGCTTTGGGATGTGTAAATGCAAAAGTTATTTATGTGTTTTGTACTGTATAGTAGCCCCGTACAAAGGAGACTCGCTCGATTTTCTAAAGTGGCGCTGGTACCCGACTAATTTGCATTCATATCGACGAGAAATAACGGACTTCCTAAGTTTAAAGGCCATATAAACTATATTTCATAAATTTATAAAGTATAAGCTTACACAAAAAGTCTAATTTATAAAAATGACATTTTATAAATAATGAATTATAAGTCGTGTTTCTGTTTTTTCATAACCTCTAAATTTTACTAAATGATACCAAAACAAAATTAAAATAAAAAATTTGAACCCAGTTCCAAAGGTTGGGCTGAAGCCTTGCCTAATGCCTCCCTCCAACGGGAAATTACGTGTGAATCTAAACTCTCTTTTAACATGACTACTAATCATCATTCCTCTAAAATCATATGAATTGCAAAGCAGACTAGAATGTTATGAGTAGCTTAGGCAATAAAATCTTTGTGACATATCCTATTATTTTCCTTCATATGTTTATTAATCGATGCATCTTGGTGTAAGTGAAATGATAAACTCCATTTCATATTCACCATCCTTGAAAGCGTTTTAAGGTTAAATATATAAGGTATTGGAGGAAATTATAAAAATGTCAAATATGTTAAAGTTTTTTCCTTTTATAAGAGTCCAAATCGGAAGCGGATTGAGGATTTTGTTTTTAGGGTAATTTAAAAACATGTTGATCTACTCTTTCGGCTTTCCAGAGGGCCAAACACTGAAGATTCAGCTAGCAGTGGTGGATATGTTTATAGACTCACATTTCAGAAATGAAATGAAATAAAATCCGACTATTCAGTTTTTGCTGAGGCTTCCGGGGAGATACCCGTCTCCAAAATTTTCTTCTTAGATTCCCTGTTCAAGAGAACTGTTGTACTAATTATTTATCAATTATAATAATAAAAAAAATTGACTTAAATCGATATTCATAATAATTGTTATTATCATAAAGGAGTTTTAAAATGCTAATGTTTGAAGCGTCTTTCCATATGAGAAAGAGACTATTGTGATTCACCTTCATTTCTATTCTATTTTTCTTTCCAATTTTTTGCATGTTAATTTTGGAACACTCTAATAGAGAAGAATAGCTAGTAGGATTTTCTTTAAGTTTGGACCCATATGTTCTTTTTTTTTTCTTTTGGTTTGGTGAAAAAAAAAGAGAAGTATTTAAATTAATTCAAAGGATCAGAAGGATAACACCAATATGCATTGGTCGGGTTATAGCTAATGAATTTTGCCTTTAAGGCTAAGCTGTTCTACTCTCAGCCTCCACCGTTAAGTATAACATCCATTTCTGAATTAGAGTTGGGTATCTTATTTATTGGATTGATGAAAATAAACCATTCATTAAGTTGGCATGATGTTTACTTTCAGAATTCAATCCAATACCCATTTCTGAATTAAAGTTAGGTATCTTATTTATTTGACTGGTTAAAAGTAAAACATTCACAAAGTTAGCATCATGTGGCCATGGACATGTAGCTCAATTGGTTCAGAGCACTTCGTGTCATAGCATCGATAAGAGTTCGAATCCCAGTAAGGGACAAATACTATCTTGTAATTATGTTTAAGCATTTTAGACCATTGCAAGGAAGAAAATAAACGATACTATAGAACTATGCTTTTTCTTTTTTTGAAATGTATACAGCAAGGAATTAAATTATAAAAAATACAGTAAAGAATTGAAGTAAGAAAATACAAAGTAAAATGAATGATAAATGTATTGCGAAGGAAAACACACAAATGGAAGACGATCTAAGAATACGATTAAACATGCAACCCCGTATCTAAAATTCAATATTAAATAAATTACCTACGTAGATTCACAGATCCGCCAACTAGACTTCTAGATCGCCCACCAACCAAGAATCTACAATCAATGATCTACAAAGAACAAAGACGCGAACCAACGATCTACACCGTCTAATCTACGCATCACACCAGACCGGTCCGATCTTCCAGATCTATCCTCGTATTGTGATTGACAAGACAAAAGACACGAATCGACGTAGAACTCGAATCTTAGAACACCTAGAGAAAAACCAAAGTTAATGTAAAAAATTCTTCTTTTTCTTGTTCCGTGATTCTCAAAAAACGTGATATAAAAACTCAGCAGAAACCTTAAAACCCATTACATCAAGCGAATAATCGCTCATATAATAAATATATCGGTTGTACAACTGCTCATATAATAAATTATATTATTATAAACTGCTCATATAATAAATTATATTTATTATAAGCTATAATTTATACATATATTTGAGAATACTAAGGACCTAAGAAAGACATAATCATAATAATCTCCCACTTGCTCTTGAGTACAAATCCTGAGCATAAGCCCAAACTACGTGAATCCCAACTCGCGTTTCTATAGCTCCATTATCGAGTACGAAGCTCCGCCACTTTCCCGGAAGCAAACGGGATCCAAATCCATTATTATTAATTAAGGCTCCTTATAATTGAAAAGCAATTATCTAATCCGGTGCCACTCCACTAAAGGCCCAGAGTTGAACTCCAAAATTAATAATATTGGATATATATATTAATTTCTCCATTGTAAAATATCGATAATTAATTGATTATATTTTCTGTCATCAATTAATTATTTTAATCTCTTGATTTACCAGCTTAATGGATCAAATGCACCGTCGACTTCATTACATCCAAGTACTAAACATATCAAGAGGATATTTCATAATTTCCATTTTTTGTTTATTTATAAATACCGGTAATTAAACAATCACGCTCCTAAATCATCTAGGTATTGGTCAGCCAAAATAGGCCTCACATATTGACAATTCAAAGACCGTAATTATTCAATTACCTATTTAAAATAAAACGCACTGAGAGAAAAATAATAATCAAATATCACTTGAGATTTAATTCCTTTCATTAAATTTAACTTAATTAAATCTTTCTTTGATCCTATCAATGCAAACATAACTGCACTGTCATTTTATAATAAATCAAGACATTATTTCATAAAAATATTGCGCCTAAATAAAAGCGCCTCCAACTTTATTCAATAATCGTGGATCTTATTCATTAATTATGAGAACTTATGATCATGTCTTCCATGGACTTATCCATAAGGACCATATAATGCATAATTAATCCGACCTTAATACTTAAAAATACCAGTGTGCACGGCAGAAATTAATACCTCATTGAAATTTTATTAACACAGAAAATACAATAATTTTATTTGTCTTGCTACAAAGCTCAAATAAAAACTCCCACTAGTCCTAAAATAGTCCGGGTAATCTCCTAACACCCATGAATCTTACATGTCTTTCAAAATCAACAGTAGCCTTGTGAATGGGTCCGCTTAGGGTTTTCTCCGACGCTATTTTGGTAACCACCGTGTCTCCTCGCTCAATGATGTCCTGATCGCTGTACTCTCTCAATGTTTTTGTTTCAGATACCTTGTCTGACTGTGCTTACGCCCCACCGTTGTCACAAGTAAAGGGTAATGGGCCGACTAAGACCTGCATCACCTCAAGATCCATAACGAACTTCTTCGTACCACACAGCCTTTCCTTATCGCTCTTTAGGCAAAGAATATCTACCTTCGTGGTGGAATTCGCACACGCCTCGTTTAATACTCTCCAAATGCATGCTCCAATCATATAGTGGAATTTCCTTGAGTCAATATCCTTGGAGTCAGTGCGTGAAACCAATGGTTTCTAAACTCGGAACCCTGCCAGCATATAATCTCTTGTTCTCCTTAGATACTTAAGTATGTGCTTTCTTGCAATCCGGTGTTCTTCACTTGGGGATCGGATTGATGCGGAAGGCTTACAACTCCCACTTGCATGCGAGATGTCGGCACGGTACACTTAACATGGCAAAATACATGGAGACTACCTCGGCCAGGCATAGGTGTATCCTCTCATACGTTCTTTACGCTCGGGGAGTTTTGGTGATTGCTCCTTAGAAGATGAATTCCATGTCTAGGGTGGGGATCCCCTTTTGAATTTTCCATGTTAAGCGACAAAATTTTATCAATATAGAGGCTTGAGATGGTGCCCGACAACTTATTCTTAGGTCATTATAAGTTTGATTCCGAGAATATAGTTGGCTTACTCACGATGCTGCATTATCAAATTGTTTATGCAACGATCTTTTACGACAACACTTGTTTAGCCGTTTAGATTAACAATATATTATCTGTCAAAGGACTGAAAAACTACCTTCGTGCTTGGATTCTTTTGTAAACACAAGGTTCACTATCAGGGGCTTTCTCCAAAACCAAAGAAGTAATGGCACGATCAAACGATGTTCCATGATCTGGATGCTTGCTTAAGTCAACAAATGGACCTTTGCAGCTTGCATACCATGTTCTTTGCCTTTGCTTTGAACAAGTTCTTTACATGTGAATGTCCTCATTTAAGTGCCATTTAAAAGGCTGTTTTGACATCCATCACGCAAATCTCGTAATGAGACCCGAAACTCGACGAAATCGGATAGATTTCGATCCTCTTTTCTCTTGTAATCCCACCCACACCCACAATGGTTTACCCCTTTGGGTGCCTCTACAAGAAGACGGTGGTGGAATACATAGATTCCATTTCACGGTCCATGGCTTTTTGCCACTCTGGCCATCCCACATCTTCGGTCTTCTTTGTAATTGATGGGATCATCTTCCTCATGTATTATCAGCAGTACCAAGAACTGCTTTAGCAAGACATATCTCGGAGCTTCCAGCGCACTCTGTCACTAAATACAAGCTCCCTTGGTTGTGGTTTCATTGTTCTGAGCTTGTAAGGTACTAGTTCCTCTTATGCAGCTCTTAAGTTCTAGTTCCACATGTATTGGATCTTGTTCAGTTCCACGTGCTTGTTCTGCGAATTCCCTCTTTGAACCATAGAATCGGGTGGTATTAGAGCAAAGGTGCTTCCGTGGATCAGTTTGTTCTTAATTTGAGTCCAAGCTCCTCAAATTATTTTACTCTTAGGTTTGAAAATTGCTTTGTCGTCTTCCTCAAAAAAGTTAAGCATTGAGTACTCACAATAACCTTTCGAGGAAAGGACTATAAAATAGTCCACCTCGTTCCTTTGGTGCTTGACAAACATGCAAACCTACGTCGCGGCGATTCCAACTTGTTGGATCCTTTCTTAAGACATGCGGGAGCACCCCATATATTCGGATATATGGCTTAAGCTAGGCTTGCGCCCTTTCACAGTCACAGTGAATGTCTTGGGAGCAGTTTTAGAAGGGAACTAAATTCGGAAGATACATTGCCGGTTTCTCGTATCCCAGCGATATGGGTAGAGATGAATAAGCATTGACCTCACCATATCACGAAGAGTTCTATTTCTTCTTTACGCAGCTCCATTTTCTTGGGTGTTCAGTGCGTAGTTGTGAAACCTTATCCCTCTGAGTCAGTAGACTTAAACTCTCGAGATAGGTAATTCACCGCCTCGGTCGAGGCGAAGCTCTTTGATATGGAGTCCTAATTGGCACTACGCTTCGACCTCGAATTTGAGTAGTTTCGAGACTTTTGGTGCGTGGGTAAATATATCCATATCTTGGTGATCATACGTAAAGGTGACAAAATACTCATACCCTCTCTGGCTTGGACATTTATTAGTCCGCACATCAGTATGCACCAATTCGAGGCGGTTTTGGTTGCGCGATATCCTTTGGCTTTAAAGGGCCTTTTGGTCATTTTACCTTCAAACAAGATTCACATGCGGTATAGGGTTCAAAGTCTAGGAAGTTAAGATCACTTTTACCAAACCATGAATCCTATTAGGATTAATATGACTGTCATAAATGCCAAGAGTGCGTTCATTTGGAAACTTTCCTTTTCTTGGCTAGGTGATGTGCTTATCAGCAATTTCGATAATTAAACATCCTTAGGACATAGGACTTAAATAATAAAGACCATCTATCAAATCACGATTTTAAATAATAGTTGAACTTCTTATTCTTAATAAAGAATTAAATTCCCTTTATTAACACTTGTTCAAATAAACAACTTCTTGAGAAATTAATTCCTTTTAAATCCCGATACATATAAAACATGATCTACTAAACATAAAGTCCTATCATTATTGAAAAATAATTCTGCTTGTCCTAATGCTTTAACGGAGACATGTTCTCCATTTCCAAGCCTCAAAACCTCGTTCTGTCAGCTAAAGCTGGTTGTCTGAACCAGCATAGTAGCAGACATGGTTAGTGGCTCCTGAATCAATGATCCATTTATCATTATAATTCCTCACTAAACAGCTTCAACCACATTAAATTACCCATACCTTGCTTTTTGTCGAGGGCAGTGCGCTTCCGGTGACCCTTACATCGCGCGAAGCGCTTGCCTTTAGGCTTCTTCATAGCGGTGGTTTTGGTAGCGGTACGCACGACCTACATACACTTTGTTCTTATTCTTTTTCCCACCCTTGGGTTTCCCTTTGGGCAGTAGAACCTCGGTCATATGAACACCGCGACTTTCGAAAGCCCTTTACGGCTACTCATTCATGCATCAACTTCGTAGGGTTAGATCCATCTTGTTCATATTATAATTAACTTTAAAAGCGAGTAAAAGCGATCAATTTAGGGATTCGCAAATATATGAAATCAATTTGGGACCTTTGCTCCATCTTCATCCCGACACTTGACTTGATTGAGATGTGACATCATTTTCGAACAATGATCCCTGCGCTACCCAGTCATTCTAGGTGTTCATTATAGCCCTAGCTGCGGCGCATAAGAACTTGTTGATTGTGCAAACATCTTATCAGAGTCTGGATCATTTACGCTCCACTCTCGAGGGTAAATATCATCCTTTCAAATGACTAACGCTCTTGGCAAGAATATAGCGTGACGTATATTTGCCTTGTCCCAGTTCTCATAGTCTTTTCTGACTTGGTCGAGATGCATTTCTTCGCGAGCTCGTGGGCTTTGGTGTGGTTAGGACCGACCGGTTTTTCAAAATCGAACAATGTGCAGTTGGTTTCCATTCACTATAATTTATTTCCATCCATGAGCTTTTGACTCAAATCATTTGAAGTGGGTTAAATGATGCCATTTGCGAAAAATACACACTAGTAACGTAATATCTTGTAAACATAATCTTAAATTTAGTTAATCCAAAAAACTATTTTGTTTGTATGCAATTATTAGTTTCCATTATAAACCCCCTTACTGTTGGGCAAAATAATTTATAACAAATAAATTGCGTTCTTTGATGGTGAAGGAGTGATTGTGTGCCTTAGTTTGGTTTGAGGAGGAGAATGGGAGTCTGGCGGGACTGCTTGCCTTGTCACTTGGCAGGCGGAAGCACTGCTGAATGGCACGATAGTTTCCATATTGTTTTGGCGAAACTTTGTGGGCGACGTAGTGCTTTATCTCAGCCGTAACTTCCGTTGGAGATGGCTTTCGTCGATCAGCCGAATGTTATTCGTGTTTCATTCGTGTGTATCTTTTCTGTATCCGGACCATGACGTCCGACGATCGTCTTGCTGTGACGACCGCGTTCTGAGGTGATCGACCAATCGACGCCTGTTGCATTCCGATTTTAAGGGCCATTATGTTTATTGTTGGATTTTAGTGAACATGTGAGGTTTGGGATGAAATTGGAGTTATTGGGGTAAGAAGGCACTGTTATAATTCAATATTTAAATAATGAGGTTTTCAAATTATTTCAAAAAAATAAAATAATTTTCATAATAGTGTCACTAGATAATAGAATCATAATAATTATTATGCACATGTAATTATCTCATTGTTGGAAATTTATATGGCACCACCTGAGCTATATGGCATGTTATCACATAAAACATGTTATAAGCATATAATTTAAACCATTCACAAAAGCACAGACCAATTAAATAACCTAATCCATGGTTTTCTAAAAAATTAAAATAGAGACACAGTACAAAATATCCTAAGGTTCTTGGGTATTACACCCCAGTTTACAAAGGCATAAAGGCAGCCCAAAATAAATTAAAGCGCAAACCTAACATGTTCTAATTTGAAGGGTAGTAGGTCCCGTAGTCCACAAATCAAAAACCGACGGGGAAGAACCACCAGCACACGACGAGCCGGCCGTAGGAGTAGTTGCCAAAAGCGATGAACTCACTGCAGCGCCCCTACGCGCCCAAGACTATCGGCGAGTGAGGATACAGCGAAATAGGCGCGTGTAGGCGCGGCGGCATTCTCGGGCAGCAGAATCCTTTAGTCAGACGGCGTCTCCTCCTCTCCCAACGTTTCACGGTGGTCACGTTCGAGATGGTGTCAGATCTTCTCAAACTTTCCAAATAATGAAGGGTGTCGATTCTGAGTTTGAAATTTAAAGTACAAGCTATTTTAATTAAAAAAATGTAAATAATAAATATTCTGGGAAGGCGATCTTATGACAGGCACCACATTTTCGAGAGCTTGAAAAGGGGCAATGGGTAACAAAATTCTTCTATGGATCTGAAGGAACAGAAGCTTGAAAACAAAGCGTAAACTGCTTTCAAACTATGAACAAAAATCAACAAAAAAAAAAAAGAACCATGGAATTTCTGAAATACTTGTTTTCCATTCGATAGAGCACAGGTGCCATATACTAAATCAACATCAAAAGTACATGCATTATTGAATACCTGAATGCACATATCTAATCATAGCATGCTTTCGATACCAATTAGCTTACGACGGGCTTGTGGATCTATGAATATGATTAAACATCTGTTAATATCTAAAATTGATATTAAATAAAATTACACATGTAGATTTGCGAGATCCGTCGACTAGACTTTACGATCAGCCTGACCGACAATCTATAGTCGGATCTCACAGCTGACAGCACGTGGCTCCAACGATCACACGGGTCAATCTCTGGATCGACAATGCCAGTCAGGTCTTAGGATCTATCCTCTCGGGGTGGTATGTGGATGTGTGTGGGCGCGATAGATGTCAGACGTGAAGGCGAATGCTTAGAACATAGAGAAAAGCGAGAGATAGAAGAATTAACTTTTCTTCAATTACGTGATCTCAAAAAATGTATATAAAAAAGCTCGAGGAAAGCACTTATTAAAACCCGTTACGTCGGAATAGCGTTCGTATAATAGAATTATATTTATTATAAGCCAACTTGGTCATTATAATAAATTATATTTATTAACAAGCAGTTCATATAATAAATTATATTTATTATAAGCTTATAATTGCTCCATATATTTGAGAATACTAAGTGGGACCCAAAGAGCACATAATTGTAACAATAAGTAGATAAAAAAACCCTTATGTATTATATTCAGTGAATTTAAATATTCGGGTTTGAGTCTCGATAAAATTATATTAAAACATTATATTGTAAAGTAAATAAATGTAAAAAAACAGTCGAAGAAAATATTTCTATCCCAGCAAACTGATAAATGTAGATATTTCATGATGAATATTTCAAAAAATAATTATATATGATACTTCTATAGAAGAACAAAAAAATATAACATTAAATATAACTCAAAAAAATATTTTTTACATTTAAAATCATTAAAAATAGATTTAAAATATTTTAGATTTTTAAATAAAATTTTTTATTTTATAGTACATCAATGAACATTCTGTTTTAAAATTTGTATTCAAGAAGTACAGAACTGGGGTTTCTTTTTTAGGGACAGTATGCTTGGGTCATTGGAGTGAAAATTAGGTTAACATCACAAATCACATAATCAATGGAAAGAATATGAATTAGTAACAACAAAAAATGCCATTTAACTAATTATGTAAATATTATAAATTATTCTCATGTTTGTGGGCCTATTACCATGAAAGCTTTTTGTTCTCTATTATTCTAGTTCTTCGGTGTTATATTCATCTCAGAATGCAATTTATTTTACTTTCATTATGTTTTAATATTATTTATTATTTTAAAAAAAAAAAAAAATATATATATATATATATATATATATATATATATATATATATATAAATCTTACTTCATAATATTTTTTTATAAGAGAATCAATTTTATTTATATATTTACATTTTATTGTTTTTTAAATTTTCAAATCATTATTTTAATTACCCAAATTAGTTGATATACTTGTGACCAAATTAAAGAATAATCCATTTATGTTTTTTTAAATATTAAATAACTAACTTATATATATATATATATATATATATATAAACTTTTTTTTTATTTGTTAATAAAAAAGGGTTTTTTATTTAGTTTCCTAATCACTTTTTTTGTATTAGACTTGATTGATGAGGGTTGAATTAGTTTCAGGAATCACATTACCTTTATCTCTTGTTTTTCTAACATGGTAGCAAAGACGTTTATTTAATCTCAGAAACTTCTGAAACTTTATAATATATTAAAAATTTAATATCTAGTTTTTAAAATATTAAAAACAACATTCAAACATTTTAAAATTTCAAATATTTTTGTTTGAAAATATCAAGAAAAACTTCTTTTTTCAAAACGTACCAAATAAAATCTTGTTTTCTTATGATGATTTTTGGTAACTTGTTTATGACCGAGAGAAAGGTGATTTCATTAAGTTTGATTGGGTTTTCCTTTCGAGAAAAGATTTTAAAAATTTCTATGTTTTACCAAATATCTAAACCCAGATCTCCAACATTTTCCCCAGGAGTAGAGTTTCTCATAAAGCCCAGAAGTGGTTTATGTTGGCCCAATCTTTGTTAAAAATGAAGTTGAAGCAGTTTAAGCAAATAGTTAATTGTTGATCAGCGACATTCGTAGCAGTGAGACAGCCCACTCTGTCTCTTATAAATCTTTTCTCTTAGTACCAGCATCATACTCTCTTCTCTAAAGCTTTCTTTTCTGTACTCTCTATATCTCTGCTCACATCGCAATTTACACATCTTTTACATAATTTTCTTTCAATAAAATGGTTCTTTATATACATGAGCATCTGTGTTTTACATTGTTTTTTGGTAATTTGAAGTACAATTTGGCACGAGGGTGTGTGGTTATTAGATGGGTCTTGGTTTATATATGGTTGTGTCATGTCGATATGATGTTTTGATTTTCATTGTTGTGGTACAACCTTTGATAAATACGTGGCGGTCAAGATAAGTATATCGATCATGGATGAAATTAGAATGTGAAATTAGTCAGTATGTTTGTGAAGCCCAGAATTACAGGTGTTATGAAGTACATGTGAAACCAATATCTAAATATGTAGCTCAAGCTATCAAAGTATATATGTTCCTTTAATAATATATTGTAGGCTTAATTCATTTCATTATGTTATCATTTAGATGTTGTTGTCGTTTATGGTTTTGTATTCTTTGAATTAATAAAATTATTTTGCTTTTCAAAAATATTAGTATATTGTTTTGTAAGTGATGAGTTTTAATATTTATAATAACCACTTCCACTTTGCCAAAAACTTAATCTTGCTTTTTTAAATATACCTAATGTTATTCTGCAGTTTGAGTATATAAAAGCATCAAGGCTTTGTATTTTCCCAAATAAGAAGTAAAATAATGCGCTAATGATAATCAAAAAGTCAAGAGTATAATAGTAAGTAAATAGAGACTTAAAACAATAAGATTAATAATGTTATGTCCTCTATTAAAATTTATGATAAATAATTTACAAAATAATAAATAAGGGTGTCCATCACACCTTATTCATTCATTGATCAAAATCAGCTCCCATGTCTCATCCTTAAATATTTAAGGAAGTTGGGGCTTTACAGATTTCTTGAGAGAACCATTTTGTTGCTTTCTCTTCATTTTATTTGGAAATCCACACTTGTTCAAGTGAGAAAGAAAGAAGAAGAAGGAGAAAGAGAAGAAGAAAACTAGGGGTTGAAGTTTGGATTAAGTTTGGGATTTGCTTAACATTTTGTGCTTGTTGGTGTTGTGATTTTGTTTTTTTGACGCCCTAAAATCCGGGGGTCCATTGACCAACTGTCAACTCGTTGAAATATCCGTGGATATCGTATATATCGATACCCACATTGTCTAGTCCCATTAACTGGGATCCATTCATCAAGTTCTAAGTAATTACACTATCCTTTTTGACACAGGCGTGAAGTGGATTAAAATTTCTGAATATGGGTGTGTCTCGGTACCACCTTGTTAAATCCATTCTAGGGATCGGTTGACACATTCAATAGTTTTATGTTTATTTTCAAAACATCTTCTTTGTGGATTCCAATTACAACTCATTACACATTCAGAACATATGCTAAAAACAATTCTTTCAAGTTTAAAAAGAATTATACACGACCACGAATTAAGGCTTTCTTCGACCTCTTAACAGAATGAGAGCAGATCAGGTCATATACCATTACGAAATGTTTTTCGGTGAGCCACACCCGATTAGAGACTTGGAGAAGTAAACCTCTCAAATGCACATGCAATGTTCAATTGGGTACATTCATATATATATACTTATACATATATATATATATATATATATATATATATATATATATATAACTATATCTAACACATTCAATAGAATGATGTCATTCTAACAGAACCTTTTACACATCCTTTTCATCAAAAATGAGATACAAGACTCACTCGATAAAGAAAAATCCAGTGCATCATGTGAGACTCTAAATCACAAATCTTAACGATGTGCATTCAGTACAAATCGATGAATTTCTTCCAATGATCACTTTGAGAGAACTTAAGAAATCAAGTTTTGAAATCAAAACTTATGGGACAACTACTTCAGGATCATTTAATGTATGTGTCTTTTTGGTGAGCGGGCACAGGGGTCTGGTAGGAAATACTTCCTTCCTACACTTTCATGGGCTTTCTATAGTTGGACACATATGTATAACGAAAATGGGCTCCTTGCAGATGGAATCTATCTTTGCTTACTACTACCTGAATGTTTGCTGTGCTCAAGGAACAATGGAAGTGGTGACTAGTTCAATGTATCTAGAACCCTCATCAACCACCAAGGATAGTGTGTGATGGCACAGTTTCGCATACTGCGGTGAACAAGCAGGAACTCCATTTTTTGCAGCCAGTTTCAACATATCGAGGCCCTTAATACAACCACCAAGGATGGTGTGATGCTTCTCCACTTACTCAAAATCTGATACCTTAGTACATATGCAATGCATTATGCCACCATATCAATTCCATGTCTCCTTGCATCTTAATGAATACCATATGGACAATCAGAGTCTGCTGTATCATGGACGATTATATCCGAAAACATATAACTAAACAATTCATCTGATATGTTATAAATTAAATTCACTTATATTCAATCAACAATTGTCATAAGTAAGTCAATCAAAAGTAAGCAAGAACAACTTGGTTCAACTAAGACAAATTGTTGGCATAAGAAGATACTTACAAATCAGTCCACACTCTGACCATCACGGACCCACACAAACAGCGCCACAACTTTAGGAAGAAGCAGAATATGTCAAATCCAAACATAGCGAGAAACGACTTAGTGTGTGGTCTAAATGGACCATAGCAGGTTGTGCGGTCCGATTCAGGTGATTCAAAGAAACGCATTAGTTCGCCATCCTTCCCTAGAGAAATTTCTATGAAGGACCTGAGTCAAATTCCCTCTTCTTAACTTAAAACGATTGCTAAATCCGACGGTGCATGGGATAAACCTGCGCAGGATGAAATAAACCAGTAGGAGGGCTCCTACCTCTTGGAGCATAGCCCTCGTCGAACCATACAGACTTCCACCTTGGTCGACGGTTCCACAACGTGTCGACTTCCTTTTCTCCCTCTTTCCCTCTCATTTTCTTCTCATTCTCTTTCTTTTTCTTTCTTTCCTTTCCCTCCCTTTTCTTTTTTCCTTCTCCTTTCCTTTTCTCACAATTGGTCACTCTACATACATAGACCTTCAACTTGCATACATGCTGACACATGGCTTACCATGGTCATAGCTGTTGCCTCAGCTTATGGAAATTTAGACTATCTCAGATTCAGTAAACCCTTACAGGTAACTAGATTTCGGCGTGAATGAGTGGTGGGGTTCGTTCATTGGATCCAGAAGATTTATGGGTTTTCCACCTTAACACTATAAGCGACAAATTCTTGTTTACCTTTTCCTTAAAAAAATTGATTTTTGTTTGCCAGAGGTTTTGTTATACCCTTATATAAAAAACTGTTTTGATAAATTTTATATACCTTCAATCCTGCATGCATATGAGAGCACCACATGGCATTTGTATCAAATGACTAAACAACGTGCTGCATCCTCAAATAGAGGATAAGTTGCATCATATCTCGCATTCCATGTTGCCTCCTCAATTCCTAGATGTTTATACAACACCTTCACGAGCCTCAGGTCTTTAGTTTACCAAGCACGATGCAGGCTATCCATGATACGTACTGGTCCCTCCTCGAAGCTTCCATCTGCATCAACAACAAGCTCGCCCCAGTCCACTACATGAGTCAGATACTTAGGGTTGTACTTAGAGACATAGAGACATGGAATAAGCATGTTCTCGATAACTTAGCGTGCGCCAGCCAGTGTGCCCTGTCTAGTGGCTTTTTACTCGAAGGGCCCAATATACCGTCGATAACTTTCCTCTCTTCTAGAACCTCACCACTCATCTCTTGGTGATATTACCTTTAAGGGAAGACTTGTGATCACCCGCCTCAATCTACAGAGGTGTGAGTGATAATCGGCTGGCGAGAATGTGGAGAGCCTTCGTGTATCAAGTCCACCTTTTAAGTTGTCCTTTACTAAATCCGGACCAGTGGGGTCTATCTCCCATTTAGTCCAACGGTTTGGGGTCAGCTTTATGGCCCCTCTCATGGGTGCCTCATAGATTATCATCACATGCATCTTTCGCCGGTGTGAATTGTTGTTTGTAGGCGAATTCCACGAGGAATGAAATGTCTCTTCTAGCACCATCATAGATCTGGGGCATTGTCTTTGCATCATGTCCTCTGCGTTTGGATGGTCTCTTCGATTGACATCCGTTTAGGGATGGCGGTGCTAAATCATAAATTGTGTCCCCCATGGCTCGTTAGAGCTCTTGAAAAATGATGTAAACTTGGGATCGGTATATTTATAGATATTAACACTCCATGTAATTGGACAATCTCTCCCCATGGCACTGCTGTGGGAATTCCTCAGTGAAGGTGGAGCTGCACAGCCAAAGAGATGTCTTGACTTTGGCCCAGGCTAGTCTCTTGTCACCCTGCTGTGGAGTGCCACCATGATGTCAGGTGGCAGAGTGAGTTCCATCGTGGTGTGCTCCACTTTGTATTTTCACTTCACCTCCAACGGTTGGAGTAACCCTGCCGGCCTCTGGTGTTTAGCTTTTACTCGCTAACACGTGAGACACCAATGAATAAAATCCCGACTTCTTCAGCTTTCATTCCCGCTCAGGAGTAAGCGGCTTAGCGACGAAGATCATGGTACATCTTAGTTGCCACTGAATGTCTGACAAAGCGAGCGAGTGGAACTCAGCCAGGATCTCCTCTGTCTGATTGACTGGGGAGCTTGAACTCTTCCTTATACCGAAGACTACCATTTGTGTGAATGACCCAGCCTTCGTCACAAGTACCCAATTATACTTGGTCCCTGATGGACAATATCTCTTTGTCCTGTCTCTGGGACTCAATCACCTTGCTTAGTAGGGAAGGTGTAGCCACTAAACTCCCTAAAATACCAAAGTCGATCATGCCACTCTTTCGAGGTTTGGGCGCCATGGCCTCGGTCGTCGCTTTGGGAGGCTGTAACCAATACTCCTGCGACTTAAAATTTAGAAGCATCGGCACCACATTTGTGACGGATAGTAGTAAAGTGAAGTGTGATCACTAAATACTCCATCAGCACACTACCTCATATAAAGTCCATTGGGTAAAGCGCATCCACTGTTGATTTTTGTGGTGCAACCACCTCATTTACTCAACATCAGTATGCGTAGTATATCTTTAAGGCAAGACAATGGCCTCCCATCTCCACATCATGTGTGAGGTAATTACCCTTCATTAATTCTTCAGCGTAGAACCATAAGCCACAACCCTTCATTGCATTGAAACACATCCCAGTTCATCCTTAGGGAGCATGCTGTCTGTTGTGTACCATACGATTTCCCTGCAGTGCGGAACTATTAGAATAGAAGTTGAGGTAAGCCTCATTTTCAATTCCTTGAATGCCCTCTCACACATGTCATTCTGCTCAAGGCTTGACCACACTACAGGTCAATTTAGGTTATGAAGCAACTAATTAGAGAGAAACTCGATGAACCTCTATAATACAGATCTAAGAAATTGCGTGTCTCGAGCCGACTTAGGTCTGCCCAACCCATAACTTCCCACCTCAACCTTTATAGGGTCCCCTTTGGGAATTGCAGAAAATTGGTGATACCCACAGGACGAGAATCTCACCTCAGTAAGACAAAAATTGCATTTGCTGGTTGACTTTGGCGATGATCTCTCTCAGCCTTTGGAGAACAGGCTCAGCAAATGATCTCTCCATGCTCTCCTCCAGCTTAGAGTAGATCGGGATGTGAGTCAAGCATTTTTTTCAAACCTATCTAATAGAGGGTTGGAATACCTATGCATGAGGTGCATGAATGCCGGCGGAGCATTCATTAACCCGAATGGCATCCTTTTGTGGGCTTTGAAAATGCCTATATTACATTCATTACATTCTAAATGCCGTCCTAGGGATGTCTGCCTCCCTAACTCTTAACTGATGATAACCGATGCAGAGATCTATCTTCGAGTAGACCTGCGCCCCTCTCAGTTGATTAATTAAATCATCTATCCTTGGCAAATGGTACCTATTCTTGATGGTAACCCTATTCAAATGCCGATAATATATGCAAAGCCGAAGGGTCTTATCCTTTTTCTTGTCAAACAGAACCGGAGTGCCCCAAGGTGAAGTGCTCGGTTAAATTAAACCCCTGTCCAACAATTCCTGTAATTGGACAGTTCTTGCAACTCAACAGGCACCATTATGTGTAGAGTCATAGAAATAGGCAATGTATCCAGGTGTAACTCAATAACGAAATCTACATCCCTGTGTAGAGGTAGTCCCAGCAGTTCCTCTGGAAAAACATCCTCATACTCGCAAACTACCCAAGGTAGACCCAACTCCTATCTCGCCTCATCCTCTAAGGTAAGGCTTGCTAACCAACCCTATAAATGTCTGTGCCATCTAGAATTGTACACGATCTGGGGTAAAGCACGGTTTATCCCCTTGAAATAGAGCAGTGTGCCATTACCGCCGGGTGTGTAAAGCAGAATCCCACGCATCACACACCAATGATGACTCGATGTGCCGTCAACCAATCCATCTCAAGGATGACATCAAACTCCGGCATGTCCATGACCCTAAGGTCCACGATGGGTAGAATCCCTGAGATCTCTAACTCATAGTCCTGACATATTTGATTAATTCTTACCCCAATTCCTAGGGGAGAACTCACATGTAACGACTCTTCCAAGGTTTCGACCTTTAAGCCCAATTCTTTCACACATGATGCAACCACAAGGGAATGAGATGCACCAGAATCAAAACACCTCTCTGCTCCATAGGCCGAGAGTAGAAACATACCTTGAATAAACTAATATATGCAACTTCGGCCCTGTAATGGCGCAGACACACCCCACTTCAAATCCTCGGCTCAGGAGCCTCCCGGGCTCGACCCCGACCCGCCTTACCCATCCTGGCCTAACTGGGAAGTAGTAGGCCCTGCAGCGCCCCTACAAACCACTGCCTCCTAGCCCATGGTAGGGTAAGGGGGAACAAACTACATCCGGTACATTCATGATGATCGACCGAGGTGTCCCATAACTCGAGACTCTCGCCCGAGAATAACCCACCCCGCGCGTCTGGGCTAATGGCAATGGTAACATGGCCCTCGCTTCTAGCCGGGCCGGTCAGAAGCCCTGGAAATATTTGCCACCTAATGATCAACCTGGTCTTGGGCCTTGGTAACCACGAATTTATCCCCGGGTAAATCCTTGGCGGAAAGAGAAGTCTTCTTACTTCTTCCCAGCCAAAAGCAAGGTTGACTCTTTCCTTCATCTTTAACACTCCGCATCCCGATGTTCTCATAAGGCCATCCATTTCTCAATGACCATAGTTGTCTTGACCATCGAGTCCAAGTCTTGTAGGAGAAGTCCCACAATTTTGCCCTGGATGGACAATTTCTGCATCATCCGAACTTTCTCTACCGCTATTTAGACCATTATTAGTCATCAACTAAATGACCTAATTCAGTAAATTTAGCCACGTATTCAAGCACTGTCATCATCCCTTGTTTCAATTCTAGAAACTCCCAAGCTTGCAATGAAAGCATTAAGTGTTTGGAAAACTTGTCATTAAGAGCTCACAAACTCTTCCCATGTCATTACCTCCAAGTCCTCGAGGCTTCAATCTAATCCCACCGCTGCCTTATTCTCAGAGGCGGAATCTATCTCAAGCGAGAATTAAGGCCTAGCATCAGAATACCGAGGGAATCCACGCCATTCCCACAGGGAGGTTCAAACTGTTGATCCGTAGAGCTATTCTCCAAAAGTGTAATTAAAAGGGAATTGTGGTTGTGTTGCTTGATCAATAGGATTACTGATTTTAAATATTTTAAATTAGAAAGATGATTACCGGGATTCTTAGGTTTCCACCACTTAAGGATCACGTAATTCCCATCTCTTATTTACAAATTCTATCTAGGAGCCATTGATAATAATTTCGATGGAAGATTTATCCTTAAATGATCTTTGAAAGAAGTATGATCAATAGATGTTAAGCACTGCTCCATTTAATCTCGACCTTAGCTTGCATTTGTATCGTTACTAAACGTGGTAAATTGAGGATATCTGCTCACACGTTGTCAAGAGGATGCCCAACTAAGGTTTTTGCATAGTTTCAATAAGCAATAACATCACACAACTTATCGAGGTATAAAAAGAGGAATTTCGAGGGAATTCATCGTGATCGTGGTGGTTTCACCGTAGAACCCCAACATAGAAGCTAGGAACTCCAAGGAACTTATAAGGAAAAATCATAATTAAAGAGAATTTATTCATAAAAAAGACCTTTGAGAAAATCGTAATCTAATTGTAAGTCAAAGATGAATGCGTATTGAGAATGGAAACGAAATATGAGTTCCTACTGAAAGATTACATGTGCTTGAAATCGAAACCCGTAAAATAAAGTCTTCAACCCTAATCAACAAGTCTTCACCTCCAACTATGGATAAGAACTCTTTTCCTATGAAAACCTAACCCTAGTGATCCCCAAAAAAAAAACCCCTTCTCCTTCTGTCCTATAGCTTTTATACCCCTCTCCAATGTGATCCCGCATTAAAAGTTGATTTACAAGTGTGCCCTCAGATTAAGATCTGACCCTACCAACTTTAGTTCTCAGCCACGTGTACCTATTACGTTAGTGGTGTACCCAAGACACTCAACACCACTTTTTTCAGATAGTGTACCGGCACATGTTGAAGGTGTACCGTACACTTTGGGGCCACTGCCATCTTCTTTTGCATAGGTGCCTATTAGCGCTTGAAGGTGTACCGGCATGACTTTGGTCTCTCTCGTGCTTCTCCAAAGATTGTCGTAGCTCTAAATCACCCAATCGGTTGCTAACATCAACAATGATCCATTTGCTTCCCTGACATACATCTTAGTACAATTATATTGACCTGGAAAGACCCGCACAAGTCCAAAAACACAAAAGCAAATTAAAAGTACCATCCTCACAAATGTGGGCAAAGTGCTTGACTTGAATGTGCTAAGTTCAACTATAATTCTTTATCGATTGTGTATTCATCTACACCCCCGACCTACATCTTGCTAGTCCCTAGCGAGATTTGAACTAGAATACCACTTGGTTATGAATTCAACAAGTGCGCTGAGTCTCAGTTAAACTTTACCCAGAGTTCCTCAAAAAATATGAAACATAATACTTCACCTACTTTAGTTTGCACCAGTATGACTCATTTAGAACTAACCACAGTCTGCCAGTAGACATAACAACAAGCTAACACACAAAATCAGCTATTGAATGAGGGATCATGGGAATTGAAGAAAATAAGGTGGTCATGCAAACATTGAATTGAAATGATCGATATTATAGAAACAGCATTTAACATAAACACGAACTACTATGCATAAAGTGAAAAGAAACAACGAGAACACATTTGGAATCAAAAGGTCTTAAAAGTTTGTAATGACAGCTAAATTGAACGAAAAGGGAAAATGAACAAAATGGATTTGGCATAACATGGTGAGTCACGCTGCCAAATTGCCAACGCCGACCACAATCTGCACATAATAAGCTCTCACTGCAGCTGTCATCCTCATCATAACGAGGAAGAAAATGCATCCTCATCAGCCTTGATCATCGACTCCTACGAATCTCATCCCAGTCGGAGAAGTGGCATCACACTTGACGGGCTCTCTCGGAAAATATGACTCTCGAGCCTAGAGCCACAGGTCAAAGTACTTATTGTTTCCCAATGCATTGAACCACCTTTTATTCGCTCCATTCTCTTCCAATGGGGGATGAGCTCATAGGTCTGAGTCTTTTTGTAGATGAAGGGACCAGGAATAGCCAGCGGAGGCGTAGAATTTGGGGTCTCGTGGATGCGACTGACTCTTGACCTAGTTTTGTTTGTAATGAGCCCCGACCTAGGAAGCACCCTCTTTTCCTTGGCGGCCCCCTACGTTCCAGCGGCTTCCACGAGACTCGTCCTGAGGAATGGGAATGGAATATGTCTCTACTAAATACGAGCTGCGGGAGATATAATCTTTCCATATGACTAAAGCATAATCGATAAGTTTCCGGTCATAACCTCATATAAGAACTAAATTTGTTCTCTGCTGGGAGATTTCTCATTGCCCTTAGGTCCGATTCTATCATGAATAATCTTATTCATCAATGCATATTCAGGCTTGAGCTTCCACAGTGCAATTCTTCGCCACAAACCATTCATGGATTACGAGGTGAGTGCATAGCCTCGTGAACAATGAACTCGAATCGGTGTTAGCCACTGAAAGTGGGTAAGGTCGGTGCGAGGCGACGGGGCGGGACATCTTTGTAGGAATGAGCTATCGAATCGGGAGTGTCAGGTATGCAGCACCCGTCACCATGGTCTCTAGTAAAGGTCTCGGCCTGGCGATTTTCTTTCATGTTAATTTATGAAACTCGAACGATGGTAGGAGTATCACTGAACCTCGGTGCACACAAGCGTATGCTGTTCTTGAATAACACTGATTGGGTGAAATCTGAAATGTCTCAACTTCACACCTACCATGGTGAAATCCCACATTGTGATTGACTAGACCCCATTTCTCTGCTCGACTCAGAACCCTCGGCAAACATAGCCTCCCTTCATCATCATCCATCCTCTCTGACACTTCCTCACTCCACCGGAAGATGACTCTGTTGCTTTCCTTTGCCGCTTTCTTTTGTTTGACGAGTCGATTTTCTTCTTTCTTCACGGCCAGCTCCATGAGGAACTGAGCGCTTTCCCTTTCAATATTGCTTGGATCGTGCCATAGATACGGCAGGATGGCAATGATGGCACGGATGGCCACACATATAAAAATGATGTCAGCGTGTTAGGAAGTGCAGAAAAATTTGGCCTGTGCAAATCAACGAAATTTCCTCCTGACCATTGACGAAACTGAATCACCAAGTAAAGCACATAGCAAACCAGCAAACAAGTCCATGTATAATAGTGAATAACACAAAAATGCTCTCAAGGAGTTGTAAGAGGCTTACCACGTCCGTACGATGAATGCAGAAGAACTGGCCTCGAGCGAAGGAAATCCTCGGCGGGCAACGAATTCGTCAGTTTTCAGGTGAGAGGGCACAGTGGTTGGGGGGTGGTTTGGTTTGTTTGTAGAATTGATGGGCTGCGGGAATTATCAAAAGGCACAAAATTTGGGGGTTAAAACCTATTTTCTCCTAAAAGCCACATGTACCCTAAGACACGTTAGTGGTGTACCTAAGACACTTGCCACGCCTTTAATAAGAAAATTTCCAGACATGTTGAAGGTGTACCGGTACACCTGTTCCAATTTGGCATTTTTTTTTTCATATATATTTTTGCAAATTTGGAACAGTGGTGCCGATGTAAAATTTGTCCTTGTCAACCGCCTTCCATCCCGGGTTTCACTGCATGCTCACCTTTTCTTTTGCTCATATTCTACCCAAACTGACTATATTCACGGAGTCGGGTCACTCGAATTCCTTCTCGATACTTTCAATCTTTCCATGGGGTCCACTGCTTTTCCAGTGATCAGGGTTCTTAGGGTTCGAACTAACTTGGCAACTTAAAGCTCAAAATAGGTGCGAGGGGTGAGACAATACGAGTTCACAGGTGTACATAGAAATAATGGCCTCTAATCATTTCAGCTTATGCAAGATTTTCTCAAAGACTATGATGCATGTAGTTAACATGACATGCCAAATTGATGCACAAATGGGAGCACAAGCAGGCAAGATAAAAGTATTGCGTTAGGTCTATGGTTTGTGTAAGTAATAAGGGCAGAACGCAAGAGGATAAAGTCCAAAAGATGAATATAAAGATTTTTGTGCATGCTTGTTAAAGTGTACATGCAATGAGATGATGTGGAGTGTGTATGAGATCATGCGGCTATGTACATTGCAGGTCAAGTATTATACCTAAAAGAGCCATAATTTGAAAATTTTGACCATACACTGAACATGTAACAAGCGCATAGTTAGGTTCAACCAGTGTATGCCTACCCCCACAACAGAAACAAGCATTGCCCTCAATGCATAGAAACTAAGGGTACCCCCACAACAGAATGGGAGGCAACATAGAAATATGGTCCCCTATTTTTTTCTTTTTTTTTCTTTTTTTTTTCTTTTATTTTTTTATGTTTTAATGAAAAGCAAATGAAATAGAGACAATAGAAATAAAATGCAAGAACAAAAATAAAACAAAACCAAACTATATACAACAAGTTGAGAAACGGAATTTACTTGAAGGGGAACTCGGGCAGAGCGAATCTACCAAATCCTCACTATGCTCTTTGAAGATCAAATGCCCGAGGAATGGCTTCGAGGCTGACCATTGACTTTGAAGGACTTTCCAGTATCCGGATTTTCAATCTCCACGACTTCGTATGGATAAACTACCTTAACGATGAATGGGCCACCCAACGAGCGAAGTTTTCCCGAAATAAGTGCAACCGAGATGTACGCCAGCATTTTTGGCTCGTTCGAACGTTTTCCGAGCAATAGATTTGTCATGGAACAACTTGAGCCGCTCCTTGTAAATTCGGGAGCTTTCATACGACTCTCGCCGCAATTCATCAAGCTCATTTAGCTGCAACAAGCGCTGCTTACCTGCTTGAGTTAGATCAGAATTAAAAGTTCTAATAAATTTCAATGAGCCCTGTTCCATTTCAATCGTAGATGACAAGCCTTCCATAAACAAGCCTATAGGAGACATACCAAGAACAAGCTTAGGCGTACGGTAGGCCCAAGAGCACTAATAAGCTTCCGGGAGTGACCAATCTTGCGATTTAGTATAACCGTTTTTTCCAAAATATGTTTGATCTCCCTATTAGCTAATTCAGCTTGACCATTAGTCTGTGGGTGGTATGCTGTTGAAACTTTATGGGTGACTCCATATTTTTTTAACAGATTTTCAAAAGATCGATTACAGAAATGGAGTCCACCATCACTAATAATTGCCCGAGGTATTCCAAAACGAGAAAAAATGTGTTCTTTTATAAATTTCAAAACAACCTTGTAGTCATTAGTTCGTCTGAATAGCCTCAACCCACTTTGACACATAATCACCAAGATAAATGCACGTATAGGTACCTACAAGAAGGGAATCCAATCATGAAATCTATACCCCAACAAGAAAATTTCAATGTTAAGACGGGGGTAAGAGGCATCATGTTTCGTTTGTGATCCCACCTTAATCGGCTGCATTTGAGCAATACGCTTTTGCAAAATTTGAAACAATCTTTAAATAAGGTAGGCTAGTAAAAAACCAAATTTTGCAAAATCTTATCTCGCTTTTCGCAGAGGGAATGCCTCCTACAAGCTTCTAATGGAAAAGGTTGGGATCCCGACCGTCATCATCAAGTACACATCTTCTCATTAATTTATCTAGACAACATTTAAATAGATGGTGGATCAAAGTAATATTTAATATCTCGCCAAAAATTCTTTTTTCTCGTTGAGAAGTCCATCAGGTTGGGATTTGACCTCGACTAGGTAATCTACAATGCCTGGGCTGGCACTAAGGGCAATACGAACAAGAGCAAAAAAGTTGCTCATCAGAAACCGCCGCCTATGGGTGCACCATGAGAATCGGATTCCCTGAACTAATCGAGATAAATGGTCAGCCACCACATTCGAATTTCTTTTTATCTTTAATAGTCGATTGAATTCTTTCGACATAGTAAAATCCACCTAGTTAATCCAGGCTCGTGTGTCATTTAGAGAGCAGTACTTCAAGCAATGTACGACCAGAAAAATGGTTACAAGAGAGCCTACAATGTATGACTCGAACTTTCTAGTGGCAAAGACGACAAACTTAAAAACTCTTTTTCTCGTGGTCGTAGTTTGCTTGAGCCGGAGCTCCAGTGTCTGCCGGCATAATAGATTACAAAAGCCTTTTTGTCTTCTCCCCTTTGTCCTAAAACACTCTATAGCATAATCACTAGCATTACACGTGATCTCAAACTGCTAAGATTCCACTAGAGACCGCATGACAGGGGCGACACTAACATAGTTTCTGAGCTTAACAAAAGGCCACAAGCCCGTGACTATGCGAAAGGGACATCTTTAGCAAGCAATGTACATAAGGGGCGAAAGCTATAGCGCTGTAACCTTTTATAAATCTCTCTATAAAATCCAAAGATGTCCCAAAAATGATATGATGTCTCTAACACACTTAGAGAGATAAACTGAGATCAAATTTCGACTCCTCGGGCCTTATCAACTTCCAATTCCAGCTTTTTGACACTATATGGCCTAAGACAACCCTCAGGTCACCATGAAATGACACTTTTCCTAATTTAACACAAGGTTTTTCTTGACATCTCTCCAAAACCTTTCAGAGATTCTCCAAACAATTCTTGTAAGAGTCACTGAAAACCCGAGAAATCATCCATGAAGATTTTAATGATTTACTATGTCACTAAAAATTCCCATCATGCACTCGTTGAAAGTTCCGGTGCATTACATGATCCAAAGGGCATTTTCCTGAAGGCAAAATTACCAAAAGGACATGTGAATGTCGTTTTCTCTTGATCTTCCAAAGCTATCTCAATTTGATTGTAACCTGAGTACCCGTCGAGAAAACAATAGAATTCATGCCCTGCAACTCTCTCTAACATTTGATCAACAAATGGAAGAGGAAAATGGTCTTTCCTAGTACCCGCATTAAGTTTCCTATAATCTATGCACACCCTCCAACCTGAAGTGACACGAGTAGGAATGAGCTCATTATTTTCATTGGCGACCACAGTAACTCCAGATTTCTTAGGAACCACCTTGGGTTGGCCAACCCACTCGCGTCCGTACAGGGTAAATAAATACCTACATCCAAGAGTTTTAATACTTCCTTCTTTACCACTTCTTTCATTATTAGGTTTAGTCGTCTCTGTGGTTGCCTAGAGGGTTTAACATCCTCTTTTAACTGAATTCTATGTGAGAAGATCAAGGGGCTAATTCCCTTAATATCTGCAGTTGTCCATCCTAGAGCAGTTCTGTGTGTTCTCAATATCTCCAAAAGTTGATTTTCTTGATTCATCTCTAAGGAAGAAGATATGATTACCGGAAAAGCTCTTTCGCTTCCTAAGAAGGTGTATTATCTGAGGCAGGACAGGTAAGGGCTCCCAACTCAAGCTAGTGGCCTCTCTTCGAAGGCAATGCCTCTCACCCTCATTCGCGCAATGGTTCAAATCTGTGGCCCCACCCATCTCACTCCATTCTCAGGTTCAATTATGAACCCGATTCCCACGTGGTCACTTCCTCATCCCAACTCTGCTTTTACCAAACACGACGAAGAGGGTCATCATGTAAGACATTGTCTAAGTATTTCGTATCATTAAATCAAACTATGTTGACCTCACACACTTCATCTTCATCTCCTCATTCCCTTGATAAATGATTGAAGATATTCGGGACAATGTCATGTTCCAAATGATAGTGTCATTAGGCCTCCTACAATGTATAATGGCATTAGCAAATGCCAAGAATGGTTCAACAGAATCACTAGGAACCGGAGTTCCTGATTCACCACAGGTTGGAGTGTCGAAAGCAATAACAAAATCCGTGAAGTAGAATCATTCCACTTGTACCAATACATCCTTCACTATCCCTCTAGGAAATTTTTACACTACGGTCACTAATCGAAAGTGATATCGGGTCGTTTCTAATTTCTCCTAACCCTAGGTCCATATAATCGAGTAAGGCAACAAATTAACACTGCCCCTAAATCCACTGAGCATGTCCTAACTTGAATTCCCTACTACCATAGAAATAGTAGCTCCTGATCTTTTGTATTTGGGGCAGTTGTTTAATCGCTGAGGTAGATTGTTCATCATGAACGCTCCTTGTCGACTTAGTTTCTTTTGTCATGTTAATAAATCCTTTAGAAACTTAGCATATGATGGAATTTTCTTAATAGCATCTAGTAAAGGAATGTTCAATTTCACTTGTTTGAACAATTCATAGATCTCAGAATGGCTATTCACTTCTTCGGGGGTTCTCACCTGGGCGAGGATAGCTGAGCCGGGAGGAATACGGGTGTTCATCTTCTCCTCGCTCACCATCACAACATTCATCTCAGTGTGATACAGGCTTGTCTGATACCTCATCATCTTTGACCGATTCACTTTGAGACTCTTGTAATGGTTCTTTGGTTGGAATGGTTTTGTCAACTACCTTACCGCTTCGAAGAGTAGTAACAGCCTTACAATGTTCAAAAGTACCCTCACTTGGACTTGAAACTCCCACACTATTTTGACCTTGTGGGTTTTGAATGGGCTGAGACGGAGTTTCCTCTTCTCCCCGTTGAAAATTACCCACAGGAGGTCACTAGTTATTTGGGATCTCACATCATTCAGAAGCAGTTCGAATTCTGTGTTTGTGGATTGTTGGGTCTGTACAAATCTGTGTTACTATATCCTCCAAACTTCTTATGTGGAGGTTGATAAGGGTGTGGATTTGATTCCCTTTGATTCGACTTGATGGAAACCTTGATTAGAGTCTGCAGGAAACTGGGGCCTTGATTCCGAAAAATGGAGGGACTGAATTTGGAAAACCTTGGTTTTGGTAATGGAGCCCTTGGTTGTTTGGCAGGTTATGTGGGCCTCCCTCATTCCTCCAACTAAAATTAGGATGCTTACCCCATCCAGGATTATATGTTTCAGAGTATGGAGAATTGAAAGGCTTCCTTTGGTAGTTAAGAGCATTAGCTTGCTCTATCTGAATTGCTCCCTTAACTTGAGGAAGGTTTGGGCAATTGATAGTTGAGTGTGTAGGGTCATCGCATATTATGCATGGCTCCTCCACTCTGGGTGCAATAGGTACAGAGGGTACTTGAGGTACACTAGTTACCTCGTTCACCTTTTTCATCTCTATAGCTCCACCCCCTTGTTAATTTAGCAATTTTCGCGAATTCATCATTTTCTCTCATGATGGATTCTCCCTCATAGCGCACTATGCACTTTAGCAATGTCTATGGAGGTGTTAGTCTCCCATGTTCGAGCATTTATGCTATGGTGTCAAAGAGTTGAATTGCCTCCCTAGCACTCTTTTCATAGAATTCGCCTGCACACATCATTTGAATGTATTGTTTATTATTCAAGGATAGTCCTTGATGAAAGTACGCACATATTTGTCCTACATCCAATCCATGATGAGGGATAGCATGGAGGAGATCCTTGTATCTCTCCCATACCGCAGCCAAAGGTTCACCCTTAGCTTTTCTCGTAAAAGTTCGAATTACATCGCATGAGAGCATCAGTACGTGCAGGAGGGAAAAATTTGTTGAGGAACTCACTTCGCATATTTTCCCACATGTAAAAGTGAATTGGGTGCAAGAGAATGAAACTAAATTTCGCTTTCTCCCAGAGCAAAAGGAAATAAAACCAAACAGATTATGTGGAGAGGTGAACCAGTAGAGAGAAATGCACTGCAAACATCCTCGAAGTCTCTCATGAATGAATAGGGGTTCTCAGATTCGACCCCGTGATATACAGGTAAAAGACGGATCATTTCCGACTTCATGAGGAATTGATTAGCCTCTTCGCAGGCGAATACATGAGTTTGTCAGGACTGCTGAGGTTGCAAGATCTCTGAGAGTTCTTTCCACATTAGGGTAAATGGTTATGGGGAGCCTTACATTGATTTCACGAAAGTTACCATTCCTATTCATCGGTGCTACTGGGAGTGTAACATCATCTTCATGTCAGGAGGTTCATGAGTCCTCGCGGCTATCAGAATCCTCAGCATGTTCATTAAAACAGATGTCATTGACGGATGATCCATTCGAGGTAAAATGTTATCTCAAACACTCGACTTATTAAGGATTCCTCGCACTTTTTGGGGTGCAATTTACGCTAAGTCGACGTTGCTCGCTATGAGCCCAAACCGATATGCACTAAACCTACTCCGTTCTCAAAACACCTAATCGAGATTTCTTACAAAAACAAATTAAAAGAAGAGTAGAGAACGCATCGGGATTTGCAATGCAATTGCAAATTACCTCTAAATTTCCTTCGCATCAATCGGATTGATCGCCACTCCTCAAGAACGGCGCCAAAAATGCTTCGCTCTATTCGTATGTCGACCATTCCTGCCGTAGGAATTAAGGTTGTCTAGCATTGAAATACCGAGGGAATCCATGTGTCATCTCCACAGGAGTGGTCTAAATTTGTTGATCCTGGGGAGCTATTCTCCACAAAAAGTGTAATTTAAAAGGGAATTACAATGTGTTGTTCGATTGAATGATTGATTGATTTGAATATTTTAAATTGAAAAAAAAAAAAAAAAAAAAAAAGATGATTGCCGGGATTCTTAGGTTTCCACCACTTATGATCACGTAATTCCCACCTCTTATTTTGCCAGCCTCATCTAGGAGCCATTGATAAATGGTTCGATGGAAGATTTATCCTTAAATGCTCTTTTGAAAGAAAGATGATCAATATGTTGCACTTTGTCTCAATAATTCAAACTCTTAGCTTGCATTTGTAATCAAGCACAACGTGTACCGAGGATATCTCGTTCACACGTTGTCAAGAGGATGCCCAACTAAGGTTTTTACATAGTTTCAACAAGCGAATAACATCACACAATCCATTGAGGTATAAAAGAGGAATTGAGGGAATTTACTGTGATCAGGGTGAGTTTCACCGTGTAACCCCAACATAGAAGTTTAGAACCTATGGAACTTATAAGGAAAATCATAATCAAGAGAATTTATTCATAAAAAAGAACTTTGAGAAAATCAGACCAATTGCAAAGCCTAAAGATGAAGAATACCGAATATTGAGAATGGAAACGAAATATGAGTTCCTACTGAAAGATTACATGTGCTTGAAATCAGGAAACCCAGAAAAATAAAGTCTTCAACCCTAATCAACAAGTCTTCACCTCCAACTATGGATAAGAACTCTTTTCCTATGAAAACCTAACCCTAGTGATCCCCAAAAAAAAAAACCCCTTCTCCTTCTGTCCTATAGCTTTTATACCCCTCTCCAATGTGATCCCAAGATTAAAAGTCGATTTACAAGTGTGCCTCGCATTAAGATCGGATTCCTACTCACCCCGTAGTTCTCACACTGTGTGTACGAAGACATGTTAGTGGTGCACCAAGACACTTTGGCCATCGTCACTTTTCGCATAGGTACGGCACATGTCAAGGTGTACCAGACACTCGGGCTACTCGCACTTTTTCCGACAGGTGCACGGCACATGTTGAAGGTACCGCACACTTTGGTTCTAGTGCTTCTCCAAAGATTGTTGCGCCTCCCGGAATCTCACCAATCTACTAACATCAACAATGATCCATATTCGCTTCCTGACATACATCTTGTACAATTAAGTGGCTAGACCTCGGAAGACTGGTGACAAGTCAAAAACACAAAAGCAATTAAAAGTACCTCTATCCTCACGCAAAATGTGGGCAAGTGTGACTGAATGTGCTAAGTTCAGCTATAATCATCGTCACCAGTATTCATCACCCACCATACTTGGATTCGCCATCTAGCCAGAATGCAAATAATTTTTTTATCTTAAAGTGGGCATCAGAGGTGATCTCCATAGCTTCCATAATTTTTCCGACTTGGTGGAATCAATGATCAGCTACCATCGGGTCCCCTCCTCCCTTAAAGGTTGGAGGATGGTGTGCCTTGATCCTCTAGAGGTTACTTGATCCTCCCTAGCTCCCAGTTGCACTAGCCTGTGCGATGGTGGCAGCCACAACAGTCGCCGGTGCAATAGTAGCAGTCACAACACCAATAGCCTCTATGAAGGCTTGTTGGTCAAAGGTCGATGGCTGTGGGTTGTCAAGCCCGCCACCGCCGACGCCCTCTTCGACTAGCCATCTACATACGGCCGATAGCAATAGAGTTAAACTCGAGATTCTTTCCTCGTTTAACTACAAGAAGGTTTCGTGCTAACCACTACTGGGACTCTTTAAGATCCCTAACTATCTCGTTTGTTCTTTTTCCGAACCTCCAAGGTTATGTTTTCTAACCCTAGTGTTCCTTTTTTCCCTATCCATTTTACCATGCATATAATTCACACAACACATACCACACCATCAAGTAGCATCTTTAGCGCCAAACATTTAAATGCACAATGAATGTAATGGTCTATACCCATGCCTATCAAGCCCTAAGTATTCGTAAACCTAGGCTATGATACCAAGCTGTGACGCCTGTACCCAGGGGTCCGCGCCAACCGTCAACTCGTGGAAATACCCGCGGGATATCATGCAATACTGTCTACACCGCTCAATCCTTAATACTGATCCATTCATCGTAGTCCTAGGTAACTACATACCTACGCCCTAACACCAAGCTATGAAGCGAGGGTCAAAATTTCCGTGATATCGTGTCTCTATCACATCGGCCCAATCCCATTTACCGGATCCGCTATTTTAACCCACATTCAATAAACATTTTATGTTATTTTCAAAACATATTACTGTGAGTTTAATTACAACTCTATTACATGCTTATATGCCAAAACTAGTTCTTTCCAAAGTTTTACAAAAAGAATTATACTAGCCAAAGGTCGGCTTTCTTCAACCTCGTCACGAGAGGCCGCTCCACCGGCATACCCTACACTCCGAAATGTTTTCCCATAAAGGGTGAGCTATGCCCAAGAGAGTAGACCCTATAGAGGCTATTACCTCCTAAATGCATATGTAATGTCTACTTGACATAGTTCACACACACGCACACACACACACACACACACACACACACACACACACACACACACACACACACATATATAGTATATATATATATATATATATATATATATATATATATCAACATGTCAATATAATGATGCTATTCTAATAGAATACTACATGTCATGCCATGAAATGAGATGAGAATCACTCAATGAAAAATCCGAGTCATCACAGACTCCCATCACACAATGCGTAAAATGTGTATAATTTTTATCAAGCCGACGACTTCATCTAAATGATCACTTGAACAAAATCAAGTTTTGAGAAATCAAAACTTATGTGATGCTTCCTACTCTAAGGACTGTTTGATAACAAAACATGTGTCTTTTTAGGTAGGCGAATTTTTGAGGTCTCACCGCTGAAGCCAGACGCCTCGTATAACCAAAAATACCGAGGCTTTCACCTAAGGTAGACCGTACGTCATACTTCCGAATACAAGTTTTCATGTTTCTTTGGTAAACAAGAAACTCAATAATCTTGTTCAACGTATCGAGCCCACTCATCAACCACCAAGGATGGTATGTGATGGCACCATTTCATACTCTGCGAACAATTGGAACTCCACTGAACTTCATTCAAAGTATCTAGCCCACTCATCAACCACTAAGGATGGTGTGTGATGGCACCATGCACTTACACTCATGAATGTGATGCCTTAGTGCATATGTAATGCATTATGCCATTGCACATGCAATGCATTATGCCATTGCATATCAATTCCATGTCTCATATGTAATGAATGTCATATGGACAATAAATCATGTATCATGGACAATTATATCGTGCTATAACTTTTCAAACAGCTTCATCTCAATGTCATGAGGATCGACCATATATTCAATCAACAATTATCACCAAGTAAGTCAATCAAAAGTAAGCAAAGACAACTTGGTTCTTCATGACCAATCGCAGGGCATGAGAGATGCCTCCCGCAAAGCAACCCACACATACCCATCACAGCCATAAACATGCCACAACCCGTGCATAGAACAACTCCAACCGAACACAACCGAGAGAGATGCCTAAGCTGCAACAGCTTCCGAAATGGACCATAACTTGAGTCAGAGGGGGTCTAATTCGGGTAATTCAAAAACCTAACATCAAGTTCATAGATGCGTACTACACGGCGAAGGATCTGAGTCCAAATTCCCTATTTTGCCTAACCTAAAATCGGTGCTAAAATTCGACCAGTGCGTAGGATCAAAACAGGGCAGCATTCCCATATTTACAACATTTCTTAGGGTAAAAATAAACCAAAGTAGAAAGAATACCTACCTCTTGGAGAGTAGCCCTTGTTGAATATACAGACTTTACTTCTTGGTCCGACAAGTTCTAATCGTCGGAACACTAACTTCCTTTTCTCCCTCTTTCTCTCCCCCTTTCTTCTCATTCTCTATTTTTTTCTTTCTTTCCTTTCACTCCATTTTCTTTTTCCTTCTCCTTCTTTCTGGCTTCCGCCTTCCCTACGCCGACCGGTCTCCTCCTTTATAAACCTTCCAACTTGCATGCATGGTGACACATGGCTTGCCATGTGTCCTACATACATGGTGATTCAAAAGCCTAACATCCAGTTCATAGATGCAGCTACAATTTCTATGAAGGACTTGAGTCCAAATTCCCTTTATTTCCTAACCTAAAACAGGTGCTAAAAATCCATTACAAGGTGTAGGATCAAAAACAGTATCATTCCCATATTTTACAAACAAATTCTTTAGTAGAAATAAACAAAAGTAGGAAGAATCTCACCTCGAGCGTAGCCTCCTCGTCGACTACGTGACTTTACTTGGTTAGACGAAGTTCCAACTGGCCTGAATCGATGAGTTCCACCCCGTCACAACCACTCCTTTCTCCTCTTTCTCTCCTTCTTCTCATCTCTCTTTTTCTTCTTTCCTTTCTACACTCCCTTTTCTTTTCCTCTCCTTCCTTCTTCGCTCCCTTCCTACGAACTGCCTTCCTTTATAGACCTTCCAACTTGCCATGTGTCACCCGACACTAATTACCTCGAAAAATGTGAAATTCCGACTATCTCATAATTTAATGAACATTGAAAGAATCTAGATCATGCAAATGATTTAATCCAAGCAGGAGGTCTCGTTTCATTAAAGATCTAGAAGATTTATAGGTTTTCAACCTGTACTGTAGCGGTAAATTATTATTTTGTCTTTCCTTAGAAAAATTCGATTTTTTCCGGGTTTTACAATTTTGGATCCTCAATGGAGGAGTTTGGTGTGAAAATTGTGTAGAGAAACATGTAGGTATTTTAAGGGATTTGCTATCAAAAATTTTCTACCACCCATGTTTTTTTTTTGGCCATATCTTGGCCTAGAGACCTCTAAATGGAATGATTCTCATTGGAGGAGAATCCTATGACTCGTAGCTTTAAATATTTAGAAGACCACTAGGTCAAATCATGGTACTATGTGCCTTGAATTTGGAATTTAATTCCAGTTCTCAATTTTGACTAGCAACCAGACCAACCTTGAGTGTTTATGTCATATCTTGAGTTTTGGTAATCCAAAATGAGTAATTCCAATTTCTGGGTAAATTAGACTTCTTTTAAAACAACTTCTATGAACGAAGTGTGTTTAGAGTTGGACCCCATTATACCTATAAATTCATCAAAGTGGGAGAGCCCTCTATTTTAAATAATTAAGGCTCAATTCAGACCAGCCTTGAGGTTTGAGTCATACTGGGATAGGTTGATCCAAATGCAGTGATTCCACTCTGCAAACTAGATTTAGGGAGAACAACTCTATGAAGGAAGTAGATAGATTTGGACTCTATTGTACCCAAATTCACAAAATTGGAGCTCTGTTTTTAGTCAATTAAGGTTCGGCGCGATGAACCCTTGTTTGTGAGAAGACTCATTTGTCTTCTCCTATGTGACCCTAAGACACTTAGATGTCTCTTAAATGATTATTGAAGACCAATAAAAAGATATATGTGCCTAGTTATGAGTATGTAATAATGAAAATTGTATAAAAGTCATATGAATTAATGTTACATGATATAGGATAAATATATTGAGATGATTAAGATACGAAAGGATATGAACTCTGATCGTGTGAAGAAGAGTACATGTATTTTTGTTATATGAAGAAACACAAAATACAGTCAAATGATTATAAGAAATATGTGAAACTATCTCACATGTTCAAGAGAATAATTGATAGTGAATATCCCATAAGTATACATGATATTAGTAATTATTCATGTATATGAGATATGTGTTTTGATATTTGAAGGATTGTTAAGAAAACATAATAAAACTGGTTGCTTGCTTATGACCGGGTAGTTGGATAGATAGGCATGCCTATAGGGATAACGATACAGAACATACGCTTACGTACGATCACTCGGCTTAATGATGACATGGATCCCGCTTTGATCACATAAAGGGTCTAAGCCAGTCATGCAACACAGTACAATTTATATCATTGTCTCTGCGATGTTGATAGTACCTCATACATACGCTTCCATCCTATGAGCCACTTTTGAATATGTAGGCATGACATAAGATGAGATAAAAATTTTATAATATTTATAAAATGCATAAAACATGGAAATTACATGAATGAAAAATGTAATGAAGAGTAAATGACAAGATATAAGACATGAAGCATAACTATGGGTTAGCTATAGATTAATGAATGTCATGAATATGCAATAAATCAATTAGTGGGAATTGTTATGATTTATTACCTTATGTTGAAATGTTAGTGATAAATGGTTAAATGTATATGTATATGTATAGTTAGATGTATTTGTACATGTGTGTGTGACGATCGTTATAGTGGTCGTCCATATTTATGGATCCCCGCTAAGCTATAAAGCTTAGCACGGGTGTTTATCCGTATAGGTATCAAGGGGGAAATGATAATAAAGGACGTCCCACATCAGCAAAGGCCAACAACATCAGAAAATTCCTGAAAATTAGAAATTTTTGAAAATAGCAAATAAGAATAATAATAATAAATTGAATTCGCTCAGTGAAGTCAGAAATTTCTCTCTAGATCTCGGAAGATCTAAACGGGATCAAGTGTCGTTAAATTCGTCTCGCGAAATCTAGTGACCAAGAAAAATTTCATCGAATTCTAAGACAATCATAATTTTTTACGAGTTTCTGAGTGATAGGTCGCTAGTGACTTCAGGAACGAGATTTTTACGAAAATCTCGGAAGTCAGGAAATGACTTGAGCTAAGTTCATTTAAAATAAATTGAACTGAAAATAAATAAATTGTTTCGGGGTAGAAACAGACTTGAATAAGAGATGGACAAATGATAAAAAAAAATTAAAAAAATTTAAAAAAAAAAAGCAAAAGGGGGGAGACGGGGGAGGAGCGTGAGAGCACGAGGAGAGAGAGAGAGAATTTTTTTCTTTTATTCGCTTCTTTCTAAGATTTACGGAAATCAGACTGTAGGTTTTCGTCGGAGCAAAAGGCAAAGTCAATCCACGCATAAAGAGCTACGCGTGGGAACCACAAAATCTGAGTTTCACAACCACGAGGTAGGGAATTTCCTGCTTAGGCTATTATTTCTAGCCTCGAAGGTCATTTAATGGCTCGATCGCTTTGTGAGGTCGGAGATAAGGAAATTTCATCCCAAATTTTTTGACCAGCAGAGTGATTTTTAGGATTTTTAGGGGACCTCGATCGCTTTCTGACAATGAGTTGAAATTGTAATTTTGACATTCGACAAGATTTTCTAATTGTTTTCAAGTAAATCTGATTTGGTCATATGTTGTTTGATTTTACATCACGTTCGGGTTTTGTGGGGTACGTTTTGGCATATAATAACTGTGATTAACTTGAAGTAATTCAAGAGTCTGGTTTATTTGAGTTCAAGATCATTATCAGTGTTATTACTGTAAAATATTAAATAAATATTGTTTGGCTGGGGTAAAATCATGTTAATATGTGCTTGTGATGGATTAACATGGAAATTGTGATAATAAAACGGAATATAACATCCAAGATTATATGGCGTTCGGCGCAGTCTATACGGCATACGGCGCCAAACGGCTATATGTATGGTCACATCGTGTCGAGTCGGGTGTGGGTGCATAGTATTGTTATTCACCATTCGTGCATGTGTGGTGAGCTCCTGAATGGGATCACATCCAAAATCGACTCACAGCTTGTATAAAACAATAATAAATATAAATCACGTGTGCGTAACAAGATGAGGTAGATCCCCCTCCCTTGTATGAAAGAACCCAATCATGGTTGACATAAACTGCACCCAGAAAGCCCAAAAATGTTGAATAGGCGGCGGCATCTCACGGTGAGAAACTCGAAACTGCGGGCCCACAAAATGAATAACAATATAGATTTGATAAATTAAAATTCGAGGATTGTCCAATGGTTTAAGTAATCAAGTGAAACACCAATGACCGATTTTTTCTCACAATTCTGGTATCAGAGGTGCTGTCTTATAAGGGTTTGATATTTTATATATGTCATTTCATGTGTATTTAGGCGTGAAAACCTCAGATAAATTTCATCAAGCATTACTCACCTGCTAGGACCTCGTGCACAAGAGGTGTATAGGGAGACAACGCTCTGACGAGGTCGTGATTGTGAAGAATGCCGACATGTGGCCTTGACAATACTTTTATAAAAAGTATTTTATGTAAAAAAAATTTTAATTAAATTATTTTGGACTATTGTATAAATAGTTGGGTATATAAATATGGTAAGAGGGTTGTGATTGACCTTTCTGGTGGACTCGAATACTACATTTTATTTTCATATTTTGCATTTAACAACGAATGGGTCCCTAGTAATGATATCGGGATATGGACAGACGGGACTTCGGTGGTATTGGCTACAACTTCACAGACCATGAACGAAGCTATGATTATATTGTTATACAAGTTGTATGTCGGGTGTGAGCTCCTAACGTTACATTCCGTCGATTTTTTTAAAAAATTCGATCCCAATAACAGACACAACAAGTGTGGTATTGGGTCACCCGAATCCATACAGTGACTTCAAGGGAAGTTGATAAGTTGTCAACGGACTCCTGATTTGAGGTGTCATAAACACAAATAGCAGAGGGAGCCCATCAATGATATTTGCTTACTTTCGATGATGTACATATATTTTTTGAAAACAATGAAAATTTTTAATGTTTATATTTTCAAGATAATTGTTTAGAATTATATGGGTTAACATGTTTATAAGCTCGATTTGTGACACCTTGACACCTGGGTGTCATTAGCTCACAAATCTATTTTTAAATGAATGTCTGAGTTTAATATTTAATATTTTTATTTTTATTTTGTGTGGACCGTTTAACACTTTAGTTACAATCTATTTTAAAATTAAGATATTTTTATCATTTTCTCAACAAATCCTTGTTAAATATGAGAGCTTTTTAAAATAAAATCTTATATTTAAAATACAACATTTATTTATTTAATATTAATTAATATAAAAAATAAATTTATTAAAGATTATTAAACATTTTAAATTAAAAATCTAATTTATTTTAATGAAATAACTATACATAAATTCATTAAAATAATTTAAAAAAATAAAATAAATCTAATATTTTAAAATGATTTTTATTTATTTAAAAATTATTTTTTTTAAAATTAAAATAAAATTTTAATAGATTTAAATAAAGAATAATTGATTTATAATACAATTTTTATTTAGTAGATTTTAAAACTAAATTAAATTTTAATAAAAAAAATTTAGAGTTCAAAACTATTTAAAAAAAAAATGGCTTGAACGATTGTAACTGGTTGGAGTTGAGTGGGTGGGGTCGAGATGGGGTGTCAGTGGCTAGGTGGGTGGGGTTGGTCCAACTTGGTGGGTTTGGTGAGGAGTCAGGTTTCTATAAAGTTATATAGACCTGGGAAAATTCCAATTTTCTCGTAGTGGCAAAATGGTACTTTCGTAAAAACCGGAATTTTCTGTGATCTCTGGACACCGAAAATGGACTTCCATTGAAATTGTCTCGCTAAATTTAACCTACCACGTCGAATTTCATTGGGATTCGAGGCGCATTTCACGCTGATACATGGCCGCATTATCATTACCGCCAGTAGCGAGATGCCATATATGACTATACAGAGCGAATACTCTAAGAGCCCATGCCATTCCACTAATGAATGACCATAACGAGCCATGGGTGGTAGAATTCCACGTGTCTCACAACAGCCACTGGCTAGCATGATGTCATTAAGGGATTTACGAAATGTTAAAATGACCAAAATCACTACCACATGCGATACTTGAGGAAATGAGGAGGAAATTTCCTCCCATCGACCGAACGATCAATTCTCCAAAAAGGGGAGAAATGGCCAAAAGAAATAAACATGAGAAAAACGAAAGGAAATGAGAAAGGAGAAAAGAGAAAAAGAAAAGAAAAGCAAAAAGGAGAAAAGGATCAAGGAAAGAGAAGAATTCGTAGAGAGGAGATGCAGTGGCCAAACATGGAGAAATCCTAGAGAGAGAACGTCTGACTTCTCTCTAGATTTGTAGGCGATCCATCATTTGATTCCTTCGGCATAAGTATGGAAGCTTGTTCTGTACACCTTATATTTACGCCTTTATTCTAAGGAGTTTCTTCAAACCTACAAGTATATATGGTGATATTTTCCTACTTATTACTTTTAGCCTAAAGGCTTTATAATGTAGGGTCGTTGTGGAGGCCATGAGAGGCTATATAAATTAGTTCCAAGCTTGGAATTAAAGGTATGGATTTCACGATCGGCTTTCACACGTACCACCGACTACGGAGTTGTGGTTTGGACCAGTAACCGTAAAGTTTTGTGTGCCGCTTGTGGTCAGATATCGATGCTGAACCTGATTGTCTACGCTTAAGAGAAAAATGGAGGCACCCTCGTTGAACGGTCCTAATTTTGAGACCTTGTCACGTGTTGTGGCTTGCTTAGACCAACATGCTAAGTGTGGAAATGTGATACTGATGCATGCTTTGATGTATTAATATATTTTGTACGGAGGTAGATTATATGTATGAATTATAATTGTCCATGGTGTGTAAATGTTTCATGAAGCCATTCATGCATGTAATGATGAGAAAATGCAATGGCATCATGTACTTATATGCACCTGGCCACATAGCTGCCTGTGTGTGTGGGTGTGCGTAAGGCTTATTCATCAAGTTGTGAATGGGTCGGAGCTCGAAAATGGGACAAAGTCCAAGGTAGAGATTCACGAGTGTGTAAATGATCAAAAGATAAATTACATGTTTTCATGAGTAAGTCAGTAGATCCCCTGTAGAAAGTCCCACCACACTACTAGACATGAATCCTGACGATGTAAGTTCGTGAAAATGTTGAAAGGCGTGCGGGCGTCCTACTTGTAAACCCTAAAACTGTGGCCCACAAATAAAGGAAACAGGTTTTTTGATAAATAAAATCGAGGGTGTCCACCGGTTTAGTCATGGTGTGTGACGTTTTATTCACGCTGCATTCCAAAGCGAGAGCCTACAAGGATTGGTCGCGAGTATGAGAGGTCGATTCATGCATGAGTATGTATATTTCAGTGTAATAGTAACAAATTGTATGGAATGTGATTTTTGTTTATATATGCCATTGCATATGCATTTTAGTTGAGTAACCCTAGGAAAACTTTCTAATCGGGCTTTGCTCACCCAAATATGGACCCCTTTCAGTACTGTGGACTATCCATGAGACTATGACGCCGTATGCATTGGTAATAAAGCCTAAATGTGGCTTTAAGTAACATTTTCAGGAATATGTATAAATCTTTTGTAGAACAAGCATGAAAAACTATGAGAATATAGTTGGCTTATTTTGTTTCGAGTATTGGTTTAGGAGCCCAAGAGGCTATTTTACTCATAGCGTCTTCGTGATACTTAGAGGTAGATTTTCCGCAGTTGACGCAGAATAACCCGACTCCCGGCTTGGGCCACAATATAGATGTCATGTTAATAATTAATGGTCATTTAATAGCATTCGCCTTTGTAACAAAGATAAGTCACGGCTAAATTGACAAAAAAAGAAAAAAAAAAGAAGAAATTAAAAGATGTAAGTAATGTAGTCTCCAGAATCTTCTGAGTCACTGGATCATCGAAACATACACCTGTCTGCAATAATTTGCAAAACAAATAAGAAAATGGCGGTGGGGCTTCGCGCCTCCGATGCTTGGTTAGGCTTTTCACTTTATGAAAATTTTGATCCTCCTACTCGAATCTCATACTTTATTTTATGTGACGACCTTCTTATCGTAGAGGAAGGGGATCCGTGAGGGTGATTTCCCTCCCAAACCTGGCGAGTAACGTGGCATGTCTCCCACGTGGAGACTAGTTCTTCCTTTAAAGGTTTGTTTCCTAATGAGGATCCCCTGCTCACCTGAGTGATATTGTTAGCACTAAGGAAGGGCATATTTCTCGAGAGAATTCACCCGACAACATCATAAACAAAGTCTCCAATCAGAGAGATGGCATGAGCATACGACTCCTTTCGTGTGTGGAGGATATATGGGTTCATTTGAATTTGGTCAGGTTAAAGCATTGACCGAATACAGCCCAATTATAGTCTTTAGTAGATAATGTTGCTGCAGGGCCTGGGCCAAAGCCCATGGCGCCCACAATGCCCCCCTTTTTCCTGCTGGGGAGGGCGATCGTCCTCGGCTAGAAAAAGAAAACGTGTTTGACCAGCATAACATGGGGAACAATAGGCAATCAATGCTGGTATGTTCCAATGTGAATTATCCAACTTTTTGGATGTGCATTAGATGGTCGCTGGGATAACTCAAGCAAAGATGCTATAAAAAGCGCTTCTGAGGGCACTTTACGTCCGTCAGGCCAACGTTATCCACGTTTTTCTAGTAGAGAAGGGTGGTTTGACGTTGTTGAGAATCATACTAGGTGGATTGCTGAATGAAGGATGATTGCGATAGGCCATTTGAGCGTACTTTCCAACATGAATCAAATCAAGATCGTTGCCTGAGTGGAGTCTAATAGATCTTCCGTGTTCCGTCAGCCTTCGCGGTTCTAAACTCGAATTGGAATCCTCGCATCCAAGGACACCTCCTATCAAATCATCAATACTTTTGATTTCATCTTCCCCTTCTTGAGCCCCTTTCCATCTTTTCTTTTTTCTTAGTATTTGTAGCGATTTGTTATTGTTTTTTCTTCCTTCTTCGCCTCTGCCATCAGCTTCTTCGCCTCTCGCTTCGCATTTGATTCGAACGACTATGTAGCCATTTTACGATCGCTTGGTTGTAAGGGCATGAATGTAATGGTGGATGCCGCTTTGGTATAATTACATAAAATCACATTTCACATTTATGTACTTTGTTCTATCTCAATATTCTACGTCTATTTTCTATCTCGAGGCAAGGCCAATTCATCAAGCATCTACCGATATCAAAGTGATTCCATGAGCTGGACGCTTTTAAGTGTGGGGGGGCCAACAGTTACACAATGAGGGCCCACCACCGCCCATGTTAACCTATCGTGCACTAGGAGTTGGAGCGTTGCCAAGAAGCGAAACGATTGAGGGAGTGAGGGGTCAATGATTAGTGCCCAAAAAGTGCTATTTTGAACCCTATATTAGATAGGTTTTGAGTGCTTTTTGCACGCTAATCATGTCATTTATGCCAATTGAAGTGTTCAAGTCTTCTTAGTTTCACTTATGCCGCTAGAGGTTATTTCCAGGGTTGTTTTCAAGGTGTTACAGATTGGAGTTCAATATTTTACAAAGGATGAGAATCATGAAGATCGAACTCCAATTGTCGCCCATCAAAATGTAATCAAAAATCAAAGAAAGAATGAAGGGCAAAGTGATGGAAATCAATGCGTAAGAGGAGCAAAAGAGGGCAAGGCAAGGAAGAATCGCAATCTGTGGAATTTCACAAGATTGCGAAAATTACCGGATTGCTTAAAATTACAGCCCTTTAGCTTAAAATTCGCAATCTTAGCGAAATTGTGAATTTTCGCTAGACCCAAAATTTTCGCTATGCACTATTCCTAGCTAAATTTCACGTTTTCGCTACTCACAAGAATTCTCACAGCAATTTCTACAATGAATTGCCAAAGCCTAGCGAAATCTCCCGGCTGCTATCTCGGGTGATTTCGCATCTACACAATTTTCGCCTAGCGAAATTTTGTACGCCTTAAATAAATTCACTCGCCTCATACACTTTTTGTACTCACTCGCAGAACCGACTTCACTTGGTATGATACTCCCTTGTCCCTAAATTTAGCCAAATTAGGGCTTTTTATGGTATTTCATGTTATCAGGGTCTATATAAGCCCCCTCCCATTTTGTAACCCTAAGCAACAAATTGAGGAAGAAATTTTTGGCAAGTTTTTTATTTTTGTAAATATCTTTCAGAGTTTTAGTTAGTTTTGCTTTTCTCTCTTCTCTCTCCTCTTCTTATTTTTCTACGCTAAACACCCCCTCTGGAGGATTTACAACTCGTGATGTTGGCTGTTTCTTTTCTTGAAGAGAAGGAAGCTAGCTCTGTGGTGGGGCATATGCAGTTGTCTCCTCTTGTATTAGTAAAGCTGCGTGATCGCTGCGATGCTCTATCTTCTCAAAATAAGGCAATAAGATTGAATGTTATTGATTCGCTAATACTTACTCATTTTGGTGATACAACAGATACTTATTGCTGGGGATGACCGTGGGTTTTTATTGGTCTTTACGAGCCACCGAAATGATATTTAATGTTGTGGTTTCAAACCGTAAGGCCATAGATGCATGTTATCCGTGTCGACCAAATAGGAGTTGTTGATTTTAGCGATATTTGCTGGGCTTAAAACATGCATCCTAAGCGCGCTTGTGACCATGCGTCGTTTGTCATAACACGAGGATAAACCCGAGGACACTCTGCTACTCTAAGTTACCAAGTTAGCGACCTAAATCTTCAAAGTTAACTTTTCACACACTATTCTCGCTTTACAATTTCAAGAAGTAAACTACTCCACTGCTTTGAAACAAAATCCAAAAGTCCAAATAGAAAGCCTTACCTTCAGACTATGCAAATCATTCTGTGATGAAAACCCATCCCCATGTTCAATCTCACCACTATACCCGCAGCAAGAAATAATTATATAGAGGAACTTAGGTATATAAATTTTTTGTTGATTTTAGTCGTACTTACCGCGCACGACCGGGCCAACGTCAGATTAGCGCACTGTAGGTCCATATTTATCATGTAGTACTCATATTTTATTTATTTAATTTTTGAAAGGTAGTGTTATATATATATATATATATATATATATATATATATATATATATATATATATATTGAAATAAGTGCCATAATTTTTTTGAATTGTACAAGTGTTATATTTTTAAAAACCTTTTAAAAAAAATATATATCAAGGCTAAGAGTGTTGAACCTCCGTAGCTTTTTTTGCTCCTTTCTTTTTCTCCCCCTTTCTCTTTTTTCTTTTTGCCTTTTTCTCCCCTTTCTTTTTTTTGTAACCCTTTCTTTTTCTTTTTCTTTTTGTCTTTTTCTCCCCCTTTCTTCCCACTCTTCCGCCTTCTTCGTCCCTTTCTTCCACAGTCCCGACACCACTCTTTTATTTTCTCTTTTCCCCTCTTTTTTTTCTTCTTGCTCCCTTTTTTCACCATAGCACAATCGTTCAAAGCAGCCTTCGGATTTAGATTTCTGCGGCAGCACCCAGGTCCCAGCCTCCAGGTTAAGGCCAGTTTTTTTTCTTTTTTCTCCATTTTTAACAAAATTTTCTAGAAATTTCGGTGATATCTCATCGATTTCATATGTCCACTGATTTGTGGTTTTATTGGCATTTTTCTAAGCCCTGTCACCTTCCTGTGAGACGTACGTCCTTTACACCTTCAAGAAGCCTCACTGAATAAAGTATACGATTTAAGTGTGTTGTGTATTTTTTTTAACGTCTCGAGGCTTTTTTACAGCGCCTCGACATTAAGACGCGCTTTAAGATGCACTTGAAAAACGCCTTTTAAAACACTTAACACCCTGATCCCTGTAAAGTCTAGATCAATCAAGCCATGTTCAAAGATCCAATTGACAATTGACAAAGCCCGTGGTACATCTCCTCTGGTCCATTCTGAAAGTATTTGAAGTTTCTTCCGCATTAGTGACTGAGTAAGTCCCTCCAAATTTGTTTTCTGAGGTTATAGTTTGGACTGCCATAGACCACTGCATGTAAAAAGCCACACTCTACTTCCATGGTCTAAAATTTTTATATGATTAATGAACTGCATGCGGATGGGTTTTAATTAAGGATGTTAACTGTGATACTATATCCTTCCAAAGGATCCAAATTCCTATGCTAAGTTTCTGAGCAGAGCCCCACTTTAACAACCCAAGAATCAAAGCCCAGACGGCTAGCCTGTACTTTAGTACTGCATTCTGTTTCGATTAGGCCAAGGAGAGTCGGGGCTAGTTGATCCATCAAAGCTGGGCAGTCCACAGGAACGTCCTTTAGTGATACATGATCAATATACTCTCTTCAGCGCTCTTGTGATCTTTGATGATGCTCTTTCGAAGAGGTGGGAGTCACTTTGTTCCCAGAGATATGGGCTGGTGCCTGGTGGTGACCAGATAGATTTGACGAGGTCTCTAGTGATAACGTTGTGTTTAGAGGAACACAACAAACCTAATGCTGTCCTCCGCTACTGCCTGGGGTCATTCTTCCTTCGAGTTTCCCGGTGGATTTAGGGTGGTCATGGTTGGTGCTGGTTTCCATCTCCGGGTGTGCACGAGGAGGGGGACGATCCATCAAAGGAAGCCGACCACCATTTTTCTGCAGCTGCACATAGCCTCGTCTACCTTTTCTTTCCGTCTCCGATTGTTTTTTGGAAGGTAAGGATCTACTTTCCTAAATAACTTCTACATCCACCTCTTCATTCTGGTCAACCACTAAATCCTCTTCTCCTTCAGCTAGTATAGCAAAAGAATTTGAGACAATTTTTTCTAGATATTTACAAATAGTGACTGCCAAGTGGTTCAGAAATAATTTGATGCATGTTTTTTTGCTCATTTTAAAATTTTTCCAAACATTTTCATAACTTTTGGAACGATTTTTTTACTCAACTAATATTTTTATTGAAATATCTACTCATATTTTATCAATATTTTTACTAAAGCTTTCAAATACTGATATACACGTATTTACTAATGTTTTTATCATTGCTTAATTAAAAGTTGTATCCTATATCTAAAAGAAAACTAAGAAAAGAGTTACTACGATAAATAACTTATTTACTTCTAAATTATACATTGATAATGGATTCATTTTATCTCCTAAAGTAATTTTTGAAATGGAAAATTAATTGCTCACAAGTCTAATTTTACAAGTATTGAATTGGATGCTCTAGGCAAAGTACAGTGAATTCTGTTATATTTAATAATTAGGATAAAAATATTAATAGTATGAAAACAATATTGGTATGACAAAAATTTGGGAAATAAGTAAATAGTGTGAAAATTAAACAAACATAAGCAAATATCATAATTTAGATAATTAATCATAACATAGCATACATGTAGTTGAAACATGATAAATAACTTCCAAAAAAAGCTTATCATACTTTCTCCCCCTTTTTTTTTTCTTTTTGTTATAGTTAATCTAAATAGTGACATTAGTATACAGAAAAGAATCAAGGGGAAGAGAAAATTTGATTATTATGTTTCTTGACAATCTTAGAGGGTGTATGTAAACTATTCTTATGCTCTTTAGATTTATGCATAATGGGAAAAATAACATTATTTAAAAACTTGATCAAAAGATGAATGACACTATACTTATAATTTGATGTCCTCTGATTTCACCATGGCATGGTAGATCTTAAGATCATAATGATCTACTTGTATTTCACTATCTCATAAATCTCTGCACCCAAGAGACCGATGGTTTTCCCTCTCTAAATTGAAAGTTACCATCATGGGCATTTAGAGATAATGGACAAGAATCAGAGTCTTGAGTCAAAATAGTCTTGGTTTTGAAGAAAAATATTGCTTTTAATCCTTTTACAAACATATATATGTTGAATTGTCAACTACAATTTCATTTTTCATTAAAGTTATAGTTCCTAACTACGGTTTCATTTTTGTATTAAAACAGTAGTTGTCAACTACGGTTTCTAACTTAGATTAAAAAAATTAAAAAAATTGAGCATTTTTCCTAGGTGGGCATCAAAGAGGCGAGATTGAATAATAATTTGGAATGAAGGCTAAAATCAATATTTGTTATAAAAAATGGTCATTTTAAACCCAAAACTCCAAGATTAATGAAGCCATAAACTCGTAGGGGATTTATACATGAGCTTTTCAATGAACTTAACTAACTTGAGCCCAACTAATGCTTGGGTCACTTATTTTGGTGTATTTTGAGTCATGATTAATTAATTAGTTTTATTAGACTTTCACTAATTAATTAGCTTAATTTCAAAAGATTGTTCATAAGATCCAATGCAACATTGTGTTTTACCAAAATGCTTGTACGCACAATTATGAATTATAAACTCATAATCCACTAAGAAAAAGTGTCATCGTGAGTTACAAGCTTTAATGGGGATCATTAGGGTTCTTAAGAAAATATTAACTCCATAATCTAATTTTAAAGTTGACTTAACGTTTTACTAAAGAGAATCAATTACATTCCAATATCCTATATATTATAATAAGATGTAACTTAAGTATGTGACCTACTATTCGTTACATGTAGACTTTCCATGAACTAATATACGTAACTTAACTAGAAAAATGTTATAATTCTTTCAAGATTATCTCTTCAATCTTTAAGTCATAAATCCTGTTATTATGTGACCAGTTAATATGCCTTACCTCATAAAGAGCAAATGCCAAATTCCACTTAAGGAATCACCTACAACCATAATTTTCTTAGTTACATATTCTTACGATCACCTAGAATATCATTATTATTTCAATTTTATGATAAATCATAGTGCTGATATTGAAAATGCCTATTATTGAAAATGCCAAATAATTTATATTATGTATAGTATATTGTTGTCACTCACAACTTCTCATTAAATTTTAATAGCCGCCCCCTCCTTTTCTCTCCTCTTAAAACCCTAGCTAATATCTTTCATTTTTCTTTCATCCCTTTAGAAAGAGTGGGTAGTTTTTAAATTCTTCTTATCTCGGGAATCAATCCTCCCATTGTTTTCCATTCAGATCTGCGCTTTCTCCTCAATAAAGTGGTTTCTTTTATCCGATGGAGTTTTCATTTGATTTTCCTTGTTTTTTTATGTTTTCGCTGGGCTCGACTAAGGCGGATCGTGTGGTTATTCTGCTGGCTTTCAGGTGGGTGATTCGCATGTTAACACCGATTCGACGCACAAAAGAAGAATCCATATTCGTTAGTATACATCAGACCTAAATATTGCATTCTTGCATATATTGTAATTCATTCTTACGTAGCCTTAAATCCTTTCTTCTTGCTATTAACTTAGATGCCATGTCATCCCCTAATATTTTTAGTAATTTGATTTGTGTGTCTGCATAAGTATTATATTCAAATCAATGAAATTTCGCCTATCAGAAAAAAGAAAAAAGTTCTCATTAAAATTTGAAATTAATAAAATTATAATTATAAACTATATTTCGTAGGCAAAGCATAAGCTATAATAAAAGTCTAATTTATAAAATCACATTTATAAATAATGAATTATAAGTCGTGTTCCTGTTTTTTCATAACCTCTAAATTTTACTAATTATATCAAAACAAAATTAAAATAAAAAATTTGAACCCAGTTCCAAAGGCTGGGCTGAAGCCTTGCTCATCAGCTCCTCCAACGGGAAATTACGTGTGAATCTAAACTCTCTTTTAACATGACTACTAATCATCATTCCTCTAAAATCATATGAATTGCATAGCAGACTAGAATGCTATGAATAGCTTAGGCAATAAAATCTTTGTGACATATCCTATTATTTTCCTTCTACATTTTTACTAATTGATGCATCTTGGTGTAAGTGAAATGATGAAACTCCATTTCATATTCACCATCTTTGAAAGCGTTTTAAGGTTAAATATGTAAGGTATTGGAGGAAATTATAAAAATGTCAAATATGTTAAAGGTTTTTCCTTTTATAAGAGTCCAAATCGGAAGCGGATCGAGTATTTTGTTTTTAGGGTAGTTTAAATTGCATTGATCGGGTCATAGCCAATGAATTTTACCTTTAAGGCTAAGCTATTCTACTCTCTGCCTCCACTGCTAAGTATAACATCCATTTCTGAATTAGAGTTGGGTATCTTATTTATGGGATTGATGAAAATAAATCATTCATTAAGTTAGTATGATGTTTACTTTCACAATTCAATCCAATATCTATCTCTGAATTAAAGTTTGGTATTTATTTGATCAATCAAAAGTAAAACATTCACAAAGTTAGCATCATAAGTTTAGCATTTAGACTGTTAAGGAAGAAAATAAAATAAAAATAAGTTTATAATTTATTCTATTAATTAAGTGACATATGTGTAATAGATCTAAAACTATCTAATAAAATTTAAATGGTGGAATGGTCTAGAGACTATGCTACGGATTAAACTTTAAAGTATAAAAATACAGTAAATTTTTTTTTTGAAATGTATACAATAAGGAATTAAATTATAAAAAGATACAGTAAAGAATTGAATTAAGAAAAATACAAAATAATGAATGGTAAGATGTTTTAAGTAGACAAAGAAGCCAATAAAACCTGTTACAGTGGTTAAAGGATTGGACGATCGAGGCATACAAAAGAATTGGGTTCGAGTCTCTACATGAATAGATTATTAAAACATTGTATTGCAAAGTAAATATATATCAAAAGAAATAGACCAATAAAATATTTCTAGCCCTTAACTGATAACTGTAAATATTTTGTGATGAATATTTAAAAAAATAATTATATAAATATATAAAAGAACTAAAAATAAAACATTAAATATAAAAATATTTTTAATGACAAAATAAATTAAAGTACAACAAAAATATATTTTTTAACATTGAAAACATTAAAATATGTTTAAAATATTTCGTTTTTTAAATATTTTTTATTTATTTATCGCACATCAATGAACATTTTTGTTTTTAAAATTTGTATTCGGTTACGAACATATTCTAGTGGGGGTTTCTTTTTAGGGACAAATTTTTTTTTTTGTGTCCATTGGAAATTTGGGTGAAAATTAGGTTAACATCCTAAAATCACACATAGTCAATGGAAAGGATATGAATTAGTAACAACAAAAAATGCCCATTTAACTAATTATGTAAAATATTATAAATTATTCTCATTTTTGTGGGCCTATTACCTGTGAAATCTTTTGTCTCTATTATTCCACTTCCTCCTGCAAGCATATTCCTCTCCAAACGCAATTTATTTTAGTTTTTCATTATGTTTTATTATTATTTACTGCACCAATCTAATCTATATATATATAACAAAAATAAAAAATCTTGCTTCGTACTATTTTTTATAAAAGAGAATCAAATTTATTTATTTATTTATTTTTCAAATCAATTAATTTATTTGCCTAATCACTTTTTTGTATTTGACTTGATTGATGAGGGTTGAATTAAAAATCTTTCAGCAATCATTTCTTTTTTTTTTTTCTTGTTTTTCTAAGATAGTATGGAAGCAAGGTTTATTTAATCTCAAATACAACTTTGCAATATATTAAAATTTTTAATAACAAATAAAAATTATAATTATAATTTTAAAATATTAAAAACAACATTGCAACATTTTAAATTTTCAAATAGATATTTGTTTTAAAAAATATCAAAGAAAACTTATTTTTCAAATGTACCAAATAAATCTTAAATTTCTTAAATTGATTTTGGTAACTTGTTTTATGATGAAAAGATAATATTTAAAATTGGTTTTGACGGTTTTCTAACATGGAAAATGTAAAGAAACTGTTTTAATCGAATATCTCATTTACACTTTCTTGAACCTTTTTTAATTTAAAGATGGATGAAGTTTACTTTATATTCAAATTAGCCCATGTCGGGGACAGATTGATACTACACATGGTCAAATGAAATTAAAATAATTGTTAATTGTTAACATGGTATGTGAGACCTACTCTCTCATCTTTTATCTCTTCTCTCTCCTCTTTGTTCTCTCCTCTCTCCCTCAACGAACCCCACCCACCCCCAGTAGACTACACCGAACTAGCCACCCGCCCAAGCCATTTTTCTATTTTCTTTTTTAACTCTTAATTTTTTATTAAAATTTTATTTTGTTTTGTACCCAGTTAAAGCAAAATTCAAAATTATTTTTAAAATATAAATGAATTAGTTGTTATTTTAAATATGCTTAAAAAAATTTAATATTTAAGTCTACTAAATAAAAAAATTCAAATTTATTTTTAAAATATAAATAAATTATTTAAAAAAATTATTTGATTATTTTAATTTTTAAAGAAATTATTTTCAAAATTCATTTAATTTTTAAATCTACTAAATAAAAAATCTAATGGATGAGTTTGAAATAATGTTTTAATATTAAATATTATTTGTAGTCACCAATACAATTTTAACTTTAAGTAAAACCCTAGTCCCATTTTCTCTTAACTTTTTCTCTATTAGCCTCCTTTCCTTAAGCAAGGAGGGGTGATTTTTTTGTCATTCTTGGTCTGAAATCACCATTCTACACTTATTTCCATCATTTTCTTTTTCAATAAAGTGGTTATTCCACATAAATCTAGTTTTTCATTTGTTTTTTCATGATTTAGATGTCGCTTAGTAAGCGCGTGAGTAGGTTAATACTCGCCTTGGCCCCAAGGTGCATTGGTATCGTTTCACATGCAAGATATACGTTATTGCCTTAGTATGACGTTTTGTTTTCGTCTTCGTGCCGACCTTTATTGTGTTCTAGCCATGTGATGTTGAAAGATATCTAATCAGAACAAGTAAATCAAATCAATTGGTCATTAAGGTTGTATAACTAGAGTCATAGGTATTAATTCTAATCACAGTAGTAATATAAAATGTGTAGGCTCAACTATCAAATGTGTAGGCTTGAGCCATTTCATTAAATTATTAACCTAGATGTTGTTTCATCCTTTATGATTTTTAGCGATTATGATTCTATGTTTCTATCGATGTATTGTTAATTTGAATCAATAAAATTATTTTACTCTTCAAAATAATATTAAATATTGTTTCAAATGGATGAGTTTTAATATTTATATTAAATAATTAATATTTTTATTTAAAAACTAATTTATTTTAAATAGATAAGTTTTAATATTTAATATTTTTATTTATATTTTTCGTTCCCTTAATATTTAGTTATAATATAATAATATTTAATATTTTTGATTTAAAAAACTAATATATTTTAATATATTAAGTTAATGCAAATTAAGATAAATATCAAATGGATGAGTTTTTTTATAAATATTAATATCTATTTATTTATTATATTATTAACAAAGAAACAAAGATATTTATTAAAGATATTAAATATTTTAATTAAAATCTAATTTATTTTAACGAAATAGCTATACATAAAATTAAAAATATATTTTAAATAAAATATTGAATAGTTTATTTATATTTTAAAATAAATTTTAATTTGTTTATTAGATTTTAAAATTAAAATAAATTTTTTTATTATATTTAAAATTATGATACTTATTTATATTTTAAAATAAAATTTGAATTTTATTTAGTAGATTTTAAAATTAAAATAAAAATTTTAATAAAAATTTAAGAGTTAAAAAAGAAAATAAAAAAATAGCTTGAGCGGGTGGTACAATTGGCTATGGCTGGGGCTACTGGCGGGGGTGGGTCCAACTTGGAGGGTTTGGTAAGGGGGAGAGAGAATAGAGGGAAGAGATGAGAGAAAAGAGTAGTGGAAAAAGAGATAAGAGTGGGTATCAATTTTAACACCGTTTAACCTTTTAACAATATCAATCATGACATAGGCTAAGTGGCATGTAAGGGTAATTTTCCGTCTATAAGACTCTTTTTGAACAAAAATTTGATGTGTAAGTGAGATATTTGATAAAATATAGAAGGGTTTTTTGTACCTTTTCCTTTTTTTAACATATGCAGATTTCTCACTTAAGACTCCCATGAGTTTTAACTTTTACATTATTATCCTTAGATAACCTAAAATTTTAACATATTTGTTATTGTTATTGGGATTTTAAGAAAGACGTACTAACCTTGGAGGATAAGGCCGATCAAAGACCTTGGGATTTACCTACTAATCACCAATTTGAGTTTTCTCAAAGCCTATGGAATTAGTCGAGGTTCACATAAACTCCGTCGAACATCCAGAAAAGATGCGTATATATCGACTACCTAAATTGCCTTGACAAAGTATAATAAAATGTTTTACGAAAAATGAATTTACGATAAGTGTGTCTCTTAAAAGATGTATCTTCCCCAATTTCATAAAAATCAAATTTATATTAAAAGCGTTTATTCAAAAGATATTTTCTATGATTTTTATATCAATTACACTTTCAAAGGAAACAAATTTACATATATATATATATATATATATAATGATCCAATTCGAGTCTCTCAAAGCCTATGAGATTAGTTGAGGTTTGCATAAACTAGTCCGAACATCCATCGAAAAAGACGCGTATGCTATCAACTACCTAAAGTGGCATTTTTAGACAAAAGTATAATAAAATGTTTTACAAAAAAAAGAATTTACGATAAGTGTGTCTCTTAAAGATGTATCTTCCATAATTTCATAAAAATCAAATTTATATTAAAAGCATTTATTCAAAAGATATTTTCTATGATTTTTATATCAATTACACTTTTGAAGGAAACAAATTTACGTTAAAGGTGTCTTCCAAGTATATATATATATATATATATATATATATATATATATATATATATATATATATATATATATATATATATAATTAGGGAATTTTTCAGAATCCCCTCCTAATGTAACAATGTGTAACACGATTGACATCAGCACAAACGCCTCAATTTAGAGATCATAAACCCGGTACCCACTTTCTCCGAAAAGGGTAAAGGCATTTCGTCAAAATCCGAATTTTTCAACACCTGGATTTACCTAAATCGCACTTTACCATCGAATCGCCTCGCCAAATCTAGCCTACCACGCCGACTCGCCGACCACGCAGATATTATACTCATCGCCGGCGACCGGCGCCTCTGTGCCGTGAAACAGGTTTGAGAGACACGTGGTGTGACAAAAGTCACCTACTACACGTGATCTACGTGACACATGTTGTACGAAGCAGTAGAGATGACGACGGATGACCTAGATTGCGCTGCCACAAAAATCAAGAAAAGGGTCACATTGAGAATTAAATGAAATGTTAATGAGATAATAAGACAAATGAATAGTTGTCTTCTCAAAACAAAAAGAGAAAAACGCAGGAGGAAGAAAACGGGCAAGAGGTTATTTCCAGATTTTAGAGAGAGAGAGCTCTTTTCTCTCTGTGATTCGGGCCGCTCGACCGGGCTTCTGGGCTCGAATGGAGCAGCATAAAGTCGACCACGCGCAGGGCTATGCGGACACCGGGATTTGGTGGAGTTTCGAGAACTCGCAAAGAGGTAGGATCTTTTCCTACTTGTGTTATTCTTTTTGGCTAAGAGCCATGTAAATGGTCAGATACCTGAGGCTGATTAGCTGTGTTTCTGGCCTCAAACATTTGAACCGAGCGGAGAAAACTCCATTGTTAGGCCAGGAATGCTGCCAACTCCGAGGGTTTCACTGCTCATGTGAATAGTGACGTGATTTTAAGGCGATTTTTAAGGATTTTCGAAAGGATTCAAAATGAATTGATTGTGTTTGTTAATTAGCCCATGTGAGCTAATTTTGGTGTTATTGATTGAGAATCGAATAATATGAATTATGTGAATTAATTGTGTTAATACATGCATGTAAACATGAATGACTTGGAATTATGTGAGAATTAATATGTTAATACATGTAATTAAATGTGTTAACATGACGTGGAATTATATAAAAATATAATTGTGTGTAAGCCATTGGAAATGAATTGTAATTAGCACAAGGAGCTAATTTTGATGTTATTGATGTGAATTAAATAACATGTGGCATGTATGTAAATTTTATTAATATATGTGTAAATGATAAATTGTCATGTGTGGTTTGAGAATGACATAATGCATTTCATATGCGCAAATGTGTGAACCTAAGATGCTGAAATGCATCTGCATTTAAAGAAATAAAAAGATATTTTACTCATTCTAGCTTGTGCATATGTGAGGAGCCTGAGACTCCTGGACATGGAATTGGTCACATGTATTATTCCAAAAGAGGGTTCATGTAATTGCTTGGATGTATTTCTTTACATTTGTCATGGCATGCACTTAGGTGGGGAGTAACCTATGTAGGAAATTATCACTACTGGGCTTTGCTCACCTTGTCGATGGATCACTATTTCAGGTACATGGAGTGTATAGGAGGACGACGCTCACTAGAGGCCGCATTTAGAAGAAAACCGGATTGTGGCTTTGGTATTTTCATTTTTTATAACATTTATTAAAATTGTAAATCTTAATATATGTTTGAATTAAGAGTGATTTCTTAACCCTTGAACTATGTTATATAATTGATATGTATATCAGGAGTATTGAGGCATACCCAAGTGGCATTTTATTTGGGTAATGTGGACCCCGTGCGTCATTGTAAATTTCGAGACAAAGGTATTCCGGGGGTCGAGCCCTCGCACAGCGAGATCGCCTCGATTACGAGTGCCTGTTACCCAACATCCATGAATATTCCACGGGTTGACGGGTTGTCAACGAGACACCCTGGTTTTAGGGCGTCACAGACCAATTTTCAATCCAAAGAATAAAGTAAAGTAAAAGTTTTGAATTTATTGAAAATTTGATAAATATGATAAAAATCCCTAAAACAAACTCTAAAACATCTATTTATACCCTAAACATAATTTGAGTATAAAAGGAAATAAAATATTACCCTAAAATAATAATAGGAAAGAAAATAATATCCCAAAATAATAATAAGAAAGAAGATAATACTCCCAAAACAATAATGAGAAACAAAAATAATATCCCAAAAAATAAAGATAATTTCTCAGAACAACCAAAATAAGGATTTCGTCGATGAATGTCTAACGGCCCAGGTCGGGCCACTGGACAAGGGAAACTCGTCCTCGAGTTACCTTCTGGATATCAAATATTCATATATGGCCTAAACAAGGTAAGATCAACAACATTGAGGGTCTTTGAAATTCTCATCTAAGTTGGCAAGGCAAGTCAACCACTTAAGCATTATTGTTGATCTTCTTAACAATTTGGTATGGTCCATACTTTCTTTGCTGAAGTTTGCAATGGCCACCTTGGTACCAGCCTCACACGAACACATCACCTCATCACCAACATCAAATGACTCAACCATCTATGTCATCATTTCTATCTCAGACTTCAGATTAGCCTTCTAACTTGTTCTTGACATTTGCTTGCACCTCTTGGACTTGCTTTGCTAAATCACCAGTTGCTACACTAAGACCAAGAACCTTTGGAAGCTTCACCAAATCTAAAGCATGATTAGGACACTTCATGTATATAATGAAAATCGGGGATCTACTTATTGCACTATAAATGTAATTGTTATAGACAAACTTCGTTTGTGCTATGGCAAAATCCCATTGCTTTGGTCTATCCATGCAAATACTTAGAATAAGATTACCCAAAGTCCTATTAACAACCTATGTCTCCCCATTTGTATGTGGATGTGTTGTACTACTGAAGTTCAATGATGAGTCAAATAGCCTCCAAAGAGTTATCCAAAAGTAACCAAGGAACTTAGTGTCACGATAAGATGTGGCCAGCATTTGTCACCCATGCAACCTCACAACCTCTAAAGAAGGTCACGTTAGAGAATGCATCCGCAGCCTTCTTACATAAGGCAAAAAATGCGCCATCTTAGAAAACACATGTCAACTACAACAAACACAGACCTATACTGCTCAATCTTCGCAAAGAACCTAACAACTAAGTCCATAGAAAGATCCTCCCATATAGCATCAGGAACGGGTAATGACATGTATAACCCCGTGTTTTGTGTCTGACCCTTCGCCCTTTGACATACATAGCACCTTGACATAATAGTAGTCAAATCCCTTCTCAACTTAGGCCAATAGTACCTATCCTTAACGGATTCAATGGTTTTTCCAAGATGACCTGCTAAACCACTACCATGCAAGTCTCTAATGACCCTCTCACGAAGAGAGGTGCGAGGAAGACAAAGTTGCCCCCTCTTCATGAGAAACCCATTATGTATATAAAAATCATCACAAGGTTGTTTAAGCACACAAGTAGCCCAAACCTTTCAAGTCATCGCTTGCATACAATCTCACAATGTCTCAAAATCTATGATCTCCAAACTCAAGGTTCTCATTAAAGCCACTATCTACTTAATGCATCCGCTACCCTATTTTGTTGTCATGATTTATGGACAAGCTTATAAAGGAATTTCTCTATATAAGCTAACCACCTAGCATGCATATCACTTCTAATTTGCTTATGTGTACTTAAGTACTTCCAAAGCCCGATGATCGCATAGAGAATGAAATACTTGGCTATGAGATAATGCTCCCAAGTTTTCAAAGCCCTCACAACAACATAAAATTCTTTGTCATAGGTAGCCCATTTACGTCTTGCTTCGCACAATTTTTCACTAAAGAAAGCTATAGATCTCTTCTCTTGTGATAAAACAACCCCTATACCAATTCCACTAGCATCACACTCTACCTCAAATAACTTCTCAAAATCTAGTAATGCCAAGATAGTGTTGCAGTCAACTTCTCTTTTAATCAAAGCAAAACTACTTTCAGTTCACTCACTGGAACCTCCTTCAAATACTCAGTAATAGGTGCTACAATGCTATTGAAATGTCATAAAAACACATTTTTTCAAATTTTCATATAATTTATTTTCCCTCAACACCTTAAACACTTCCCTAAGGTGTTCAACATGCTCCTTATTCGACTTACAATGAATAAAAATATCATCAAACTAAACAACTACACATTTACCTAAGAAAGGTTGTAGTACTTGATTCATAATTCGCATAAAAGTACTAGGAGCATTTGTTTGCCCAAAGGCATGACTAGAAATTTGTACAACCCATCCTTTGTCTTGAATGTTGTCTTCCACTCATCCCTTGGATAGATTATGATTTTGATGATAGCCACTCCTCAAGTCAATCTTGCTAAACAAAACTACTCCACTCAGTTGGTCAAGCATATCATCCAACCTTGAAATAGGAAATCTATATCCAATGGTAATCTTGTTGATCGCCCTACTATCAACACACATCCGCCAACTTTCATATTTCTTAGACGTCAACAAAGCTGGAACTGCACATGGGATCATGCTAGCCTCGAATATGTCTTTCGCAACTTCTCACCTTCTCCCTTAAGATTTCATTCCTCGGGACTCATCCTATAATGAGGCAGATTCGCAGCTGCACTGAACCAAATCTATATGGTGTTGTATGTTACGCATAGGAGGTAATCATGTACGTAGATCTTCAGGAATCACATCATCAAACTCCTTTAACAAATTCTGCACCTCCACTGGAATTCGAGCCTCAACTAAATCGCTACTTTCTACCTCTCCCTTCACAACCATCAAAGGCACTTCCCGAGTCTCCTTAAACTCACCCATAAATGAAGATGGGTCATGCACAAAAGTTAGAAAGTTCATTCCCTCTACTTGTAAAGCCTTGGGTTGGTTCTTCCTAGTGAAAGCCACTAGTGTATATTTTATTCCCCTTTCTCTAATTGATACAAGTTACTCCTACATGAGTGCTTAGCATCCACATCATATTGCCAAGGACGCCCAAATAAAATATGACAAGCATCCATATCCACCACATCACAATACACCTCATCATTATACATGCCAATAGAGAAGGACACTTTGCATAACGCCTCATGCACCCAATACCACCAACTTCTTTAATCCACCCAATAAAGATATGGGTTGTAAGATTGCCTCTAGCTGTAGCCTCTCCACAACATCTTTACTTATTATGTTCTCCTAACTCCCACAATCAATAATAAGATCACACAAACTCCCTTGTATAGTATACCTAGTACGAAATAGCTTATAGCGTTGAGTCTCATCACCGCACTTCGGAGATAACATGAGCTTCCTCACCACACAAGTGTACTCTTCCTGCTCATATTCCTCATAATCATCATCTTCATTAGGTCCACACACCTCATTCTCTACAACATCATCGCCCTTCTCCACTACATTCATTGCCTTCCGTTTAGGACATTCATTGGAACGGTGGCCAACCTCTCCACATCTATAACACTTAACACCAAAAGGCTTTGCATGGTTACCGCTTTTAAGTGTGCACAAAAGTATTACCCTTACCTCCTTCCATTAATACTTCTCCTTCCATACTCAACATTTGATAGTTCCATAGCTTCTCGACACGGCTAGAGGTGTTTTCCCTTGTCTTGAGCCTTATTTGCTCACCCCTCTCCATATCTTCTATAATTAGTACCACGAGTTTGCTCCAAAATGAGTAACTCGACTTTCATGGCTAGATTTATAGCCTCTTGCACATTGAAAACCATTTGTACCCCAATTTTATCTCTAATAGTCTGCTTCAACCCACTCAAATATCTCACCGCCTGTTGATTCTCACTTTCTGATAATTGGTTTCTCTATGTCAACCTCAAAAATTCAATAGTATATACTTTCACACTCTTGCTACCATGTGTACATCTCTAATAAACATAAAAAAAATATATTGTTCATAGTCCAGAGACAAAAATCGACCTCGTAATAATTGTTTCATCCTACACCATGTTTGAACCTAATTCACGTCCTCATCCTTATCTCCTCAACTGGTCCAGAACATACTAATGCTACCTTTAGCCTATAAGCAACAAATTTTAACCTTCCTATGAAAGCAACTCGACATACCAAAGGAACTGTCACTTCTGGCCAACCAATCCAAAAATCCCTTAATATTAAGATCACCACTAAAGTTAGGGATATCTACCTTTAGTTTGTATTCATCGTCTCCTCTATATTTTGGTTGCTAATGTCTTCCACCTCTTTCTCTACCACGTGGATTTGCATATTCACCAAAGTCGGCCTTCTCATCTGAAGTGTCATCAACCGCGACCGCCTCCCCTTGATTCGTATATTAGGAATGGTATTAAAAGGGGTCTAGCAGGCCACCTCTACCATGTGTTCTTCATCATTCCTACGCCCCGTCCGTTAATACTAAAAACGCCCGTAATTTATTCTCAGATCGCTTTCCAACCGTTGAGTTAAATTCTGATTGATCAAGGTCGTCATAATTGATTCGAAGCCCGCAATCCCCGATCGTCGTCTTGGGATTGGTTTCCATCACTAGCACCAGTATTAGCCATCGATAGGGAGAAACTCGCTTTGATACCACCTGACGTAGTGTGTAGCGCTATTGATCAACACACGATTGATCAATAAGAATAAAATGTCTCAATCCAGAGACCAATTCTCAATCCATAGCATAAAGTAAAGCAAAAACTTTGAATTTATTGATAAATTGATAAAACCGATAAAAGTCCCTAAAACAAACTCCAAAACATTTATTTACACCCTAAACATAATTTGGGTATAAAAGGAAATAAAATAATACCCTAAAAAAAAGGAAAGAAAATAATATCCTAAAACAATAATAAAAAAAGAAGATAATACTCCTAAAACAATAATAGGAAATAAAAAATAATTTAAAATAATTTGTCAGTCTAACTATCAAGGCCAATTTCAATCTTTTTACCATTCATTTGAGTTAGGCTTCAAAGGCTTCATAATTTTATATTGGTCACCTATAAAAAAAATTAATTTTTTTTACTATATTCACTTATATTGAAATTAAAAGACCCTTTTAGCATGAATATGATTTTGTAGAATTGTAGAAGCTATCCTTTCAATTTTGTGGAATTTGTAGTCTCTTGGATTCTCGGAGTCTTCGGATCGTCGGGGCATTAACTTGCAAGGACATGCAAAACCAACAAGGCACTGGCGGTGGTGTGCCAGTTGGCTCTCCGATGCTTAAGTTAGACAGAGAAATAAAGAGCGAATGTCGGCCTTTTCAAGAGCATTTTCCCATACCTTTATGTTGCCATTCCTTCCTTATTTATGAAGGAGGAGGATGATCAAATTTTTATGGAAAGTGGGTGATTGGTTTCCGAAATGGAAGGGAGGAAGGCGTTTTATTTGCGCGTCAACCATTTTTCCTTTTAGATAGCTAAGTCATCCGAATCTTCCGCCTCAAGAATCATTTGATCATCCTAAGGATGGTTACGTGTGTGGTTTGAGGGAGGATGTGTTCTTGAGCCGCGAGGGATCACCAGAAATCATCGTCGACCATCTTCTTGTAGACTAAGCAATTCCATTGTAATAGGATGTGCCCGGGCAATAAATCCTGGAAGCCTTTGCTGTGATCGGATACTTGGGCCTCCTATGGGCTTTGATCCGTCAGCCTCGAATAGGATGCCGGGCCAAAATCCATGCAGGTGCCCATAATGCCCCTTTTTCAGCTGGGGTGGAGACTACCTTTCCCGCTGGAAAATACCGTATTCTCGACCGCTAGTTGCTGGGAACTGGGACCATTAATAGCTGCGTGTTCAATGTGCACGTTTTTGATGATTTTCTTTCGTAACACATTTAATATGGCTTTCGGGGTTTCCCATGTGTTTGCAACCCTATAAAGGCTACATGTGGTAATGAATTCTTGTGCCAATCGGGTCAGTTTTGGGTTTTCGTGGATGTATGGCTAGACGCCACGGAGGTCGCCAAGATCGTTTTCCAATTGCCTCGGGCTGGAATGTGTGATGTTAACAAGGTCGGTCGGCCATAAGGAATGCGCTGATACTGCTAATTTGCTTTTTAGACATTTTATAGTCTTATATGTCCCCTTGGGTGGTTTGGAAACTCGGATAGAATCCTCTGCAACCAAGAACACCCCCTCCAAATCGATGAAATTCTATATATCCATGTTCAACGATAAGCCCTCAGATGCCTTCCCTTTGATATCATTTGAAAGGGCACTAAATTCACATAGTACTCTATCTTTCTTAGCCTTTGCGCCTAGGGGCTTTTTTTCTATATATTCTTTCTTAGCCTCTTCGACTTTTTCCTCTTTTCTAGCCTTCTTCTTCCACTTCCTTTCTTTTCTTAGGGCTTTTCTTCCACTTTTTCTTCTTTCTTAGGCTCGCTTCAACCCCGATGGGTTATGTAATTGTCTTAGTTTCGCTTCAACCCGCATGGTTATAATCGCCAAGTTTTTAGCCTAGATAGGTTATGTATTTGTGAACGCCATTTGATGTAATTAATGAAATTGTGTTTCTGGAAATTTTTGTGTTTTTGCTCACCTTATTTTTATCAGGCTCACCAACCAACCATCAACACGGGACTAACCCTCGGGACAAGGGTTATGGTGTTTGGATGAATTCTAGAATGGATCTACTTACTTCGCTCATGACTGGATTCCAACTTGGTTGTTCGGCCTAAGCCTATCCATCGGGAGGCACGCGGCCCTAGCCTGGGGTGGGCTTTCACGCAGCTCGCCCACACTCGCTTATCAGGCCTTAGCAAGTGAAGCGCGGCCAGATTCAAATTGTTTGGAGGGGTGATGAGTCAGCGACACATTTAATGCTCTTGTAGGTGCTAGACACATCATACTTAAGGAGTCATAATTGGATTTCACCCGCCCCCATCGTGTTTACACCATTTTCTTATTTCCCTTCCGCTCAAGAGCTTCACGAGCGTAAGTTTCTTTATATATCTTCGTGTGTTTGTTTTCGCCTCCGATAATGCTAGATTCTAGTTGCCAACATGTTCTCGCTACAAGAACGTAGGAGGGTGTTTCTTCGTGGACAAGCCAGAACTCGAGAGGGTGGTGCGTTTCCCTAGTCTCGTAGGTTCATGTTCGTTCTCGCCTTTTTACTAGTTTGGTATTATGGCATGGAATTGATTCTCCTTTCTCTTCTCCTTTTGTTGTTGTCTGCTTGTAGTATGGCGAGAAGTCAAGAAGAGACTTCCAGTTCAGTCGCTAGGTGCGAAAAGGCCCAAATTCCTGGATATTTCTGAGGCAACCCCACTCCTCTCTGTCCATGGAGGAGTTGAGGTCCTATTATCAAATTCCCAGCAATATCGATTTTGAGTTATCGGATGGTCCGACCGACCCATCAAGTAATCTGGGAAGATGGTAGTGTATTTTACCTCGATTTTTGCATCAGTGGCTCCGCTTCCCATTTCATCTCTAATAAAGAGTTCCCGCATTTCTTCGAGCGCCTCAAGCTCTTATCCATCCTGGTTATTTGATCCTAACTTTAGCAAGATCAACCTCCTTTACCAACTAGACATTTGCTGGTGAGGTTTATACCTTGAAGCCGGGACACCTGAGGCTGGGCCTATCCACATGTGCTCGCCCAGCCCCCGACAGAATTTGTTACGGACTCCTCGACCCGACTCGCCTCAAGACCGAGGCGAAGGCGTGATTTTGGTTAGAGGACCTGGTATGAGACCTTAGGGCTCCTGACCTCCCGTTTGCTTTGAACCGATCAATGTCATTCCTAGGTGTGGGATTTGTATTGCTTGCGGCATTTCTACACGTATATTCTTTATATTCACGAATCATATATATATATATATATATATATATATATATATATATATATTTTTTTTTTTTTTTATACAAGGAAAAGTTCTAGGTCGACTGTAACCGCGGAGAAAGCCAACTTTAAGAAAATTTAGAAGTTGCTAGAGATTTATGAGCTGGAACGGCATCACGAAATCCTCTCAACCGCGAGGAATCTCCATGAGCTGAGTTGCAGTCCATCTCCCTAAATTATTCTAGTTATTCCACGCCCTTCCTCTACGTAAGGCCAGGGAGAAAGACACGCTATTACCGATCTCCGAATTTAGCCTTGCAAAACTGCCTCTCTACGGCTAAGACTTAGGAGCGAGACGGTTGGTGGAACTAGTGATCGAGTATTTGGCTTGAAGCGACCTTGTTGGCTAGGGAGGATTCCGACCTTGTTCCCCAAGCATCTAAGAAGGACGATAGAGGTAGCCGTTTTGAGCCTCTCCCTATTACGAAAAAGGGTTCTCGTCCTGCCCCCCAAGCATCTAAGAAGGGCGGGTGGGCATCTGAACTGTAAAAGACGCCCAGAGCGGGGGTGGAAGATTTTATGCAGGTTTCCTAATATCTAGTGTGCACAGTAAAGGGAAGAAGAGGAGGGCGAGATGGGCGATCTCGTTCCTTGGCCAGCGGAAGTGCAAACGAGTGCCAACTTTAGCGGGTGGCGATGGTACCAGGGTGGTTGATGAGGCTGGTCGACCTTGGTTGGTGAGGTTACCAGATCTGCGCGAGCGATAGTCTTCGGACTGCTGAGATGGGTTTCATGGCCGGTTGGCTTCGGGGTAGCTCTCGGCGGTTAGGAAAGACTTCCCTAACTCATGCGAAGGTTCAAGAGGACATTCCCTCGGAGCAGATTGCTAGTCGGCCACATAAGGCTATATCTACCTGAGTTAGGTGCAGTAAGTCGTTGCTTCCCGACCGGCTGCTGTTGAATTCTTACATTCCTCCACAGGGCCAGGCTCCCATTATGTAGAAAGTATCAGCTCCTGGGCTAGAAGGTGCCTAGGAGATTATCAATTGTTGGCAACCGTTTAATTGGGGTGAATCCGTTTTGCCCATATGCGACTACTCTCAGAATACTTCTTCGGATGCTTGTAAGCTGTCAAGACGAGGAAGGGTGAAGAATATGCCATCTCGGTCCTACTTTTATGCTTATAAGGATGAACTCAAGCGGTGGTTGAGAAGGCGGCATGCTAATACGTACTTTATGGCTTGTCGGTCTGCGGGCCCGAGTATGTTTATAACTCCACAATACCTTTGCTCCTAGTATCACTTTAGAGGTTATTGCGCCATTAATCGTGCTTTTGTAGGCTATTGCGGTATCAGAAACATGACTTACCGGCATCGAGTTCGGTCGGTTGAGGGATCGCAGGAGGTTGCGGCTCTATGCTCAATCGGTCGTTTCTGACCACAGGGCGCTGAGTGCTTCCTTAGCGAGCGGTCGAATCACGATGTTGGGAGAATGAAATTTAAAGAAATCGTGAGAAGGTGGCTCGAGTTGAAATTTGAGAGATGTTGCTCTGCGATGCCTCGATGGCTGCATGGATGCGACTGCGATGGGGAGTGCCCGGGGCGGACTTGTGGGTCCCGAGTTAGCTAGGGTCCAATGCCTGGTGGTTGTAAAGGCTAGGCGAAGGCGAAGGCGAGGCTGTAGGTAAAGCGCCCGAACGAGTCTCTCTTCCTAAAACTCGGGACTTGTAAGGATGAAGTGTTCGCTATCCGGGCAGAGGCCTTAAAGAGAAAAGGCCTTGGAGGGAAACTACGAGGGAAGGCTTCGGCGTGATTTTTCAACTATAATTATGGTTGTTGTGCTTTCACACATAATTTGTGGAAGCCTTTGACAGGGTTCAGGCCGAGATCTTCGGACACGTCTAAGTCGTTATCCCCAGAGTTCTTTATTAACCCTTGATAGGCGTTTGCATGATTGTGTTTTTGCGGACATGAAAATAGAAGTGCTAAGTGCCTATTTTGCGCAAGTATACGCTTGTCAGGTAGTAAAGTATACCTAAGTACGGATATCGATCCACAGGGAACATGTCGTAGTATCCTAAGTACCCAGGTGCAATGCTCCTTTAATATTCAAACTAGCAATCGTGATGGCTAAGCGGAACTAAAAGCGAGTTAAACTATTACTAACGTAATTGTTCGTTTGGATGTAAAAGTGATTAAAAGATGCAAAAAGGTTAGGAGTGTTGGTGTTGGACAATCCTACTATGTAATGCTGCGATTCCATTCCATTATCTAATATAGTGTTTTCCAAGGCGGCTCTTCTTTAAAGTAATCAAAGCCTTTCTCAAGGTCATTTAACCTCCCTTTATCACTAGGTTTCTTGCTCCTTAGCTCAACCCCAAGCATTAAATGTGCATAGAGTGCAAAGAACTCATAAGCCTCTTAATCATTATTAATCTATGTGCAAGTTTATTAGGTTTACCCAACTATATGTCTAATTCTTCATTCATACTTAAGATCTTACAAGAACCACTCTGGCATATTAAGATTGATCAAAATTATATGATTTCATCTAAGCATGAGTTAATGGTAAAACAAGTATAAAATATAATGGAATTATAAGAAAAGGCTAAAACTATAACATAGTATTCATGTCGAATCTCTACCAAACACCACTAAGCCGAAATTATAACCTCAGTATATTTACATTCCAATACAAATGAAAAGCAAGACATAAGAATAGGAATAGAAAACTTCAATGATCGAGGGAATGATGATCTCAGGTTCTTCAAATCTCCCGGGGTTAGTGCTTGAGTCTTCTTTCCTTTGTTTCAGCTCAAATTCCTCGAGCCACAGCTCTGCCGAATAAATTTTGAACCCCTAAAGTAAGATTCTCGTTCCTTTATAGCCTCTCGAAGATAAGGTTTGTGAGACTTTCGCAGACATTAGTGGCGTTGGCTGCTTTGCACCGCGATGTTGGGTACGCTACGCACCGCATCTTCTCGGGCCTCTGTAAGGCTCATTTTACATCATTTCCCGTGTTTCTCTTGCAAAAGCCAAATAAAACTAAATATTAGAAAAGTAATCAAAACACTGCTATATATATATATATATATATATATGAAAGTGATCCCGAATCTCGCTAAATCTTGGGTTTGTAATGAGTGTTTTTAGGCACTCATTACACCCTCAAACTTAGCTTCTTACTTGTCCCCAAGTAAGAAATAGACTCTGAACCAGACACACAGATAATAACATACTAATTTGAACGGTACGATGGTGATGCACATGTTGCCAAGATGAAGGATCAAAATGAACCGAACTCACAAATCGTACACTTTTTTTTTTCAGAGGATCCTTAAGGTTGTTCGACTTTCGAAAGAATTCAGTCGAATCCAGTTCGGTCGACAAGTGACTCATCTCCTAGGTTTTCTATGGCCTTTCCCATGAAGTCTATGTGCATTAGATGTATGATCTCTAGCATATAAATTGGTTCCATGACCCCCAAACTTGAATTCAACTTGCCTATTTGGGAGAGTCTAACTACGAAATGATAAGAACACACCATTTTTATTCATATTAACCTACATTCATGAGCGAATTCTTAGGTGCCGAGTAAGTTTTTTTAGTTGATTGTTCTGTAGCGGGGATTGTTGGTGACTCCCACCGAGTTAGTTAAGGGCACGAACATTGAGTTCCCCTCGAACATCTGCAGACACTCAACTAAACCTAAGGGCTAAGTGCAGTGGAGAGCTTCTATCCTATCGGGTAGCAGGCGTGAAGTCAATGGATCCTAGCTAGTTGGCTTAGGGCATTAGGCTTTGAAAGGCCCCTCGGATTGTGCCCGGGATTCCGATTAGAAGTCCCACTTATTATATTCACACTTTTTATTTATTTATTTTTATGGGGCTGGAGTAAGCCCAATCCTCTTTTTCTCGATTGTCTCATCGCTTGGGTGTGTGGTAGACTACTCGTTGAGCGATGGCTAGGGTTCGGAACCTAGGCATATCTAGAGATCCTGCTTATTGAGTGTGTGGTAGACTACTGCAGGTCGGTTTCTTGAACACTAAGGAGGTGACTCACTATATCATTCCTATCAAGCATGAATTCTAGAGGCATCTAACGACCTAAGGATCCTTTCTTGTGCTTGCAGTGTGTTTCTAAAAAGTTTTAGAGAGGTAAAAAAGATCCTTGAGTTAGCGAACCTTGAAATACGCACATTACTATAACACAATCCTAGAGACGAAATTACACTAAGACATCCTAACACACAAACCTAGTAGAAGCGTGGACAGATGTACGAGACATAAACATAACCTAAACATATCTAAACATGAACATAAACATATGCTGAAAGCCATGAATATAAATATAAATATAAACATAAACATGCGAAACACGAAAGTAAATGATACTTGACCCAGGCCACCCATAGCCCCCTCCTCCCCCGAACAAATATGGACAATGTCCTCATTGGAAAGCTCTGAGGAAAGAAAGAGAGAAGGAACTCCCTGTGGATCGGATCATTGCGGGGTGGCGCGACGGTGGTGGCATATGTAAGGTAGCGGTTAGGCGGGTTCTTTATTGGATGACACAACTAGTTCACCCAGTCTGATCTGCATGTGGCTCGTAGAGGCATCCATATCACGGCTCATGGTGGCTGATGATCCTAGGTCTCATCCCAAAGCATCCAAGGCTGGGTAGTGAGGTCCCCACCTGGTCCTCGGTAGAGCGAAGGGCCCGGTGACATCCGACTCAGCGGGAGGTGGAGGAGGGGGCGGATGTGAAGTGGATGGGTGGGGTGGATGGGGGGTTGGCCTTACTCGGGGTCTCCTCATGCATACCAAATGGGGTTTGGTATGCCGTTAACTCCTCCTCATCCAAAGGTTCATGACCAGAGTAATAAATTGGGTCGGATGAGAATGCAGAGCTTATCTTTTTCAACTACGATGGCGCGATGGGATGGATCCGGGCCTCATTATCCTCTACTTGGCACCTGTGTTCATACACAGGCCATGATGAAAGGGGTGCAGAGGTTTATCTTAGCATCCGGTTTTGCGAGGATGGGGTCCTCTATAACTTTGGCCAAGTATCAAGCGGGATGTCTTGAATGATGGCGAAATTGAGCAATGTCCGTTTAAGCCATCGCCTTCATAAACTTATTCGTCATCGGGATGAGGCAGAGGTGATAAAATGGTGCCACACCTTGGAAACCTCCATAGTAAGTGTTTGGCCTTGAAGTGCCTGGCGTGGCTCTCTTTGTTGATTTCACTATACACCAGGCTGTGAGCAAGCAGAAGAGGACTTAAAATGGTGGGGTGTTTCATGAAGCCCGATAAAGGCCTCGGAGTTAACCGACTCAAGGTTGTAATAGTGGTTGATAGACTTCGCACTGAAGTCTACCAACACCCCACGGATGCAGACCTTCTTGAGCACATGGGCTATTAGGTTGGCGTAGAATTCCCGCCTGATCATTATGGCGGCGGTCACGGGGACGCCTGATGCTGACCCTTCCGCTGTGGTTTCGAAAAATTCGTCGGGATGTTGAAACCCTTCTTCTTAATGAAGGAGCTATTACGAGCGAGAGATGAGGCGAACTTCGTAGCGCCCTCATTGTTATTCTTGTATTCGTAGGCTGAGAAGTTCTTGCCGCCTTAGCTGCCAGTCATTTGGCTTTTGCACGACGTGAGAGCGCGGGTTCGGGATCCGCGATGGAGGCATTATAGGCGAAAGGGCTGGCTAGTAGACTACTACACCCTAGTGGGATTGCACGAGCAAAAGAACTTAGGGGCTTTACAAAACACACTGGGCGAGAAACAAGCATGTAATTGGGCCTGAAGTGGGGTAGGGAGCAGTGGAAGAATGAACATTTAAATTCGAGCATCTAGGGTTTTGGAAAGTCGGAGGGAGATATGAACATTTAAGTGCAAAAACAATGAAAATGTAGCGTCCACGTGTTAGGCGACATGTGCGTTAGGAGGTTTAATATTTGCGATCGCGATGTTACAGTGGCGTTGTAGCGTTCTGGAGAGGCTGGATTCTCAGCGGCGACATTGTGACCAGCGTTACGACCAGAAGTGTATTTTCCAACGTCCCAGCGACATTGAAATCCAGCGTCGTGACATTACAAAGAAATTCTTCAATGTTGCGATGTTGGAGATCTGTCAGCGGCGTTCGCAGATATGTTTTCAGCGTCTTGGCGGTAGAAACCCGGCGTCGCGGCGTGCCAGTCTATTTTCAACGTCATGACGTTGGGTCCAATGTCGCGACGTTCCCGAGACTAACAACCAGGAAATTTTGCAAAAAAGATTTCTAAGTATGAAAAACTCCTGTGTAGATCAACTCCGCCAGAAAGCACATGGAGGCTAGTCGTATATCTTTACTTCGCCGTAATGCTTAGTGGAACTCGAAACCTACAACACAAATGCATTAAAATTAAAACAAGAAAAATTAAACCTAGCACACTTAAAGTTAGAAAAACTAAAGACCACTATAATTTAAAGGCTTGGGGTTTCCCAGTAACGCTTTGTTCCTTGTCAGTTAATACGAGTATTATTCACTTCAGCTGATTACTTGACAAAATAGCGATGACCCTGACAAAATTCCATTGATCCCGAGCATTTCTTATGTTGGCTGCAAACTCATGGTGGACTTATGCTTTTCAAATTGACCGCCCGATATCTCTGATGGTTTTGTGCCTTCGCGAAATTTAATATCGCGAAATTTCTGTTTCCTCTCTAAACTCTTGTTCCGGTGGCCTTTGTTCCACACATCCCATCTGCGACTTGCCCATTTTACTATTTTCTTCTCTTCTTTCCTCTTGTCTCTGAGTCCATAATTATTTGAGTTTGGCTCAATTCTTCATGTTTGGATCGACTCTCTGATGTTGGCATGGTCTTTCGCCATGCAAAAATTTGCCCACAATCGTCCCGAGTAAAATAGTAGGGGACCGTAATGTGCAAATCGGGTTAATTAGAATAATTAGTATACAAAAAGTACTCAAAACCTGAAATAAACGAGGGTTCAAAACTAGCACTTTTGGGCACTAATCACTGACCTACATTGCTGGTCATATGATGAAAGAAAAAGTAATAAAGCCCATATAAGCTATAACAAAATAACGATTCACAAAAATTATATTTCAAAAGGTTGTGAACAGAGTAATGCCTAACAAGTAAATCATTCCATGTATGTATGCTATCTGTGAGAGAATGAATGCCATACAAGAATTGAATTAGTAAAGAGAGCCTCCTTCTTGAGTGAATCAACGAGAAACTTCCACTTTGAAATCTAAAGGTGTTTATTTAATCGGCTCTGACGATAAAGCGCTAAAGCGCCTTTCTCCTGACTGCTTCTATAGCTAGCATGCTAGCAACCTAAAATAGTAGGACCCACCTCTTATTCCTGATTCTTTTGCGTTGCGGGTGCAATGCTGAGAATCGACCTCACCAAAGTCCATGTAGCGAGGATCTGAGTGACTCCCGGTAATTAAGGCTTAGGGCACCAAGTCATGAGGATCTTCGACCGCTAACTCTTCGGGTTTCACCCCGGACTTGAATGATTTGAGACTCCGGCTACCTACAACTTGCTTTCAGCTCCACCTATCCACCCATGTAAGCGAGCACTAAGTCGAGCGACTCCCGACAGTGAAGGTTTGACACCCAGGGCTTTAAGGCTTTCGCCATATACCCCTCGGGCCGTGCTCGGGTTTCAAGGCTAGCGTTGCAATTTTATTCTTTTTCTTTTATTTTTCTTTTCTTTTTCTTTTCTTTTTCTCTTTTTCTTTTTCCACAGGGGTCCTTAACCTACTAAAGGCGGTCAATGAAACTAGGATAGGTTGTGCAAAGTAAAGGAGGTTGCGCAGTTTTTCAGCCTATCATCAAAACCTAATGTGCTCGGTGTGTGGTTAGCTAAAGGTGGAAGAAAAAGGTCGAAATCAATAAGAATTCAACTAATCATTCACTCAACCAAGCATGGAACCAATCTATCATCAATAGAATTGGACAAGGTTTAAATTTTCCAACTTGCGGGTTGGCGAAACCATAAAAAATTTTGATTGCAAAATGGTCGAATTTTGAAAAAGTAAAAATTTTGTTTAGTATATGACTTTATAGAAAGGGACCAATGACCACTAAACATCACAAAATGGGCTTTCACAAAATAATACAAAAGAATAAATACAAAGAAAGCCACTTCCTTATTGCTTTCTCCCCGACCCCAAACATCTCGGTGTCCGAAATGGGGCTCGGATTGGAAAATTAGAAAAGGAAGTGTTACCTCCTTGATGAGATGTGATCATTTCTGGATAGGAGACTTCGCAAGCTTTCCATCGACACCTTATTCACTCCGTTTGGGCTTCAAATAAACAAGTTAGGAAAAGAAAAGAGAGGAAAAAAGTGACCAGTTGGAGCCTTTTTAAAATTACACTTTCATAACAATCTCAAAAATGTTCTTTCTGGCCATATTTGGATTCTACACTCTCTAAGCTTTCCAACGATACCAAGAACGCCTAAAACGGAGTTCGGATGAAAAAGTTATGAGCGAAACAAAATTTGGAGGCAAAAGTAGGGCTGTAGCGAAAAATTTTATTTATGCTCACAGTAATTTTCGCTAGGCTAGCGAAATTTCGCTAGCCTAGCGAAAATTTGACATAGCGAAAATTTCGCTATGTTTGCGAAATTTTCGCTATGTCTAATAGCGAAAATTTTTGATTTTTTTTTTTTGAAAAATCAAATAAAATAAAAAATAAAAAAATATATATATAAAAAAAACGATTTTTTAAGGTAAATTTTTTTTTAAGAGACAAAATTTTTTTTTATATATATATAAATAAAAATAATATTTTTGAAAAGACAAATATTTTTATATATATATAAAATATATATATATATATATATATAATAAAAATAAATTTTTTTTTGAAATAAAATAATATATATAAAAATAAAAATAAAAATAAATTTTTTTATTTATTTTAAATAAAAATATATAAAAAAAATAGTTTTTTAAATATATAAAATAAATAAAATAAAATGCGTCTTGTCTTGTTGTTTTGTCTGCCAATGGAGGCTATTGATTTCGCTATTGTGCATTTATTTGAGTGCGAAATCTTATTTATTTTAAATTTTTCAATTTATTTTGTCTCACTTTAAAATTTTAAATGAAATTTATGAAATTTATTGAAACTCAAATTAAAATGTATAGCGAAATTTCGAGCCCCAAGCTAGAATTGCGAGAAATTTTAAGCTATAATTCACGAAAATCTTACCTTCTTTGATTTTAAAATTTGCACAAAACTACAAAATTAATGCTAGAAAAATTGCGAGAAAGTAAAAATTAATCTAAAAACATAAATTAACTAAAAATTAGAAAATCTAAGAAGAAAAATTGATGAAATCAAATAAAATACGATAAAATAAAACAAGCTAAGAAAAATTAAAACAAAAAGTGGGGGAAATTTGTATACGAACCACTCCTTAGGCCTTTGGAGGTTCTTTGGGCGGCGGAGCTCGAAATCTTTGGGGTTCGGGTGCTCAAATCGAGCCGGCACCGAACCATCCCCTTTATGCCATGCGGTATGCGAATTTGCCATCTTGTTTGAGAGTAGTGGCAAAATTACGTACAATGGCCACTAATCTCTTGAAATTTTTTAGCATGGGCGGTGATGGGGTGGCCTTTTGGTGGGTACCGGAAGGTTGGTTGTGTAGTGCGAATTGAAGGCGAGTATACGCTGGCGAGGAGTATACAGCGAGTCGATGGAGAGTTTATTGGCAATGGGCTTTTGGTGGCTTGGGCAGTGGCAGTGGGGTTCAATTCCATGGGAAATGGTTTCGAAACAAGCTCTTTGGGTTCATCCACTACTTCTTTTCCACTGCCCTCCTCAGTCAACAATGGGGAGGTTGTTCCTTTCTCCCACGGGTGACGGCATCCTGGTCAAAGGATTCAAAATTTTCTACGGGCACTTCTTGTGGGCTGCTGTGAACCCACGGCTCCTCGCCCATGGTGCCGCCAGGCACTCTTCTCTGCATGATCAGAGCTGCTGGGCAAGCTTAAAGTGGGCTCTTGCAGGTGTCCAATTTTAGCTCCATTTCACTTTGAAGTCCATTAATCTTCTTGTTGGGAGGCTCTCCCTTTATCTCAATTTCCACAATGCTTTGACATTGCTACCTGTGCTCCTCTATGAAATTGTCCACTTGTTTGCTCAGGTCGGAGATGGCTTGTTCAACAGGGGATAAGGGTGGTGGTTGTTGCTGAAAAGTGGGGGCATAATATGGATGTTCAGGATGTGCATATTGTGGAGGTCTTGGTTCCCATGAGGAATTTGTGTGATTCCCCCAACTATGGTTGTAAGTACTACCATATGGTGAACTCATCCTTTGGTTTCTATATTCCCTCATGGACATGTAAGCTCTGGTTGCCCTCCATAAGGTACTCAACTGTGTGCTCTCCCTACAAGTGCTTCCATTTGGTTCGATTCAAGTTCTTGAGGAGATTGACTTTAAATGCTTGCCTTCTAGGTTTCTAATCCCACTTAGGAATGGATTCTACTGGCAAAAAGCGAGGGTACCACAAAAAACAGCAGAAAGCGATCTGCTGACCTTTGTTTTTTTTTTTTTTTTTTTTTTTTTTATATAGTGAAATGAACTAAAAAAAAAAAAAAAAAAAAGCGCGGTGAAAAACAATAAAGAAAAATTCACGAGAACTTGTGATGAGGATCACAAGTGTTGCTAGTCATCATATGCAACAGGCGGCATCCCGGCAGCGGCGCCATTTGATTCGTGCCACGGTAGGGTGATGCGGAATCAACAAAATTTATATTCCTATGTTCCTCCTCTTTGTAGTAGTCAAGCTCTTTGCCAGTATAGCGGTCTAAGGAGTCGAACACGGGGATGGGTTTCTTAGTACAAATGATTTAAGTGAAGTAAAAAATGAATTGAATTTGGTTTGGATTTTTTTAGGTGGGGATAAAAGCGGTGGGTTGAGTGGTTTTCAAAATGAAAATAGGCGAAATAAAATGTAAATAGAACTCCTTGAAGCATTGGGTCCTTTGGGGTTGGATTCCTATGGTAGCGGGGGTTCAGGTCTATTTCCTCGCGTTGGGAGGATGACATATAGTCATTTCCCGAACCGAGATCTTCATTGCTTTTAAAACTGAGCCTAATAATTTCCTTTTGGTATAAAGCATTTAGCATTTAAGGTTCCTACGTGAAAATATATCTTGACTCGTCCTACAATGATTCGTAAAAAGAGGGTAACTAATGAGTCTCGATGGATGCAAAAATATAAGTCACTTGAACCCTAAAGATTGCAAGTGATGATCAGAGTGGATGCACTTAACGAGTGAAAATCCTAACCCCTTAACCTACCTCAATGGCTCATAAGTAATAACTAATAGAATATTAGTATCTAAAAATTAGAATACACTAAACCTAAAAGCTTGCCAAGTATTGACCAAAGAAAGTACATCAAAAAGCTTTAAACCTAGAGTTGGGAATTAAAGGAGACGAGAATGTCAAAACTTTGCTGCGTGAAAAACGGGAACCACCGGCGGCCTTCGAGATCCTACCCCGGCAACCTTCCATTTCAAGGAGGAAGGGTTTTAGCCGCTCATCCTCCAGGTGTATCCTTGGAGATTGTTTGGCACCAAGAAAGTGAGAGAAAAGGAGAGAAGAAGAAAGCGTAAACCTAAAGAAAAATTCTTGTATGCTGAAAAGATTAAAGTTCGGGTTACAAAAATTTATAAGTTGGCTTATATAGCCAACCCGAATGTGTGAAATGACAAAAATGCCTAAAATATGAGATTACAATAGGGACAAAATGGTAATTGATCAAAACGTGGTCGTTTGGAATCAAAATATCAAATCACGGGGCGGTAGATTTCATTTATACGAGGAATTTTCGCTAGCATGAAAATTTAAGCAACTAGCGAGAATTTCGCTATGCTAGCGAAAATCACAAGAGATAGCTAAAATGGAAAATTTCACTATCTACAGTAATTTTCGCTAGCTAGCGAAATTTCGCTAACCTGAGAATTTTCGCTGGCTAGCCGAAAATTTCATGTTTCTCTCTTCGCATTTCTTGTTCCGTTGGCCATTGTTCTGCGAGATCTCGTCACTGCTGACTTTGCCATTTTTCTGTTTTTCTTCTCTTCTTTTTCACTGGTCTCCTGATCTATGGTGTTGAGTTTGACTCAATTCTTCATGTTTGGATCGACTCAACAATGTTGGCATGATTAGCTCATGCGCAAAATTGCGAGAAAATACGTCGATGCAAAAATAGTAAGGCAAGTAATGTGTAAGTCGGGTTAATTAGAATAATTAGTATACAAAAGCACTCAAAACCGCAAATAAAGCGAGGGGGTTCAAATAGCACTTTTTGGGCACTAATCACTAGTATAGCTTCCCGGGAGTGGCGAATGCTCGAGTGTGGGGCGGTTTGAACACGTCACGGTGGCGAGACCGCAGTCACGTTAGGGGAGTTCAAGTAGCTACCGTCTCTATTGAAGCGAGTGATTGAGTCGGGGCGGGGCGGAGATAGTGTCCATCGGGGACCGGGTCTGATCGGGTACATGTGACGAGGGGTACGGGCCAGTCCACCTTCGGATGGTAGTCTTCGATATATGGGCCGGGTAGTGGTTCCCCGGTTGGCCAGGTTGAGAGGAGATTCTCAGGTTTCAACGCTCCCGACCTACGTGCATTTAGGTGGCACTAAGATGTACGGGATCTTGATTGCGGTCTCACCCGGAAGCGGGATGAAGAGAGACACGGCCGGGGACTTTGTTCGACGATGTCGTGTGTCGACGGAGTTAAAAATTTGAGCAGGAAGCCCGGCGGGTTACGCCGGCCATTGGAGGTGGGCGAGGTGGAAGTGGGAGCGCGTCATGATGGATTTTGTGACCCACTTGCCCGCAGTGCTTTGTAGAGACCACGATCACGGTATGGGTGATAGTGGACCGGCTCATGAGTCGACATTTTCTGAAACCAGTACGAGATGAACTTCACATTGGAGAGATTTTGTTGGTTGTATATCCGAGAGATCGTCAGTATAGTGCAGTATCCATAGTGTCGGATGAGACCCAGGTTTACGGCGCGCACGGAAGAGTTCCAAAGGCAATGGGCACACGGCTGACCATGAGTACAACTTTCCACCTGAGACGGATGGTCAGTCAGAGAGGACTATACAGGTATTAGAGGGCGTCTTTAGAGCATCGTCTGGATCATGGGATAGTTGGGAGAGCACTTTGTCCTTAGTGGAATTCACCTACAACAACGGTTATGAGGCGAGTATACAGTTGGCACCATATGAGGCATTATATGGGAGGCCATGCAGTCCGCCCAGATATGTTGGGCCAGAAGTGGGAGAAATGTCATTGGTCTGGTGCTGATTAGAGACACCTCACAGAAAGGTGAGGCAATCTGAGCGTCTTCTCCGCGGCTTAAGAGTCGACCCGAAGAGCTGTCTTGTGTACGACGTTGACCCTTAGAGTTCGAGGTTGGTGATCACGTCTTCTTGAAGGTGATGCCTAAGAGAGGAGTGGTTAGGTTCGGCAAGCGAGGGAAGTTATCATCGAGGTTTATTGGGCCCTTTGAGATACTCGAGAGGGTAGGCGTTGTAATTAATGTAGGTTGGCTTCTGCTTTAGCATATCGAGTGTCCGTAGGGCATTTCACGTCTCCATGCTCTGGAGGTACACTCAAGATCCAGCTCATGTAGTGGATTGGGGAGAGATTGAGGTTGACACGGATGGGGCCTTCGAGGAGGGACCAGTGTGCATTATGGATAGTCGGGATCAGGTTTTGCGCGAGAGCTGGCCAGAATTTAGTGAGGGGTCTTTATGGCGGCGGGTGGAGTGGAGGAGAGTCGTGGGAGGCGGGCGCGGGACTGATGCGGGCCACCTATCCCTTCTTGTTTAGGGATGAAGGTACGTGGTTTAGTCGTTTTAATACTTAAATGACTAGTTTACATGCGTAATGTAGTGCACGTTGCATATGCATGTGAGTTGTTGTGATTGTTCAGAATTTCGGGATGAAATTCGGCTTAGAGGAGAATGTAGGCAGAAAATTCCAATTTACCACAAAAATAGGGTAAAACGATGAGATTTGATCAAAACCCGAGGAATTTTTGTAAGATCTTGGATGACATAGCAGTTTCAGTTAAGTCGTCTCGCGAAATCTCCACGCGTTTAATTTCGTCAAATTCCGATCGAGATAGTCGAGATTTCCGTTTCGAGCATCGGTGTAGGGTGCACAGTCTTGAAGTAAACGCGGCTCGTGAAAGAGCGTGATGTGACAAGGAACTCACTACTACATATACCCATGTGATACATGTTGCATGAGTAGAGAGAGGATGAGATGGATGGCTGGGTGTGCGAGTGTGGAAATCCAGACTTAGGGACATTTAGGAATTTTGAAATGTTAAATGAATAAAACAAAAAATGGAATAGTCTTCTTCTCCATTTGAGACACAAAATCGACAATGAGTGCTGGAAATGAGTTTTAGAGAGAGAAGGAGCTCCTTATCTCTAGAGAACGGTCGTCGATTCTCGACGGAGTAAGAAGTAAAGTTGTTCTACGTGGCGAGGGCTACGCGTGGGCACCGATTTTGTGGAGTTCCGACAACTCCAAAAGGTAGGGATCTTTTCCTACTTGTGTTATTCTTTGGCTAAGAGCCATGTAAATGGTTGGGGATGTTCTAAGGCTAGGATTAGCTGCGTTTTCGGTCTCAAAAGCTTTGAATCGAGTGGAGAAAATCCCCATTGTTGTGGCCGTGAATAGTGCCAACCCTAGGGTTTCACTGTTCATGTGAATAGTGCCGAGATTTTCTTGGTGCAAAAATGTGTGTTGTAAGTGATTCAAAATGAATTGCTTGTGTTTGATAATTAGCCCATGTGAGCTAATTATGGTGTTATAGATGTGAATTTAATAACATGATTTGTTTGAATTAATTATGTTAATATATATACATGTTTCATATATTAGCATGAGTTGTTAGGATTGGCATAATGCATTCCATATGCATTGGGGCACCCTAGAATATTAGGAGTGAGTGCATGACATGAAATTGAAAGAAAAACGAAAATGTTTATAAAATGATTTCTACGGAAGATTTTCAGAAGAATTGCCTTGGAAATTAAAGTCCAGTGGTCGAACGGATAGGGAATGTATTGTTGTTCGGAGCGTTATCCGACAATTTGCCTCGGAGGAGTAGTCAAATATTTTACGAATCGGTAGTGGTTCCGAGAGCAAATAGCTTTTGTTTTGGCGATATTTTGCATTAGGCTTAGGCATATGTGAGGTCGGTGAGGACTCGGGACATGGGATTGGTCATGCACATTCGAGTATTGGGTTCATGTAATTGCTTAGATGGCGGAGTTGTTTGCCAGCGACATGTGCACTTAGGTGGGAGTAACCCATGTAGGAGAATTTTCACTCTTGGGCTTTGCTTTCGCCTTGTCGAGGATCACTATTTGGAAATGCAGGGGAGTGTACGGGGACGGTGCTCGTTAGGGCGCATTTAGAAAAACGGGTTGTGGCACGGTGAGACCTTTGTATAACATGTATTAGAAATTGCACATTTTAATATATGTTGAATTAAAATAAATTTATTAACTCTTGAACTATTGTATATAGTTGATGTATTTGTGGTATTGATCAGGGGGCCCAGTGGCCATTGTTTCGCATGTGGACCCTGTGTAGTCATTGTAAATTGTTGGGACAGGTTTGTACCTTGGGTAGAGCTCCCCATACAAAGGCGACTACACTTGGAATTTTCATAGTAGTGTCAGTTTTAGACATCCCACAGAATATTCCGGGATGATGGGTTGTCAGCGGGACCCCGGGAATGGGGCGTCACACTTTGATTCCCTATTATAGAGGTTTAGGTGATTGCCCACGTTCTTTTCTTCAACTGCCATCCCCACTCTCCTAATAGGGCCAATTGCTTCAATTAACTCCTTCCTTAGAGAAACTGCTCTTCCCTACTTTCCATTAGAGAAACCACACCAACCCACTATTTTCTTGGGGAATACTCTTTTTATTACTTCCTCATGTCTCATAGTTATTTGATCTCACCTTTACACATGTCCTTGACTTTTTCCACTACCTCGACTTGCCAGGTCTTCAACCTCTCTGCATAGTTGTTCTTCCGCGTGTCTTTCCTCCAATATTTACTTTGCTTAGTCATATGACAAACTCCTTCAATTTAAAATTTCCATGGGCTAGAAAAATAACTATTAGCCTTTGATAAATAAACCTTGGATTGGCATATTCTTGAGTTAGGTTTTATAGGATTGGGTTAGGCTCATATGGTTTAGGCTTGACATGTCTATTCGACCCATTCCACTTCAATTTAGACCAAAAAAATTATCTAATAACCATTTGGGCCCAAAAATTATTTTTGGTGTGAACAATTGCCCCCCGTTTACAGTATGGCCCATGAGCCATGTTGTATGTATTAAAACCCCAAAAGGTATTTATTTTGTTCAATACAACTTGGCACTTTACATGTTGTAACTTATTTTTGTTTTATTTTAAAAGGGAAAACAAAATAAGAAAGAAAAACTCTAAATGTGACTCTTTATAGGAAAAGACAAGTTTTTGAAAAACCGAGTCTAGATCTGGGGGTCAGGTTACTTATCGGGAATGTAAAGTGCCAAGCCTTAGCACCCCTCTAAGCCCCTAAAGTACGGTCTCTAATAAACAAACTGTTTGGTGGATTTTCTAGTGGAATTCACTAGAACATACAAAAAGCAAGGAAATTGGTGAATGTGCGGGCATGACAGAAAATTATAGTAGTTTCGAACTGAGACTATGCCAAAATCTAATTTCCGCTCAAGCAAAAAATGGATCCCCTAGTTCCCTTGACAGTTCCCTAGATTATAAGCGAAAAAATACCTTGAAAATTAGATTGCATAGACTTAATTGAAAGCTAAGAGGAAATTTAATGGACTAGCTTGAAATATATCATATTTCATAATAGAATTGGACTGAAAATCAAATGTTGAAGCAAGAAAGCTTTGAAGTAAAAAAATTCTTGGAAAGAAAAACATATAGAACTAAGCTAGGAATCTGGAAAAGACGGGTACTGAACTTGTAGAAAAATAAGAGAAATACCGAGATGCTCTTGCTCGGTTTTGAGTGTTCAATCATCAATTTCCTTGCTCTGATGCTTTGATTCCCTATTATAGAGGTTTAGGTGATTGCCCATGTTCCCTTCTTCACATTCTTCTTCAACTGCCATCCCTACTCTCCCATTAGGGCCAATTCCTTCAATTAACTCCTTCCTTGGAGAAACTGCTCTTCCCCACTTTCCATTAAAGAAACCACACCAACCCACTATCTGCTTGGGGAATACTCTTTTTATAACTTCCTCATGTCCCATAGTCCTTTGATCTCACCTTTACATGTGTCCTTGACTTTTTCCACTACCTCGACTTACCAGGTCTTCAACCTCTCTGCATAGTTGTTCTTCCACATGTCTTTCCTCCAATATTTACTTTTCATAGTCATATGACAATCTCCTTCAATTTAAAAATTCCATGGGCCGGAGAAATAACTATTAGGTTTTGAGAAATAAACCTTGGACTAGCATATTCTTGAGTTGGGTTTTATTGGATCAGGTTGGGCTCATATGGTTTGGGCTTGATATATATATTTGGCTCATTCCACTACCATTTGGACCGAAAAAATTATTTAATTACCATTTGGGCCCAAAAATTATATTTGGTGTGAACAATTGCCCCTCGCATACAGTATGGTCCATGAGCCATGTTGTATGTATTAGAACCCCAAAAGGTATTCTTTTGGGCTTATTTTTAACCATGAAATCCAAAATCCAGCTTTCAGCCCATGATGTGGGTTCAGCCTTAAGCAAGCCAAGTTGATCGACGATTATTGATTCCCCAGAAAAAGTTTATGCCATCATCAAGTTTAAACCTCCAACTTTTTTTCTTCCTACACCAAAGGATTTTGTTCTTCCAAAGAAAAACCATCCGACTTCTCCTCCAACCAACTTAGGATTTCCTTCTTTCCTTCCTAAAAATAATTATTTTCTCTTTCTAAAACAAACCCCACTTGTTTGGAGAAAGGAGACTTTTTCATTTTACCTTTTTTATCTTCTTCTTCCTTTCTCTCCACCATCGCCTCCGCGATCCCTTTGGAACTCACGTAGCGCTACCAGCACTATTGAAGCGAAGATCGAGATTATCGTCGTAGAATAAGCTGTCAAGTTCGCGCCATCTGGCGTGGTGGCCCGGAGAGGAACTCGCGTCGCGCGACTATTGCTGTCACGATCGGTCGGGCGCCGTTGTTGATATGCCGTCGTGTTTCTTGGCAAATCACCCTTCCTGGCTAGTATTCTTGTTCTTTTTTTGGCCACGGCGTTGTCGTTCGAGGAAAGAAGGAGTTGTCTTTGGTAAGATCAGATCTTTACTACTTTCCTTGATAATGAATTTATGAATTCGAATTTCTTATAGAAGAAAGATTGTTTGGATTACTTCGGGATTCTTAGCTTTCTTTGATGCTAAAAAACATAAAATTTCCCTTGAGGTTTGTTCAAACATTTCCTATGTAAATATTTTTCGAAGAATCATCTTGAATGCATTCTTAAAAAATTCTTTGAAGCTTTTGGCTTGTTTCAAACGTTTCTTGGGGTGTAGAATTTGAACTTAATCGTGAGTACACCCTTTGAAAAAATGTATTAATCTTTTTGTCTTATTACGAATGTTTTTTTAGGTGCAAACTCTTGAAAAGAGTCGAGAATACACCTTCGAAAAATTTTCTGAAGCAATTTGGTTGTTTTGAACCTTTACCTAGGTGTATATTTTGAAAATAAGTACACCCTTTGAAAAATCATTGAAGCTTTTTGGCTTATTAAGAAAGTTTTCTTAGGTGCGGGCTCTTAAAAATAGTCAAAAATACACCTTCAAAAAAAATTCTAAAGTTGTTTAGCTGTTTTGAACCTTTTGGGGTGTATCTTTTTAAAAATAAAAATGGGTACACCCTTCAAAAAAATTCATTGAAGCTTTTTAGCTTATTACGAAAGTTTTTTTAGGTGTAGATTATGAAAAGAGTATAAAATACACCTTTGAAAAAATTCTTTGAAGTCGTTTTGTTGTTTCGAACATTTCCCGAGGTGAATAATTTGAACATAATCATGAGTATACCCTTCAAAAAAATTCATTGAAGCTTTTCAGTTTATTACGAAAGTTTTCTTAGGTGCACACTCTGAAAAAAATCTAAAATACACCTTCGAAAAAATTCTTTGAAGCTATTTGGTTTTTTCGAACCTTTTCCGAGGTGTATATTTTATGATTTTCAACAATCTCGGGTTGAATGACCTAAAATTGAGATTTTTCTTTAGTATATTGTAAGTCACGCATTGCCAAAGAATTTTGATTCTATGGTATTTTTCTGCCATATAGATTTCTACCTTGTTGATTATTTCTTGGACTTGTAGCATGAGATTTCACCCTTGTCATGGTTGTAACGTTCTTGTGTATGTTTTCTCATGAGCCTCTTGTCTTTGATTCGATGGCTTCCTGACAGTCTCATCTTCATCGGTGCTCATTTTCCTTGATGTTTTTGTATTCCATAGCCTTTAATGTGAATGAAGTTGTCTGAGGCTCTTATCTCCCTTTTCTACCTTTGCTAGGTGGTCATTGGCCTAGCAGTTTTTCTTAGTGGAAAGTGGAGAATTAGAATGTATTCTTGAGATATTGTTTGAGATTCATTGAGCACTACATTGAACTTGCGTCTTCTGACCATGACATTGCGGTGATGGTGGATCGAGTGGCGTGGGCCTACCTTTTGATGTGTGTTGATTGGTTATTGAATGAATTGTGGAAAATCTCTGACACTAGCACACGTACACTACAGTCATGACGTTGCATTAGTGGACCAAGGTGACACTAGGCCTACCTCTAGATGTGTGTTCTTGATGAACATTTGCAAAGGTGCACTTCTTGCATGTGGATGAACTAGTGGACCAAGTTGGCGAAGGGCCTACCTTTGGATATTTGTTGAAAATTTACTTTGAATAATTCTTAAATGATTGTTGTTGTTGGTACAAGTATATTTTTGAGGATGCTAAATTCCCTCGATTTAGTGGCTATAAGGCCTCCTTTATTTATTTATTGTGATTGGGACGGGCTTGATCAAAACCAAAACGCTTTTCTAAGCCATGACCAAATGCCTGCTTTACGGCTCACCTCAGCTCTTATCCCGCTTCCCGACCTTAGAATAGCTATGGAACCTAATATGTCCTTTATGCATATTGTATAATCCTTGGAAACTATATGAACCTAGGACCCCATTAGTTAAAAGCCTACCATGTTCATCCAACTAGTACACCTGTACTAATTTTCCAACTTAATAGTAGTTATAAGGTTTACCTATCACTTGGTGCAATTTTATGATGTAACGGGTCTAATTCTTTAAAGAAATCTTGCATTTGAATGTGCAGTGGCTACAAAGCCCACTTTCCTTTACTCCAATTCATCATGAGGGCTTATTTCCTCAATCTTAGAATGATTATGATACCCTGTCCAAGTGCTCTGTTTGGGGAAATATGTGTGCCGGTGGCTGAAGCCTTAATTAGAATCAGTAGGGAATCTTGAAGAAGTTTGTGTTTTTCAGGTGAAGTGGCCAAAGGCCAATTTCATTGCCTCAAATCCTGTCTTGGAAGCGGTCTCATACCCTCCCCAGGTGGTCGAGGACTAACTTTAGGGAATTGAGGGTAGACTTTTTGGAGAAAAGCATGAATTTGAGGAAACCATTGATAAGAAGTCTATCCAACCAATCTATTTATACCTATTTCTCCAACACCCAAATAGTCCTAGGACATCCTTATGATATTTTTAGAAATCCAAATAGGCAACAAGAACACCCTTGGAGAAATTAGTGTGTTGGTGAATGCAATGGCAAAGAAGCCACTATATCACTAGGTCATCCTATATTTCTCTAGTCCTAAAGTGATCATGGAACCTACTTTTGGTGAATTGACAACACAACAAGCCCATTATTGGGGAAAAGCCTTTATTTAGGATCAGTAGGGATCACAAAGCCTACTTTCCTTTCAACCCATAAGTTGGTACATATTTTCCCAATTTTAAAGAGATCAGAAGACCTACTTTATTTATTCATAAGAGATTAAGGGTATAACAAGTATGTCATTGAGTAACACAAAAGGTTTGAGTAGTGAGTGGCCAAAACAGCCTACTTTATCACTCAAAGTAACTACTAGGAATAGTTTCCCTAATCCAAAAATGGTCAATGGGACCTAATTTGCTTGTTATTCCCTCATTCCCTACCTTAGTTTTTCTTAGCAGTGTCCAACATTTCCCATATTATGGGAAAGTATTTCTTGAGGTATTTCCCATTGATGAACCTTTTGTGTCGTCCCCTTCAAGGCTTAATAGCCAGTAGGCATTTCCGAGCAGTATTTGGTGAACCTTGAATGGTCCCTACCAGTTAGGAGACCATTTCCCCAATTCTTTATCTTTAGAACCGATGGGTAGCACCACCTTCCAAACGAGCTCCCTTTCTTCAAAACTCTTTCTTCTTACCTACTTGATGTAGGCCCAAGCCACCTTCTTTTTTGGATCATGATGTGGTCGAGCACTTGTAATCTTCTCCCATCCAATGCCTTAAGTTCCATCATCATGGCCTCACTGTATTCTTGAGGATTAAGGCCATTATGTCTGGATACCCTTAGAAAAGGAACTACCACCTCCATTGGAAGCACTATATTCTGCCCATAGATTAGAGAGCAAGGACTTATCCCCATAGAACCTCTTTTAGAAGTTCTATAAGCCTACAAGGTCTCAAATAAAATTATGTGTCAATCTCTAAGATTATCCTCCAGCATCTTCTCCAGAATGCTTATCAATACCTTATTAGAAGCTTCTACATGGGCATAAAAGGGAGTGGATCTGATAGGCTCCAAAGACTCATTCATGAACTTGCTTCATCACTTCCATGTTGTCTGGGAAGGATAGGCATCTGAGCAAGAACTCCATCAGGTCCCTTTTTGTATAATTCCCCTTCCAATAGGACGAAGTTTTGTAATTTAGCTTTCACCCAATGGGGGACCTGCCTATTAGGGTCTTCTAAATCTCTTTGATCTTAATTCTCCAGTCTCCTGCAACATTTACATCTGTACTGACGACTTATAATCTTATTCCCCTTTCATAAATTAAGGGGTGATTCTTCTTTCCTATCACAATAATCTTATAAGTCAATTCTTTGCTCATCTTCACACCTGAGGCTACTTGTGCTTGCTCATCCGCTTCCCAATTAGATTCCCTAGGCATATATTCAAAATCCACGAACTGGAAAGAATATAATAATTGAGAGGAAGCAGTATAATAAGGAGCTAGCAATAAGCTGTTGCATTTATATTCCCTTGTTAACTGTCAAAGCACTAATTGGGAGTCCTTAATGACATGTACCTCTTGTGCTCCAAGTTCCTACAAGATCTCCAAACTAATCACTAAAGCCTCAAATCCAGCTTGATTGTTGGTGCACTTGAAGGCCAAGTTGAAAGATAGGGTAGTCTTTATCACTTTTGGTGAGATGATTACTATCCCAGCTCCAACAACATTCTACATGCTAAATCCATCAAACTTAAGAATCCAAGGCCCCCTTTCTACTTCATATATCCCTAATTTCACATCATTTTCTTGTTTGATTTCTAATGAAGGATGATCATCCAGAAAATTAGCTAAAGCTTGCCCCTTGACTGATTTATGTGGAAAATAGACCAAGGTGAACTCTGACACAACAAGGGACTATTTCCTAATTCGCCCAATGATTAAGGGTCGACTTGGCATGTATTTCATCAAGTCAATTTGGGAGACCACATACACTTGAGACTTGATCAAGTAATGTCCCACTTCAGACATGTAAAGCAGGCGCCAAATACAACTTCTCACTGTTGTATACAAGGGGCTTAGAAAGTTAGCTCTTGGATTCCATCAAAAGATGCTCAATGTTGTTCTCCCATTTAAACGCCTAATTTCTTCAGCTTGATAGTCATGGAATACCTTAGTATTCCCTACCCGATTAGAGATGAACCTCCTTAAATAGTTCACCTGACCAAAGAACTTCTGAAGTTCTTTATTATTTTGAGGCACCTTGGCTGAAATGATGGTCTTGGCTTTGTTTTGATCTACTTTCACTCCTCTTTCCTCTTTGGTGAACCAGAAACCCTAAAAAAAATTCAGCTTCAACTCCAAAAGCAAATTTGAGTGGATTGAGTTTTAGTTGATGGAGTCTCATCCTTTCAAAAAATTTCTTGAAATAATTCACATGTTCGGTGACCTTCCTATATTTAACCATAATGTCATCGATATAAATCTCCATGTGGTGGACTAACATATCATGAAAGATGACATTCATAGCCCTTTGGTAAGTTACACCAATGTTCTTCAAACCAGCAGCATGATCACCATTCAAACGCCTTGGGAACTGTGACATTCAAGATATTCTTAGATATATCATCAACAGCTATTAGGATTTGGTTATACCTAAAGAAACCATCCATGAAGGACAATAACTCATTATTTGCAATGGAGTCAACTAACATGTCAGCAATAGGCATTACATTCATGTCTTTAGGAGTGGCAACATTTAAATCCCTAAAGTCTACACAAACTATAAGTTTCCCATTCTTCTTCCTCATAGAGACAATGTTTGCCAACCACTGCACATACCTGTAGGTATAATGAATTTAGCCTTTCAAAACTTCTCCTCTTTCACCTTCAGCTCTACCTCCTTGAACATTCTTATGGGTGGTTGTTGAAAGGGGTGGAACTCGAACTTGATAGGCAAGTGGTGTTCCACCAAGATTTTATCCAACCCTGGCATCTCATCATAATTCCAAGCAAAGCAGTCTTTAACTCCTATAGTATTTCAATAATCCCTTCCTTCAAGTCAGAAGGCAGCAAGGGACTAATATAAGTAATCCTCGACTCTTCCATAGTGTCGAGGTTCACTTCCTCCATGGGGTCGTGTAGTTGAGGTTGCGTTTCTTCGAACTTAGGTGGGGCTTGCTCCAAATCCTCAATCTGTATTTCTTCATCTTCTTTATATACCTCCCCTTTAAAAATTATCTCAGCTCCACAGGTGTCCTGAAGGTGCTCTTCTTAAATCTTTTCCACAGTTTGTTGCATTTTCATTTTGAATATGGCATTGCAGCTACTGCCTTTTCCTTTTGAGAGTAATCATTCATCATTGATCTCCTCGATGATTGGACCACTTGCTTGCCTATAAGGCACAATTGTAGTTACCTTTAGGAGTTTGGCCGCCTCTTTTTAGAGTTCCATAGAGCCCTTTGAATCTATATATACTTTCCTTGGGACCCCGTCTTTCCTTCTACTAGTGAACTTGATCAAACCGAATTCCTGATCAAAATACATGTCCTAATAAAAATACCTAGCTTCCAATAGAGCCTGTAGCCACCATGAAGGGCTATTTATCTACTCACACCAACTCCACTTTATTACCCTTCCAAAACAGTAAGAATTGGTGAAGAAGGATGACACACACCAATTGGCTTGAATCTAGTCCCTTCCGAGCAAAATGTTGTAATTTGTAGTGGAGTCTATCACAAAAAAAGGAAGATAATGAAGTTTTGTTTTCAATGGTGATATCTATAGGTAGTATCCCTAAGGTCTTGGATACTTCTCCAGTATAGGCAGACACAACCACCTCTGTTTCTATTAAATCACTAATGCTCATTCTGAGAACTCTCAGCATCCCCAATGACATTACATTTTCCATTGATCCATTATATATCAGTACCTTTGATACCGGTCTACCATCGAGATGGGCTCTTATTAGAGTTGGCAATATGGGTTGAGCCCGATAGGCTAGCCCACTTTAGCCTGATTTCTTTAGGAGGTCATTGTAAGTTTGATGGTTCGATTAAAATCTGCCAATCACCCGAATCTGCTAGCCCGTGGCCCAGTGGGTTCGTCAGTTGGCTCGACTACCGATCAGTCCGAAATCTTTATTTAATATTTTTAAGAATCATCTTAAGAATCGGCTTTCTATACCGATTCATCTATAAAATTTGATATTTTGGTTCTTAACATGGAGTCAAATATCTCTTTTTTAGCATATGGGTTTTAAAAATAATTAATATTATAATATTTTATTAATATATTAAACTTTGTTGTATTAGCTATTTTATTTTCAATTTCAAATGGTCTTTTTTAATATAATTTATAATAAAATTACATAATGAATTTGAATTAAATAAATTATAGTTTTAATATTGAATATTTTTCATTTCTCTCGTTAATCCTATTTTAAATATTTACAATTTTTTTGTATTTATCCTTTTAAATTTTATATTCAATCATATATGTTTTTGGATAAAATAAGTCGCTAGTTTATAAATTAAATTAAATTAAATTTAATAACTAAATTATCGCATATTTTAAATAATTTTATTACTTAAGCTGTTAATAAAAAAATATTTTTATTTTAAAAATAATTAACAACAAATTCTATACACTTATTTATTTTTATAATATGATTATATCTCCTCGTAAATGGATTTTGAAAACAAATATGATATTTCACATATACAATTGAGATGTGAATTTTGGAAAAATATAGATTTTTATTCCAAATATAAATGAAGTATCTTATTAATGTTATAAAATTTAATTAATAGATGATGATGACTCAATTAGTATCGAGTGGGATGTACATCTTTTAACGCAAGTCACATATTATTATTGGATATAACAAGCATGAAGATGAAAATAAAGATTAAATAAGATATGAGCTTTTATTTGATACTTTGAAGTTTTTTTTTTTTCACATATGTTATTAAGTCATTACTTCATTGTTTTGGTACTATTTAGTTAGTTAGTTTGGTACTTTGGTTAGAACAATGCTCTACCATTATTTATTTATTTAAGTTTGTTTACTATTATTATATTGTTTAGAATCAATCATTTTATATAATAACTATTATTATATATTTATATATTTTTATTTTTATTTGAAGAATGATATAATTTGTAAAATTAATTTTTTAGTAGTTTTTAAGGTTTTGACCCGTTTTGGCCTGCAACTCACATAGGCTAAGCTGGGTTGGTCGAAAGATAGCCCGAATATAAATGGGTCAGATTAGTGCAACCCATTTTGGGCCTCCACCGCCCGACCCAAGCAGCCTGGAATGTCATCAGCCCTACCAACTCTAGCTCTTACATACAAAGGCTTTATGTGCCTTGTCATTTCCACAGAGGGTTTCTCAAGTATCACATTCTAGTGTCTGCATTCTTCAAAGGTTTCTATGGTGATCCCACCGTGGCTCTTTGACAGGCTGAAAGTGAGTGTTTAAAATTTGGTAAAAAACGCATTCCGCACGCACGCATACGCGCCAAGTTCACGTAGTGTAGTGGCTAGTTAAGTGTCGTTCACACGAAGAGAAGCATGCTGGATCCAGTCGTGTAGTGAATTATAACTAAAGCTACTAGTTTAAGGAAAGCCTAATATTAAAATTTTGATTTAATGTAATGGTGAGAAAACTAGGGTTTTTCCTTCACCTACCACACCTGATGGATTTTAACCTAGATAGCGTATTTATTTAATATTTCATATGATTTATATTAGCGGGTTGATCGTGCCTACAAGATATTCTCTCTCGAGATATAACTGCCTATCTCGCTAGTGGGTGTATTGCATCTCTGCTTCGACCCCTTGACTCGAGATACAAATGTGCAAACTATGCTACACTTGAACACCTGGATATCTCTATTCCCCATTTGACCAAGTGTTGCTTTACCCATGTCCCTATGAGTCATCTTCTCGATATCGACTCCTAGCATTAGCATGCCACACCACAAATAATGACATGTGATTAACCAGTGAGTAAAGCACCATACAAATTCATACCAATATTAAATAAACCACAATCAATGTATTAATCCATAATTGTGCAGTTAGGGTTGACAAAACCCTAGAGATAAAAGTTAGTTCATAGTGATTTTCATTACAGACTTAAAGATTTTCAGCATCAAACGACCAGAAAGAAATACAAGGTCGCCGCTGACTCAAATCCGCCTCCACAATCTCTCTCTATCCGTCTGTCCTTGTCTTCAATCTGCCTCCGAATGCCCCTCATCTGCCTCGAAATTGCTTCCTTTTTATACCTCGAGATGTGGGCCCATCATTGGCCCAGAATTTTAGAGGTTTTTTAATGCTCCAGTTTGGAAAAGAAGACCTCGCTACGTGGCGGCGAAGGGGGTATACCCGAAGGCTCCTGAATCTACCACCGTTCGAAGAATAACGTAGGCTCCACGCCACAACAGAAGGCCTCCACAAGCGCCTGCCACAACAAGTGGAGTCCCTTGCAACTACGTACCTGAGGCTCCTACTGTACTTCTTTGTGTCTTCTCTGCTTCGGGTCTTTTCTGAAGGAATCCAGCTATAATAAAACAGAGCATAAATAAAAAAATTTAACGCTAAACTGCATCAGAATCCAAGCAGTTTGATGAAACTAAACAATGAATCGAGGATATCCAGATTCAATTTCGTAGACTGAATCCTTTCGAATTAAAGGCACATTTTCTGACTACACACACGTTGAAACACAAACAGAACTCTTTCTAGAAACTATCCAACAACGAGCCAAGACGATGCAAAGTGTGCAAACGCCCTCTAAAGGTGGTCCACACGAACGGGCTAATTGACGGGATGGCGCGCAAAGACCTTATGATGTGCGCCTGTCGCATAAAACCAAAGACACCTTAGTGTCTTCCAAAACTCTAAAAAGAATTCTCTCTCAAAAACCCACTTCAAAAGAACCACCTACTTTTAGATGATAAACCCCATATTTATATCAAGCCTCCTAAACCCTTTTGTATTAAAAACAAATTAAACCAAATTCCATTAACTAATAATGGCTTTGGTTTCGCTTAATCATGGGCTAAAGAGAGAGCCTTTCTAACATCCCATTATAGCTCATTCCTATGTGTGACCCTATAGGTCTCACTCACGTTGCAAGCCGCCCAAATCATATTCTATTTCTCCAATAGTTATAATCGTCTCTAGCAAGACATTATAACTAATTCAAATCAAGTGAATTCGATGACTAAAAATCTTACCATAGTATGATATTAGTCCTTTGTCACACAATGTCTCGACATATCAAGCATGGATGAAGCTCATCTTTATATTAACTTAATCAAGCTTCTTGATTCTCAAGTAGATTCGACTAAACAAATGATATTGATAACTCCTATCAATCTCATTCGAGCAACACCTACGCATTTCCTCGCCTCAATTTATCAAGAGGTCAATGTATTGATCTCACTCAATTCAAGAAATGGACAAATCTCTTCACTATCACTCACATTCCTCCACATGATTTATCGCATGCTCAACCATAGCCTCAGATTAATATCCTCCGTTAAAGACGTCATTGAGCTACGTCAAGACACGAAGTTCCTCATATAGGAATCCATGGTGAATTCAAGTCAAAGGACTCAAATACCACTACTGCAATGAGAATTACTGATGACATAATCCATGTAGTATTTCTCATAGGTCAGTCTAATAACATGAACTTAACATGTATTTATGTTCTGAGTAACATCTTATGTTCATGACCAGCAAAACATGGTCTTTTCTTAGAAAACATAATAGTCTTACTTCATTATTATTCCCATAATAATGATCGACTATGGACTATTTAGAATAGTGTTCTTAAAGCGGAGCCAACTATTCAAGGATCTGATTTTATCAAGTTAAACCACAATTTAAATAACAAGATAAATGATAGTCGCTCATGGCGAAATATTATACGACAATGTATATGCTAATCGGGCTAGAGCAAGATCCACTAAACACATAGAAATTTTACTGAAATGCATGCATAATTCACTCCGATCAACACCCCCAAACTTACCTTCTTGCTTGTCCCCAAGCAAGAACATACTCTAACCAAGGCACGCAAGAATAAAGTGTAACTAACATTGACGATATGGGTCTAGTACACATGATACCAGCAAGAAGGGGTCAACATGAACCAGTTCAATAGATCCAGGGACTACCTAGGTTTGTTCAACTTTCAAGAATCAACACAATGGGTCAATCTCGGTTGACCAAGCAGGCCAACCCCTTTGCTCAATAACCTTGCCATGAGTCTAAGTGCTTGAGGATTCCAATGTATAGTTCAACTTTAGTACCCCCAAACTTGAATTTAACTTGTCTATTTTGACTATCTTAACATAGAAGGATGAGAACGCACCAATTTATTCACTTCAACTAATCCTAAGGGGATTAACTCTAAGACAAAATTGGAAGATCACTAGTGCCAAGAAGTTTTAGGTGAGGGTTCCTGTAACGGGGATCCACTACTAACTCCCCACCATTTAGTTAAGGGCACCGGGCATTCAGTTCCCCTTTAACTTCACCCCAAACACTCAACCAAACCTTGAGGCCCTAGACCGTGGAAATTATTCATCCTCTGTCCCATGTAGCGGGCAGTTAAGTCAATGGCTCCAGGCCAATTGGCTCAAAGCATTAGGCTTTGAAAAGCCCCTCATACTGTGCCCGGGATTCCGATTGGATGATCCACTTATTGCAAACCATAAGCTTATTTTTTGCTCTTTTTTTTTTTAAATATATTTGGGGCTCAAAGGCGATCCTCTTTTTCTAAGATGTCCCATCATTTAAGTGTATAAACTTTCTAAGGTTCGTAGAACTCTTGCATGGTGAGTCAGTCAGAGACATGCCAGGAATCAACGTGTACACAGTAAATGATAGATAGCTTACGCCCGAGGAAATGATTTCTTGAGATCTAAAAGGGGCAACCAGACATGGTCATTCTCAACTTTATACAATGCAGTCTCGATCGTCAAACAACCTTGGGGTTCCCTATTTCATCGAAACACAGGCTTTCTGTAATTACTATGACTCCCCTTTTTGCAATCATGGTCAAAACTAAGGCTAAGAACAATTAATACCAACTCTGGAAACTACCATATCATAATATTGCCAAATGCAAACATGCTAGTACATATTGAACAAGGCTCGGTCTTGAAACATGCTAAAAAAACAAAACAAAACAAACTAAACTAACAAAAATTAGACCTAAAACATGCTAAAACATACAAAGATAAAAAATAATAATAACGAATAAGCCCGGCCGTGCGCTTACATTCACCCCGAACCTTAGCCCGGCCCGGTGTCCTCAATGACAAAAAGGAAATAAAGGCATGGGAATATGTCCGATCAACGTGGTGGTGGTGGCGGTGGCAATGTGAATGGAGCCCGAGCCAAGCGTGCATTGATGTAGTATAGGTAGGTGTTGTTTGCACCTCCTCGAGGTGTGAGATCTGAAACATCGAGGCCTCGGCGGTCTGCATAATTGAGTAATGGGGAGAGGGGTGGATCGAGGCCTGGTACATCGCCCTTGGTCGACTCAATCCAACTCCCTCTCGTGTCGGAGACGATATCAAAGTAAACCGCAGTCATGGCGTGCTCCAGGAGGACGTCGTCTTGTCCTTTTATAGCTGAAATTTGGAGTGCCGGGTAGGCTTGATTTTTACACATAAAAAAATTATACCAGACCTTAGCCACAGGCGTGAGGGAGTGCATCTGAAAATTAGTGAAATCACTTGTAGATGGTTGGCGTTTCCCTGCATACATGCCCCAGTGAGCTCACGTATCAACACTCATAATCGTAATCGGCAAATAATGCTCTATACTCCATAGCAGCCATCATCAATAGGCGGGTACGATCAGGTTGATGGTTTGGGCACCAAGCTTCGACCCACTTGCCTCAGATGAAAAGATGGTGTAACCCTAAAAGCTCATTGGTGGGCTTCCGCGCGGCAAGGCCACTTTGGGGACAAAGGGGCACCGCGAGTGTCTTCGGTACGGTTCGGGATAATGAAGTTAAAAAACGCATTGGCGGTGAGAAACCTTGTTGCACGGGACAGCAGCGGTTGAGCGAGGACTCGTGATAGATCAGCTCGGCCTCGGGCAGTGTGGATCTTTCGGAGGGGGTGGTGCCGCCCGCGAGGTGGTGCCGGATCTCTATCTTTTAGTCGGGATCAACTTCCTAGGAGCCATGGTGGTCAATCTAGGATAGAGATCTGCAAACACAACAAAAAACGAAAGAGGGAGAGGAACGGGCAACCAAAATTTCGTGGGGCGGGAGGGGGTGGAATGAAACGCCATTCAGATATTGAAAGACTAAATATTTGTGCACTTCACAGTGGCGTAAGAGGGCTCCTACCTTAGTGGCCAGTGTGACTAAGTAGTGGCGTATGGCTCTACACTACTGCATACTCGAAAGTTAGAAACGAAAAAAATATTCCTACGCAGCAGCGTAGAGATATACGTCGCAACGTACCAGAAAGTATGGAACAAGTTTTCCTTTTCTTTTTAAAACAAAAATTTGGCCCTCTCACCTTTGTAATGAACATAGAAAACATAGTGACGATTACTTACACACCCTTCGCGGCCTTGAAAAACTCACAAAACACATTAAAACAAACAAAAGTAGATAGTTTAAAAGCAAAAATGTATCGAAGATCAATTAAAAAGACCGAAAATAATGCAAGTTCAAAGGAGAAGGGAATCTCACAATACTTGGGTTGCCTCCCAAGGAGCGCTATGTTTAATAGTTGAAGCAACATTCTACAACACAACTCTTAGACTAGAAAAATAAGCGAACTATTGGTACGACCTTTCACACCACTTTAACATCTTGCTCGAGTGCTTAAGTGTGTATCTCTTTGTCTTCACGTAAATTCTCCTCCGAGAAATCACGGTTTTGCTAATCTGGGCATTGACTTTGAACTGTCCCTTCTCTGGATGCATTATCTCAACTCCTCCATAGTGAAATACTTGAACCACTATGAACGGACTTGACCATTTTGACTTCAACTTGCCAAGGAAAAGTTTCAGCCTAGAATTGAACAACAAGACCTACTGACCCAGCTCAAACTCTTTCCTTATAATATGTTTAATAAATCTTAGCTTTAGTCTTTTCATATAGATTCGAGCATTCTCATAATAAGCCTCATTCTGGAATTCATCCTAATTCACTAAGTTGCCAGCATCCGGCTTCTCTCAAACTCTTACTATCCTATGTTCAAAGCCTAGAATTTGCCAAGTATGCTCTATGTTCCAATTCAGCAAAATGGCATGCCAGCTTCCCGTAAACTAGTCGGAATGGCTACATGCCCATTGGGAGTTTTAAATGTTGTCTGTATGCCTAGGGGGTAAATTAACAATCTTCACTGACCAGTCTTTCCATGAACTGTGTATTTTTCTCAGAATGGACTTGATCTCGATTTGACACCTCGGCCTATCATTTCTGCGAATTGGTAGCGAGTGAAGTGCGGCTGCACCATATATTTTTGCAAGACCTTATCCAGCCAACTTGTTGCGAAATAGGTACCACCGTAGTGATCAATGCTCATGGAGTACCGAGCGGAGTGTAAATATGTGGCTGCGAGAAGGAACTTGACTACACACGGCATCATTGGTGCGTGTCGTGTGCTTCTACATTCAGGGCGTGGTCCACTGTGAGAGAATATCAGGATTCTTGATTAGTGCGAAAAGTCTTTATTTTGAACCCCTATTTATTATAGGTTTGAGTGCTTTTTGTATACAAAATCATTCTAATTAACCCGATTTTCACATTAAGGTCCCTACTATTTTACATTGATCGCATTTTTGGCAAATTTTGCGATTTTTGTAGGCTAATTATGCAGAAATTGTTAAGTGGAATCAAGCACGAGAAGAATTCTAGTCAGGCTAGGCATTTCAAATCAAAGATGAGAGGAAGAAAGGGCAAAATGTGAAGAAAAACCTGCTAGGGAAAGCTTCTCATGCGAGGCCTTGTACACGACTCAGCGTGCTGTGCATCCCTGCTGACCCCTGTTCTCACCCTTTCACGCACTTTTTGTTTTGCTACAATTTTGGTTTTTCATTTCTACCCTTGTTTATTCACTTATGTTTGGATTGGATGGTACTTCACTTAGTTTGTAAGGCTACGCCAAAGCCATTTTGTATCTGCAGGTGGAGGAGGGCCAGTTTTTTCTTTGTAAATAAATTGGGGCTCGGTTCTCCGTTTTCCTACTCTCCCTTTCGTACGAACACTCCTCTGGGTTAATGACTCAGAGGATGGTTCAATCTAGGCTCTTCTCCTTGAAGGGCGGCTACTGGGCACAGCAGTTTGGAGAGTAGCATGCAGTCCCTCTGTTTTTTAACGCAACGCATTTATGGTTGTTTAAGTTCCTACTTCTCATAGGTTAAAATCTCTTAAGCATACTCTCTTTATTGTGTATTTGGCAAGCTTTTTGGGTTGATGGATACTTTCACTAGATCATTGATGCTGGGATAGTTATCTCTGCTATTTATCGTGGATTAGGGTTTTTGAGATGTGTTTTCCTTTATTAGGAACATTTATGCCCATTTAAATGCTATGTTTCAAAGAGAGAGAAATCATAGGGTTTAGTTTTAAAGCTAAATGAAGATCGATCAGGGAAATGACTATGTCATGTTCCCCGGCGAGAAAAAGAGCAGGAGACATGTTGGTTGCCACTATAAACCACAGCCCAGTGGCCTGAGACTTCAAGGTTCTTTTTTTACATTTTATTTTTATTTCTTTTCGAGTTTGCAAACCACCAACCCACTGTTTTACCCCACTTTAAAATCAGCCAAATTCACCATTTTTGACTTCACTCGAATCATTTGTGCGAGCGAGAGAAAACCCACATCCAGGTGTTTGTTCTAGACGGCTATCTTTGCGTGTGACTACGACGGTAGGAGAAAACAAGGAGCCTATAAATTTTGTTGATTCCGTTCACCTGTACAATGGCCTGAAGATCAAATGGCGTGCAGGGGATGGTGCTAAGTGCATTTGACGGTATGGAACACTTATGATCTTCGTTACAAGGATTACGGTGAAAGTTTCCTTTTATTTTCCCTTTGTCGATTTGTTTTTTTTATTTACATTTACTATAAAAAAAATATATATATATTTAAGCATTTTTGGTGTTGTATTGTGTTATTTCTCTTGCGGGTTGAATTTTAGATTGGATGATAATGATCAAATGGAAGAGGGAGAACAATATAGTGATATTTAGTGAGTAACCCTAGAGCATACATGACAATGAGGACTATAGGAACCTTGCATGGCAGAATGTGGCAACCATTGTAAGAAATCCAAATCCAAATAGGTCTATGAGGACTATAGAGACCAATGGATGAGTGCACCAGTCTAGTGTTCCTCGATTTATGCACCTCATGTTTCTCCGTATTTTACCTCGACTCCTCAGGCCACCACGGCCACGACCCCATCCTGTTGAACAAGCCATCTAAACTTGAGCAAAGCTCAGTGGACAATTTCATAGAGGAGCAAAGAGGCGTTGAATGTTCGAGGCTAATAGGGAAATTAAAGGCAGTGGAGGCTCCTAAACAAGGAATTGGATGGGTTCAATGATCAAAAATTGGACATCCTGCGGGGAATCCATCTCAGAAACCCCACCAAATCGGTTTGTTCAAAAGCGGAAGAAAATCCCGGAGGATAGTGGACTAGAACAATTTTGAGTTAGCAAGTTCAAGCTGCGGCCTCGGGAAAATTGAAAATGGAATCGGTAGAGCTCACGAGGAAGCTGCGGGATGCCACGAATCAAGTGTTAATTTTGGCCTTAAACCGAGAAGAGCAGAATCAGTGCCTTGTGGCGAGGAGAGCCGATGGTATAGAAGCGGGGGGAAAGAGCCACAAGAACTTTACCTTCAACCAATTCGTTTCAACCTTGCTTGCCCAAACCACCAAATGCCCGCGATGCCCCCATCGACCAAGTGGCATATTCTCCCTTCACTGCATCACAACCAACATACGAAACACACTGCTCCCAAAGGGGTAAAGTCAACCTCCTTTGCATGCCATGCAAAACTTCAAGAGATTAGTGGCCTCCTGTACATAAAGTTTACCACTACATCAAAACCTGTGTTTGCCTATACGATGGCATAGTGGTTTAGTTAGTCTTGGGTTCGGATTTAGACACGAACCAGGCATTCTAAACTCCTCCCGGCTTTTGTTTAAATTTTGTTACATTTTGTTTATTTTATCGTATTTTATTTTGATTTCTTTAATTTTTCTTTTTAGATTTCTCTAATTTTAGTTAATTTATGTTTAGATTAATTTTTACATACGCATTTTTTCTTAATTTTTTTCTTGCACTAATTTTTTGCGAGTTTATTGTGCAAATTTTGAAGCGAATGCAAATTTTGAAACTGGAATGAAGAAATCGACAAACGGGAAGCCGAGCGAGAAAATTTCGCAACTATAGAAAATTTCGCAATCCTAAGCGAAATGCGAGAATTTCGCTATAGATTTTAAGCTAAGCTAGCGAGAATTTCGCTAACCTAAGCGAAAATTTTGTGAGATAAGCGAAATTGAAAATACATTATGAGCCGGTAATTTTCGCTAGCTAACTAACTTCATTAGCTGCAATTTTCGCTATCTCTGATTTTGGCCGCTCCCGATTTTGTTTATTAATAAGCTTTCATCCGAACTCCGTTTAGGCGTTCTTGGTACCGTTGGAAAGCTTAGAGAGTGTAGAATCCAAATATGGCCAGAAAGAACATTTTTGAGATTATTATGAAAGTGTAATTTTAAAAATGCTCCAACTGGTCACTTTTTTTCTCTCTTTTCTTCTCCTAACTTGTTTGTTTGAAGCCCGAACGGAGTGAATAAGGTGTCGATGGAAAGCTTGCGAAGTCTCCTATCCAGAAATGATCACATCTCATCAAGGAGGTAACACTTCCTTCTCTAATTTTCCCGTCAGAGCGTTTCGGACCTTTAGAGATGTTTGGGTTGGGGAGGGTTAGCGAAGGGAAGTGGCTTTTGTATTATTCTTATATGTATTTTTGTGAAAGACCATTTTGTGATGTTTAGTGGCTTGCTGGGTCCCTTTCTATAAAGTTGTTCTTTACGACTTACTTTTTCAAAGTGGGCGTTTGCAATCAAAATTTTTGTGGTTTTACTGGCACAATGGTTTGAAATTGAAACTTTGTCAATTCTATTGATGTTAGATTGGTTCCATGCTTAGTTAATTGAATGATTAGTTGAATTCTTATTGATTTAGACCTTTTTCTTCCCACCTTTAGCTAACCAGCACCTGTGAGAGCACATTAGATTTCAATGATAGGGTGCGCGCAACCTCCTTTACTTTGCATAACACCCTAGTTTCGTGACCGCCTTTAATGGGTTAAGGACCCCTATTGGAAAAAGAAAAAGAAGAAAAAGCCTTGTGAGAAAAAAGAAAAGAAAAGAAAAAGAAAAAGAAAAAGAAAAGAATAAAAATTACGGCACTTTGCCTTGAAACCCAGGAAACACGGTCAGGGGTATATGGCTAACCTTGAGCCAGTGCCACTAAGCCTTCAGCGGTTGGGAGTCCACGGGGAGACCTAGTGTTCGTTACATGGGTGGATGGGTGGAGTTCAGCAAGTTGTAGGTGCTGGAGTCTCGAAATCATTCAGTCCAGGGGTGAAACACGTAGGATTTGTGGTAGAAAGATCCTTATGACTTAATGCCCCTAAGCCTTAGAGTGGTTGGGAGTCATCGGTAGATCCCGTTACGCGGACTTTGTTGATGAGGTGGGATTCCTCAGCATTGCCCTCTGACAAACACAAAAAGAATTGTGGAAGGAATAAGAGAGGTGGGTCCTGATCTATTTAGGTTGGATTTAGCATGCTGGAGTCGTGGTTGTAGCTAGGTTGGGGAGGTGCGGAGTTTGATAGTTTATTGTTGAGAGCTGATCAAACAAAACACTTAGATTTTGGTGGAAGTTTCTGGTTGATTCACCAAGAATGAGGCTCTTTTGATACTCAATTTTGTATGGCATTCATTCTCTCGAAATGGTTATTGGATAAGGGTTTGATGATTCTTACTTAGGGTTAGGCATTACTCATTTACAACCTTTTTGAAATATAATTTTTGTGCACATTATTTTGTTATAGTTTTATATGTATTTTATTACTTTCTTTGTTTTTTTCATTGCTAAGGGACTATGATGTAGGTTAAGGGTGTGATTAGTGCCCAGTGCTATTTTGAACCTATTTATTATAGGTTTGGTACTTTTTGTATACAAATCATTCTAATTAACAGATTTTCACATTAAGGTCCCTACTATTTTGTGTCGCATTTTGTGTGACTTTTGCGTTTTTGTGAGCTAATTATGCCGAAATTGTTGAGGTCGATCCAAGCCGCGAAGAATTCTAGTCAAACTCGGCATTTCAAATCAAAGATCAAGAAGGAAAGAAGGGCAAAATGTGAAGAAAAACACCACAACTGGGAAAGCTTCTCATGCGAGGCAACGTACGGCTCGGTAGCATGCGTCGCGCAGCCCCCTGTTCTCTGCATTTCACGCACTTTTTGTTTTTGCTACAATTTTTGGTTTTTCTCATTTCTACCCTTGTTTTATTCACTTATGTTTGGATTGGATGGTACTTCACTTAGTTTGTAAGGCTACATAAGCCATTTGCGCCCTACGATGGAGGAGGGCGGATTTTTTTCTTTGTAAATAAAATTGGGAGGGCTCGAGTTCTCCCGTTTTCCTTTCTCTCCCTTTCTCGGCTACCAAACACTCCTGCGGGGATGAGCTCGGAGGATGGTTGGCTAGGCTCTTCCTCCTTGAAGAGGGACGACTCTTGGAGCAACGGTTTGGAGGAGTAACCTTACGGTCCTGTTTTTAACGCAGCATTTATGGTTGTTTAAGTTCCTACTTCTCACTTAGATTTGGCTCTTAGCCTACTCTCTTTAATGTGTATTTGGCAAGCTTTGGGTTCGATGGATACTTTCACTAGATCCATTGATGCTCGATTAGTTGTCTCCTACTATTTATCGTGTAGTTAGGGTTTTGAGATGTGTTTCCTTTATTAGGAACATTTATGCCATTTAAATGCTATGTTTCAAAGGAAAATCATAGGGTTTAGTTTTTAAAAGCTAAGTGAGATCCGGTCCAGGGAAATGACTATATGTCATGTTCCCCCAATGAGAAAAAGACAGGGACATGTTGGTTGCCTATGAAGCCCTAACCCGGTCTTTGCCAAGACTTCCAAGGAGTTCTTTTTTACATTTTATTTTATTTCTTTTCAGTTTGTGATTAGTACCCAAACAGTGCTATTTTGAGCCATATATCAGATAGGTTTTGAGTGCTTTTGCTTGCTAATCGAATTGATAATGCCAATTAAAGTGTTCGAGTCTTCTTAGTATCACTGCCGTTTAGGAGTTATTTTTGGTTGTTTTGCGGGTTTGCGTACCTTGAGAGTTCAATATCGAGATATGTGTGAGCCATGAGATTGAACCCATTTGCTCGACCTTGAACATACAAAATTCAATGAAGGAATGAAGGCAAAGTGAAGAAGAAAGCGATGCGAGTGGTGGTTCGGGATGCGATCGCGAGCAGGGCAACCCCAAGATTTTAAGCTATGATTGCGAATTTCGTTGGGATGCGGGATTTCGCAAATCATAAGCGAGATTTGCAATCTAGCGAGAGTGAGAACTAAGCTAGGTAGCGAGAAATTTCGTATGCTTGGCTCAACGTGCCCTAGCGAAATTCTTTAATTTCGCTATCTATAAGAATATTTCGCTAGGCTAGCGAAATTTCGCTAACTAAGCGAGAGTGTTGTGCATATAGCGGGGAATTTTCAATGTTTCGCTATCTACGTCAAATTATTCGCTAGGCTAGCGAAATTCGCTAAACTAGCCCGAAAATTTTAGCTACCTAGCGAAGTAACCTAAGCAATCTTACCCTTTGTCATACTTTTGTAATTAATGCTGGCAGAGCTTCATTTTGGTGTATTACCTCCTTGTCCCTTGTATTAGCCAAAATGTTAGAGCTTTCTTGTATTTTCATACATTGGGTGGCCTATATAAGCCCCCAATTATGGCAAACTGTATTTTGGCACATTTCATTTTATGTAAATATCTCCCGCAGCTTTCATTTGAGGTTTTGGTTTTCTCTCTTCTCTCTCCTCTTTCTCTCTAGGCTGCCAAACTGACCCTCAGGGTTGTTTCAGGGGTGTGAGTGACCTGTGGCTTTGAAGAGGGAAGGTAGGTAGCTTGGTTGTGGGGTAGTTGCGAGGTTGTCCTCATGTGTTAAAATGCTACGGTGCGTGTTGTGGTTCCCATCTTCTCAAACTAGGGTTGAATATCATTTAATGTCATTACCTTGGCCAATACTTACCATGCTTTAGGATACAGTGCATACTTATTGCTAGATGCACTGTTGTTCTTTAGATGGCCTTTACGAGCCACTAAAATGATGTTGAATGTTAGGGTTTCAAACTGAAAGGGGCTGTAGATGCATGTTGCCTGTGTTGACTCTAATAGGAATGATTCTAGGGTTAGGTTTGCTAGTTAAACAAAGATCCGGTTATGGCTTGGACTATAGGTTGCTTGCCATGATGCGAGGATAAAACACGAGGACACTTGTTAACCCCATGTTGTCAAGCTAGTGACCTAAACCTTCAAAGTTACCTTTTCACACTTCACTTTCAGTTTTTGCAATTAATCAGCACACAAACAACTCCCACTGTTTTGAAACAAACAAAATCCAAAAATCCAAACTAAAAGCCTGCTTACATTTTCAACAACGATCTGAGTCATTCATGGGATGAAAACCCATCCGTGTTCGACCCTAGACCGCTATCTTTGCGGTGGCTTGACTACGGCGTGCTGGGAGGGCTTAGGATATAAATTTTGTTGATTCGGATCACTTACCTGCGTGACACGAGATCAATTGGGCGCCGTTGGGGATGGTGCGGAAACTACGTTTGATAGGTTGAAGTGTACTTGTGATCAACATCACAAGAGTGAAGGTGACCTTACAACCCTTTTTGAATCATTAGTACATGGCGCAGGTGTTCATCAATTTGCGATGGCGCGTAGCTGTTTTGTTTTTGTTCACCGGCCCGGTTGTTATTTTAGCTAACAGCCAACCCTTTTGCGAAGTTTGTTTATCTTTATTTCTTGTGTCTCGGTTGTGTAACGGTGTTTATGCACCCTTTGGGAAGAGACATCGGAGTGACTCACGAAGGGAATCAGTACACCAGTTGAACAAGGCAGTGAAATCAGTGTGCCAATAGACCAAATGGATCCCCTACGAGGAGCAGTGATCGACCCGGTACCCGGTGAATCCAGCGACTTATGGGTCGATGAGGTTCATATCCACCCTCACAAGTTAGTGCCCTTCTGTCGTACCTCTAGCGAAGATGTAGCGGTGAGGCCTTATTTAGTACCCCTACTCCCATATCATGGTATGGAGAAAATGAAAATCCATACACACACATAAGGGATTTTGAGGAGGTTTTGCCCATGACCTTTAAAGGGAAGGTATGATTGACATGGATTTGCTAAAGGTGAAACATTTCACTTACGACCACTAAAGGACAAGGCGAGATTTGGCAACTTCGGCTGAGAGCCTAGAACCATAAGAAATTGAAATTTGTTTATGACGAGGGTTTTTTAAAAAAAAATTCTTCGGTGCTCATAAGACCAACAATTTGAAGAAACGAATTTACCTTTGCATTTCAGATGGTGGAGGTTCTACAGTGTTAGGAAAGATTCATAGAGACCATCGGTGCTTTGTCCACATCATGGGTTTGATACATGGATCTTTGGTAAACCATTTTTATGGTGGTATGTCTCTGCCATGAAGCTTGATTATTGGAAACCATGTGTGGGGAGATTTTACGGTAAGCATCTGATGAAGCCATGGATTTTACGAACTATGTGGCTGAAACTTTTAAGGGTTGGGATGAACCAAACTAGAGAGAAATGGAAAGAAAAATGCCTTTAGCCAGCTTACAGGAGTGGGATGTATGCAGCGTCGGAGGATATAGAAATGAAAGCTAAATTTCAACCTTAGCTAGGAAGGTGGAGGAGCTTGAGAAGGAAAAGGCTCCATGAAGTGCATGCGTGGCGAAAACTCGCTAGCATGGATGACCCATTCACCGATTCAAATCCACGGGTAATCGGAGAACATGATGCGGGTGCTCCCATCAATGAAGGATTTGATGTCAGAGCAAGCGAATGTTGTAGGTCAATACAAGCTACCACGACCCTAATACCCGATATGGTAAAATACACAATTCCAATTGGAGGAATCTGCAACCTCTCTAAGAAACCCAATCCCCACACTTTATGTGCCCCAGTGCGAACCACGGTTTGGTTCTACACTCAACTACAACAAGCACACCATCCTCTTCTCCTGTAGAACAAGCCATCCTAAATTTGAGTAGGTGGTGGGTAACTTTGTGGAAAAACGAGGATCAATGTGCAAGTGGCACAAAGGATTGACCTTGTAGAGCACGCGAACAAGAGAATAGATGGGCTTGAGCAATCTAAACAAAGAATTGACAACCTAGGAACTTCGATCACAAAAGTCAACAATATTCTGGAGGTATAGGAGAGGAAGGAGTTCCCTTCCCAAACAACACATGAATCAAGGAGTCCGTGAGATGGGTTTACTCAGCAATTCGAGAATGGATGAGGTGAAAGCTATAATTACACTAAGGAGTGGAAAGAGGTTGATCAACTTGATGCCAAAACACAGTGGGAAACCGAGGAATGAAGTAGAAATGGAGCCAGAACACATTTTCTTGAAAGAGGACTCAATGAAACACTGCATGCCACCTCCATTCCCACAGGCTCTTCGAAAAAAGAAAAGTTATGTTAACCAAGCAGGCATCCTAGAAGTCCTAAGGCAGGTAAAAGTCAACATACCTCTTTTGGACATAATCAAACAAGTCCCTGCCTATGCAAAAATTTTGAAAGATCTTTGCACAATCAAGAAGGGATTAGGTATTGAGAAAAAGGCATTTCTTCGAACAAGAGTCAGGTGCCGTAATCCAAAGCGAGAATCGGTCGAATACAAGGATCCGGGATCCACAATTTAGGTAAATATTGGTGGGACTTGTATGAACAAATCTACACTTGACACAAGGCCAGTGTGAACCTCTTTGCCATACTCGGTGTATAAGCGGTTAGGATTGGGTGAACTTAAACCTACCAACATAACATCATTGGCCGATAGATCGGTGAAGATCCGCAAGGGGATAGTCGAGATGTCTTGGTGAACGGACAAATTCTACTACCGGTAGATTTTGTAGTTCGACACCGAGCCTTGATTGCAAATGAACCCAATCAGGTGCCAATCATCCTAGGAAGACCATTTCTAGCCACTGCTAATGCTATTATCAATTGCCGAAATGGAGTCATGCAACTTACATTTGGCAATATGACCTTGGAGCTGAACATATTCCATTTGAACAACAAACACAGGCTGCCAGAAGATGAAAAGCAATTAACTGATGAAGTTAGTTCAATTGGTCAACATGCAGGAAAGCTAAGTGTCCAGGAATTGCAAGGAATAGTCAGTAAAGGTGAAGAAAGGGTTTGAGTATTGCCATCGATTGCCAGTACAAGAGCAATTTACTCAATTCACCGACCTTGTGAGAAGCAAGTCACCAAGGGGGAAAACCAACAGCAAGGATTATTTCGGGCTGCACGCGCCGGGGTTGAGGGGAGATCGTGCTCTTGGCCCTCCTTGAGATGGTCCGTGATATTGAGCGGTTCGGTGTTCCCAACCGAATTGCGATTCGACAATTTTACTTTTTGTTTAATTTAGTCAATTTTTTAATAATTTAGGTTATTTTAGAAAGTTTCTTAACTTAGCAGTTTTTCATATTTAGTAACTTTGTTTATAATATAGTATCTTATATTAAATTTTTTTTTATTATAGTATCATATATTAATTTTTATTATAATAATTTTTATCTAATATTGTAGAATCATATACTTAAAATTTGATTTTCTGGTGCAGGTTAAGCTCAAATTCGCTATAATAGCGAAATTTGAGGGAAAAGACCCTTCGGCTGCCCTTGAGGACCTATAAGATGAGGGGAGGGGGTTTTGGCTTTTCACACCTTTCATTTTCCCCCTGACCTCTTCCGTGACACGAGCTTCCACGTCTTTGCAGCCGCCGTGACGAGTCCCGCACATCACGCACCATCCGGTGCCACACTTTGGCGAGCCACGCATACTGGCAGCGCACCACGGCGAATACGAGTCACTTTGCCAGCCTGCGCCCGGTCGTCCGTTCCTTTGCCCTTTCTTAGAGCTGTCCTTTGCACTCACCTTCTGCCCCTTTTTATAACCACACCTTTGTTTGCCATTACATTGTTTCACCTCCTTGCGATACAGGTGGCCCCCATGCCAGCCCGACCCCAGCCTTGCCTTGCCACGGCCAGTTCGGTAGCTAAGCCACAGGTGATCGGTGTCCTATTGAGAGTGACACGATCGTTAGCGAGCGGATCAGCATTACGATTGCCACACGGTTTTTATTTTCATCAACGGAGCCACCCTAGTTTCTTTTCAGTCTATAGTGATGGTTCGTGCCGAGGAGGTGGGTCCCGCCGACCAGCTGGTCGATTTAGTACACGAGCGAGAGGAGCGGATTGTCTGGTCCAGACGATGCCGGCTCACGTCCCGAGGGCGGTCTCAGGAGCCTCGGGGGATTCAGGCGATCACCGGGACTCGGATGGGACCCAGGGCCGTCCACACAGCCTCGGCGCGAGGAGATCTAGGAGGCTCGGCGCCGACGGCTCCCGCACATCGGGCGGGTGAGTCATCCCCTCATCAGAGCCTCGACCATCGCCCGACCACATCTGCCGGTGAGGCGACATCGCTCGCCTCGGTTGGCCAGCACCTCCCGAGGATCGGGAGGGGCGTAGTTGTTTGTAGGGCACCCACGTTCGGGGCGTCGGCGCTTCATTCGAGACTTCCGCGGGGGGTCATCATTACGGCGTCCGCAGCGTTAAGCGGATCCAGTTCGAGTTCGATCGCGATACGATCGAGCGCTACTCCTGTACCGTTCATGAGGCCAGAAGCGATATTATTACCGGGTGGTTGCAGCGGTTCTACCGTTCGATGACATCCGGGGCGCCTAGTCGCTTCGAGCTCGGTTCACTATGGCGATCGCCCGGGAGTGCCCAAGCGGCGAACATTTTAGGCGGCGTTGGGCTGCGAATCTGCGGCCCGGTGAGGGTTGCCGAAGGCCCGGTCTCACCGACGCGCCGAAGATAGTCGCCACGGTCTTGCCGAGACACCCTTCTTTGGACCCATATTATTTGGGCGACTCCGCCTCAGTGCTCGTCCCGATCATACATTCGGGACCGGCCTCTTTCCAGCGCGGCCTTCGTGCGTGGGGGCCGTCCACGGAGGCTGTGCGGATCTCGGAGGATTAGGTTCGATCCCTACGGTGGTGATGACCTCCACCCCATTACGCGAGGAGAAGGTCCATGCGTAAGGGCTGGCTCATTTTGAGAGTCTTCCACTGGCGATGCCAAGACTAGTATGCGGGTCCTTGAGCGCCCAGGCTTCAGGCCCCGGTTGAAGGGAGGAGACTTAGGTGTACCGGATCTGTCTATGGGCGGCGATGGTCATGCCAGTATCATTTTATCCTCAGTGACGGGGCCAAGGAGAGTGCCCAGGGCGGTGGCGAGAGGACTCCCACGGGGCAGACGGTCGAGCCCCGAGCCCGGTGGAGAGGAGTCCGACTCGCATATGTCCCTGCTTTTCCTCCTCTCACATTACATCGTGACGCCAGCTAATACACCTGGCCATCTTACATCACATCATTCACGAGATGCGTTCATGCCGTCGAGAGATATGGCGTGATGGATCTGTCTGTTCGATGCGCGGCCCTACCTGAGGCGCCGCAGGATCGGAGGTTAGCTCGGTCATCACTCCATGCTGCGGCGAGATTATGGCTTCGCTGGTCTTCACCGTGTTACGGTCAGAGAGAGGAGCCAGCTGCACAACAGCGGCATCTTTGGATGTGTTAGTACGCGGCCCGGCGGCGATTACATACCACCACCACCACAGCAGTGAGGTGGTTAGGTTTCTTTTTATGTTTTTGTATAGTTACCAGCTTTATCAATTGCCTACTAATTTTGATTAGGATTTATGTGTTAGCCATAGTAGGCAGTGATACTTTTGTATGTTTAGCTTTGTATTCTTACTAGCCATTTGGCTATATCACTTCAATCGGTATATATATCTAGATTTTGCATATCATGTTTTTGTGCCTTCACCATGTGCTTAGCGTTTTTGTCTTCAATTGAACAATTTGAATTGCCTTTTAAGTAGACAATTAGTACCTTTGTTGAAAGTGAATCATTGTAGTTACCTTTATGATAGAAACAATTCCATGTTTGAAGAAATTTTTGATCGGTTGAAGTTCAACGTATCAACTTGAGAACATTTCTCCACTTAGCTGATTTACTGCTTTGCCACGCAAATTTTTCAATAGGCTGTGGTGAATTTGTATACCTCCTTTCGCTTTACTGCTTCGGCCTTAGGCATGGCAACCTAGGATAGTTTGTGTTACCATTTAGACCAAATAGCAGTGCCAAAAGGAAAGAAGAAAAAGCAAAAGAAAAAGAAAAAGAAAAGAAAAGAAAAATAAAGTCTTGACACTTTGCCTTGAAACTGAACCACGAGTGAGAGGGTATATGGCGAAAAACGCTGAAGCCAGATGCCCTAACCTTAATTGGTTGGGAGTCATCGGTTAGTGTTAAGCTACGTGGGTGGATAAGGTAAGGGGTTGCGATTTGTAGGTGCTTAATTCTCGAAGTCATTGGAGTTCGGGGTGAAACTGTAAGAGTTTGTGGTCGGTGATCCTTTTGAGAAGCGATGCCTAAACTTAATTGGTTGGGAGTCATCGATTTGGACCCCGTTACCGCGGACTATGGTGAAGTCGGATTTTAAGCATTGCACCCTACAATATAGTTGAATAAAGAAAGGAGAGTGTAACTATCCCTATCTAGGTTGTTCAACAACTTAAGGCCATGCCGGTGCTAGGTTGGGGGGAAGGGACAATTTTGCGATTTATTGGCTCGTCACGGTTACATAAAGAACCATTAGACTTTGGTGGGAGTGAGTTGAGAATCATGGAACCAATATTGACCTAAAAATTTGTTCTTTTATGGTTTAGCTCTTTCATGTCGGTTTTTCAAACTTGTTGTCAATTTTTCAGTTTAAGGTAATGTTTATTTGTATATACACCCTTTTGAATCATAAACTTTTGAAAATCCTTTGCATGCATGCCCTTATTATTTTGCATTCTTAAGGGACTAGCAACGTTCGGTTGGGAGTGTGATTAGTACCCAAAGTGCTATTTTGACCCTATATCAGATAGGTTTTGAGTGCTTTGCGCACTAATCATGTCAATAATGCCAATTAAAGTGTTAGGTCTTCTTAGTATCACCCATACCGTTTAGAGGTTATTTTTGGTTGTTTTTGCGGGTTTGCGTACCTTGAGAGTTCAATATCGAGATATGTCTTGAACCGTGAAGATTGAACCCATTTGCTCCCGACCTTCAAACATACAAAAATTCAATGAAGGGAATGAGGCAAAAGTGAAGAAGAACGATGCAGTGGTGGTTTAGGATGCGGTCACGAGAGCAGGCAACCAGGGTTCGCTATGATTGCGAAATTTTATTTGAGATGCCAATTTCGCAATCATAGCGAAAATTTCGCAATCTAGCGAGGAGTGAAAATTCGCTAGAGTGGCAGAAATTTGAAATATATAGCGAAAATCCTTTGTGCTAATGAAATTCTTTAATTTAAGCTATCTCTAAAATATTTAATGACTAGCGAAATTTCGCTAGCTAGCGAAATTGACTGTGCATAGCGAAATTTTGTGATTTCGCTATCTCTGTCCAATTTCGCTAGGCTAGCGAAATTTCACTAGGCTAGCGAGATTTAAACAAATTTGGCGAAATTTTAAGCTACCTAGCGAAATTGTTCTACCTAAATCTTTACGCCGTCATGCTTTTTTGTAATTAATGCCAGCTTAAACTTCATTTTGAGTTGTATTACCTCCTTGTCCCTTATGTGCTTAATGTTAGGCTTTCTTGTATTTTCATACATTGTTATTTATCTAAAGCCCTACCCAATTGTAACCTAACAATCTTTTGGCACATTTTCATTTATGTGAAATATACTCCCATATTTCATTTGAGGTTTTGTTTTTCTCTCTTCTCTCTCTCCTCTTTCTCTCGTTTTTCTAGGCTACCAAACTGGCCTGCGGGGATGACAACTCGAGGATGCTTGGCTTCTAAACCTCTTAGCTTTGTGAAGAGGGAAGGTAGCTAAGCTTAGTTTGTGGGATGAGTTGCGAGGTTGTCCTCATGTGTGTTAAATGCTACAAGTGCGTATTTATGGTTCCCATCTTCTCAAACTAGGATTTGAATATCATTTTAATGTCATTACCTTGGCCAATACCACCATGCTTTGGGATCACAGTGCATACTTATTGCTAGATGCCTTTGTTGTTCTTTCAAATGGCCTTCTGAACCCTTTGAAATGATGTTGAATGTTAGGGTTTCAAACTAAAGGGAGCTGTAAGATGAATGTGCACATGTTGACTCAAATAGGAATGATTCTAGGGTTAGGTTTGCTAGTTAAATAAAGATCCGGTTATGGCTTGGACTATAGGTTGCTTGCCATGATGCGAGGATAAAACCCGAGGACACTTGTTAACCCCATGTTGTCAAGCTAGTGACCTAAACCTTCAAAGTTACCTTTTCACACTTCACTTTCAGTTTTTGCAATTAATCAGCACACAAACAACTCCCAGCATTTTGAAATAAACAAAATCTAAAATCCAAACTAAAAGCCTCACCATTTTCAACAGCGATCTGAGTCATTCGTAGGATGAAAACCCATCCTCGTGTTAGACCACTGAACCGCTATGCTGCGGTAGCTTGACTACGGCGATAGGAGAAAACTTAGGATATAAATTTTGTTGATTCGGGATCACCTGCGTGGCACGAATCAGTTTTCGCTCCCTGTGTTTTACCCCACCTTAAAATCGAAACCAAATTCACCATTTTGACTTCCACTCGAATCATTTGTGTGAGAAGAAAACCCATCCCAGATGTTAGACCCTAGACCGCTATCTTTGTGAGTAAACTTGACTAAGCGATGGGGAGAACAGGAATATAAATTTTGTTGATTAAAGCTCACCCTACGTGAGCGCGAATGCGGTTACTGAATGAGGAAATGGACCCATGAAGTCCATCCCCATGAGTCAAATAAGCTCGACCTCACAGAGATTGTCATGGGTGGTTCATCCTGCTTGGAAATGCCGCCCATTCTTGGCATTTATCATAGGTAAATACAAACTGCTGAGCATCTTTGAACAAGCTAGGCCAATAGAAACCTGATTAAAGTACCTTTGTCGCTGTCCTCCGGCCTCTAAAGTGCCCCCCACATGATAAGGTGTGGCAATGATATAGAATACTACCCATTTCATCTTCCGGTACACATTGCCTTATCACTTGATCCACACAATGTTTGTATAAAATAGGTTCTTCCCAGTAGTAGTGCTTCAAATGTACAAGAACCTCTTCCTTATTGGTAGCTAAAATCGGGAGGGGTAACCTTGGCCACTAAGTAATTCACATAGTCTGCAAACCATAGAACGGGCTTTGTGTCTTCAATTACTAAGAGCTGCTCATCTGGGAAATCATCATTAACATGTACCTCGTCTCTAGGCCCTTCCAACCATGACAGATGGTCCGTGACTAGGTTCTCTGTTCCCTTCTTGTCCTTAATCTCTAGGTAAAATTCTTGCAATAGGAGTACCACCGTATTAGTCTCGGTTTCGCATTCTTTTTGGTCATTAGGTACTTAATGGCTGAGTGGTTAGTGTGCACTATTACCTTATTGCCAATCAAGTAGGGCCTAAATTTATCAAAGGCAAACAATGGCAAATATAACTCTTTTCGTGGTAGCATAGTTCGGTTGGGCATCATTCAAGAAAGTCGAAGGCTAGCATAGTGGATAACCTAAAATATCCTTTTCTCTTTTACGCGACCGCATACGTCGCATAGTCAGCGGTAGCACATCAACTGAATGAGAGGGTCCCAATGCGGTGCCCACAACTATGGGGGGTCGATATCAAATCTATTTTTAGGATTGAAAAAGCACTTTTACTTGCTCATCAAGTCCAAATGGGTGTCCCTTGAACTAGCAAACTAGACAGGGCTTTGCGATATGAAAAATCTTTTATGAACACTAGAACCTTGGTAAGCCTAAAAAGAGCTTAGCAGCGCCCTTTGCGGTGATGGTGGGAGGTAGTTTCTCTATTACTCAAATACTTCAGCATCGGCCTCCCATTCCTCTTGCGAAATTTGGTGCCCAGAGTACTGCCTTCTTATACCGCTAAAGTGGCACTTCTCCCAATTAGGCACTGAGATTGGTTTCTTCATCTAGCTTCAGCACCGACCTCTCGGGTTTTCAGGACAATTTGTCAAAGAGTTCCGTCTTTTGAAAAGTCGTCCATGAACACCTCAATTGTCTTTTCAACCATATCTGAGAATATGGCCATCATACAAACTTAGCGAAATGTGCTGGTGCTACGACCAAAGGCGTCCATATATCTTGAATGTACCATAAGGGCAAGTGAATGTCTTCTTCTCTTGATCCTCTAGGGCTATAGTGATCTGATTGTAGCCTGAATACTCATCCAAGAAATAGTAATATTCATGCCCTGCCAACCTATCTAATATCTAATCCAGAAATGGCAGTGGAAAATGGTATTTTCGGGTAGCCTTATTCAATTTCCGATAGTCAATGCAAATTCTCCAACCTGTGACTATTCTGGAAGGTAGCAATATATTATTCTCTATCTTTATCACTGTTGTTCCTCCCTTTTTAGGCACAACCTGTACCGGACTCACCCACGCACTGTCAGAAATAAGATAAATAACCCCTGCATCTAGCCACTTTAGTACTTCCTTGCAAACTACTTCTTTCATGGTTGGATTTCGTCTCCTCTGTGCCTCCACTGAAGGCTTATGACCATCTTCTAGAAAAATTCGATGCATACACATAGAAGGGCGAATCCCCTTTAAATCGACCAGAGACCAACCAAGCACGTCCTTGTGATCCGTGAGTACTCTCAATAACTTGTCTTCTTCTGCTGCTATCAGGGAAGCTAAAATAATCACTGGTAGGGTGGAGGCGTCCCCAAGATAAGCATACCTCAAATGACTAAGTAGTGGCTTTTGCTCCATCTTGGGTGGTTATTCGAAGGATGGCACTGACGTTTGAGTAATTTCGCCTAGGGGTTCATAGTATTTCTTTCTATTAGGCTGGAAGGAGTCCATCCATTTCACATACTCTTCGACCTCTTCTCCCAGTTCTTCTGATTCACTCTTTACCATGCTAGTCTCCAAAGGGTTAGTGAGACGACTTTGGCTAGACATTATACCCTCTACGGTCTCTATCATGAAGCATGTATCACTCCTTGTCGGGTGTCTCACAATCTCAAACACATTGAACTTGACCTCGTCATCCGGCACTCTGAATTTCAACTCTCCATTCTATACATCAATCATTAACCTACCAGTGGCGAGAAATGGTCTACCCAATATTATGGGTATTTCTTTATCTTCTTCCATGTCCAGAACGATGAAATCTTCCGGGAAGATAAACTTGTCTACCTTTACGAGCGATATTCTATCTCCCGCCGGAAATGTTTTAGTGACACAATACGCTAGCGGGTATGATTATAGTTAGGCAAGCTTCACCTAATCCCAGTCGTTTGAATATGGATAATGACATGAGGTTTATACTAGAGGTCACACAAGGCCCTCTCAAAGATGGAGTTCCCGATGGTACAAGGAATAGTAAAACTTCTTGGGTCTTTCAGCTTTTGTGGCAGTTTCCTCTGAAGGATGGCACTACATTCCTCGATGAGATTCACTGTCTCGAAGTCCGATAGTCTTCTTTTCTTTGTGATTATATCCTTCATGAATTTGACATAGCGGGAATCTGTTCCTAACCATTAGCAAATGGAATGTTTATATACGGTTCTTGACAGCTTCCGTGAACTGTGAATTGCTTGTCCAAATTATTCTTTTTCAGGCGTTAAGGGTACGAAATTGGGCCAATGGGTTCAGTCGTGGTTGGTCGATCTTTAGCCTCAGTTTCTTCTTCCACATACTTTTTCTCTTAGGGTTGTTCCCTTTCTATCTTATCGTCGTGGTTTGGATTACCTCCTCCCGGTTCTACCTCTCTATCCTTGGGTAGGCTGCCAATCTTGCTAATTCTCTACCACTACTCAATGTGGCTTTACATGTTCATTACCTTCGTCTAGGGTTCACCTCTCCCGAGGTTGCTAGGCAATCTTGTCTTTGCCTCTCGATCGACAATGTGGCCATTTGGCACATTGCACTTGAGTTGAGTTGGGCCCTTGATTCTGTAGTGGTGGATTGGTTTTGTAGCTGCTAAGCCTGATTTTGGAATGTGGCCTTCGTCTCATTCATAAATGTGCTATGGGAAGTCATCATATGAGCTAAGGCTTCTTCCAAATCCACTTTCTTCTTAGGTGGCGATACGCTCGCTTGAAGTGGTGGCATACTATTCTAGTTGTTCCTTCGATACATGGTCGATTATACGTTTGATACGGTTACCTCTCCGACCACGGCGCCCGGATGCGGTACTGTTCTTTTCGTGTTACCTCCATACTGTCCCTATTGTTGTTGATTTTGCTGATTCACATTTGTGCTTGCTCTACTGTCATCTGCCCCAACTGACAATCCATAGTACTGTGTTTGCCTCCACAAGACTCTCAGATCTCCCAGGGGTTATTTTGAATCGCATTCACCGTACCTTGCTACTTCTATAGTTGTTTAGTTAACTGCGCGACATGGTTTTACAGGGTTCTGCGAGAACCACATTAATACACTCCCGCTAAGGACTTCCTAGGTGCTGATCTATCTCGAGGCCACTAATTAGTATTAGTGGTTGTATCTTCCAATATCTCATAAGCTTGATTTGTAGTCTTTTTCATAAGGGCACCTCCTGCTGAGGCATCAATGACTGCCTTAGCCGAATCGCTTAAACCGTTATAGAACATGTGCACCTGCATCCACCTAGTTAACCTGTGATATGGGCATCTCCTCAGTAGCTCATGAAATCTCTCCCAGACCTCAGCCAAGTTTTCCCCCTCGGGTGTCGAGATGTGTTAATCTCTTGCACCCGGTTGTACAATCTTTGCGGAGTGGGAAAATTTGGTCGCAAATTTACACTAGAATCAATTTCCATGAGGTAATGGAATCACGATGGTTGGCTAGTCCAACCAATGATTAGCTCGGTCGCTGGTGATGGTGGGAATAGGCCTTAATCCCGAGAGCTTCTTGCATTTACTTCATTGCTACTTGACTATGTTGTAGACTTCAATAAAACTGGTCAGATGTGCATTCGGATTCTCACTAGGCAACCAATGAAACTGTATATTGTGGAGCTTTTGCAGAGTTACTCCTTTCAGCTCAAAGTTGTTCGCTTGAATGGGTGGTCGTCGTATAGCTGACTGAACAACTGTAGGTGGCAAGGCGAACTTCTCGATTAGCATATGCGAATTATCAAGCTATACAAATGATCTGGTGGCTTGATCTTTATTATTCTGTCCATTCTAATCCACTTATGGTTCATTCCTTTCTTGGAACTGCCCTTCATCCTTTTGATTCTGCATGATTTTAAATTGGGTTGCGTGTGCTTCTCTGCGTAATCGATGTAATGTCTGTTCTAGTTCAGGATCGAATGGAAGTAATTCCCTACAATCTTGTCTTTGCATGCACACTAATTGCTTTCCTAAAATCCGCAGTATGATTGAGACCAAGTCACAACACGGATATGAAATAAGGAAAATACCTAAAACAAAAGAATAATTAAAAATGATTAATAAGTAAAAGAACTAAATAAAATAAAATTGATCTAAAGTACAATCTATAGCTTGTTGTCAATATCAGCACTAAAAACTTCTCCCGGCGTGCTTTGGCAGTGAGTGAAAGTGGCGTTTAAGTTGGTAAAAATTGCAGTCCCGTACGCGCAAATATACGCGTCGAGTTCGCGTAGTGTAGTGGCTAGTCAAGTGTCGTTCCCACGAAGAGAAGCGTGCTGGATACTGGCTTAGTGACCTAGACAATATTTGGATCCAGTCTTGTAGTGAATTATGACTAAAGCAACTAGTTTAAGGAAAGCCTAATATTAAAATTTTGATTTAATGTAATGATGAGAAAACTAGGGTTTTGCCTTCGCCTACCACACACATTGGATTTTAACCTAGATAGCGTATTTATTTAATATTTCATATGATTTATATTAGCGGGTTGTTCGTGCTTAAAGATATTCTCTCTCGAGATACTTAGCTACCTATCTCTAGTGGGGTGTGTATTGCATCTTTGCTCAACCCTTGACTCGAGATGCATAAATGTGCAAACTGATAAAAGCGTTAATTTGGAACACAGGATATCTCTATTCCCCGACACCAAGTGTTGCTTTTACCCATGTCCCTATGAGTCATCTTCTCCTCGATCGCACTTAGCAATAGCATGACACACCGCTCAAATAATGACATGATTAAATTTAGGAGTAAAGCAATCGTACAAATTTATACCAATATTAAATAAATCACAATCAATGTATTAATCCATAATGGTGCGGTTATGGTTGACAAAACCCTAGAGAGAAAAGTTAGTTCATAGTGATTTTCATTACATACTGAAAGATTTTCAACATCAAACGAATCAGCAGCAAATAGCTTTAAGAAGTCGTCTTCACATCTCTCGTAATCCATCTCCTAATCTCTCTATTCGCTCTGTCTCACATCAATCCGCTCCGAATCCCCTTTATCTGCCTCAAAATTGCTTCATTTTTATACCTCGAGATGTGGGCCGATCGTTAGCCCAGAATTTTAGAGTTTTTTAATGCACCCGTTTGGAAAAGAAGACCTCACTACGCCGCGGCGAAGGGGGCTACGCCGCGGTGTACCCGAGGCTCCTGGAATCTGCCTCACTGCCCGCCAGCCAGGCCTCCACGCCGCGGCGCTACACTACAACAGAGTCCCTCGCAGCCTACGCACCGAGGCTCCCCGCGCACTTCTTGTGTCTTCTACTTCGAAATCTTTTCTTCTATTATTCACTCCTTTTTTACTCCCATATCGTCGTGTCCTAGAAAACATTATAATATGGGGGATTATATTAATATTATGAATATGAATGTGAATCATGCAATTGAGCTTTATAAAAACATATAGAAATTTTATTCAAATGCATGCATAATTCAATTCCGATCACTCTATCTTCTCTCATCATAGGGTTTCTTCTACCTCCACTAGGTCTTCCTTTGCCTTTTTTGACTTCAAGATAGTTGGCAACGTTAAAGAAACGGTGGAACAATTTAAAGAAATGGGGATTTCACCTATTAATAAGGCCTCAAAGTCCATTACTTCATCTACACTACCCATTGACTCCATATCTTGAGGAGATTTCCTTTAAAACTTTGTTTTTTCCAAGTTAGGAACCATTTCTTCCTTCACTTTCTCTAATTCCATGGCCATCTCCAAGAGTGTTTTATCAGGTACATTAATGGGATGCCTTCTATTAGCTGCTCTTTGCCACTACATCCTTCATCTTTTGAGTTCTGGAAAGCCTTTGGGGAAATTTTTTGTGTTGTACCACTTGCCACCTTTGACTAGGAGAAACCCAAGGAGGAATCCACCTCACAAGCCTTTCCATCTCTGTAACCCTCTCCCTTGAAAAAACAGGTTTGTTTCCCACCATATCTTTTGGAGAAGTGAATTTTTCCCTAGGAGACATCATTATGTACCTTGGAGAATTGGATCCACCTCATGGAGAAACAGGTATGATTGGAGGAACATGTCCTTTCCCTGCCTTCTCCCTTGAAGAAGTGAAGTTGTCTGCAATCTTCTCTCTTTCGGGAAAGAATTTACCCTTTAGAGGAGTGATTTTATCCTATAGCATAAACCTTCTTTTACTTAGAGGAACAATTATATCCCTAGATCCACCTCTTGGAAATCTGCCCTCAGATCTCTCCTTAGGAAAAACAGGATTGTTTGCCTTCTTCCTTGGAAAAGTAACTTTCCCTACAGCTTTGTCATTTGGAGGAGTGAACTTACCCCTTAGGAAAAGGCTAGTTTCTGGAGGAAACATTCTCTCGAACTCCGGCTCGTATCATTCTCCTTGGGGCATCGAACCTACCCTATGGAGGTACCTGTTCCTCTTTCTCGGAGGAATGAACCCATCTCCTGGGGAGTTCATCTTGCCTTTTAGTGGAAAAAGTCTTTCCTCGAGAACTCCGCTATGCTACTATGTTCCCTGCTGTAGTCCCCCATCGAATTTCTCCCCATAGAGGATCTATACAAATCGCAGACTGTTCATTTCAACTTAATAACACAAACCTGACAATATTTAGGACCTATACCTTTCTTAGAGAGAGTTTTTGCCTTGATTCATCAATGCTCTTAGGCTCTAAACTAGTAGTGGCTTCATGAGGCCACTGGGTGGGAAAGGATCTTCAATGCTATTAGTAACTCCTTTTTGTCGTGGAACTCTGAGCATCCCTTGTTGATCTTGTCCTCGTATGGATACTTCAAACCCCAACATCCATTAGTAGTGTATTCCCATGAATCAGGTACTTAAGCAATAGTATTTCCCAGTCTATCTCATTGGGAACTGATGGATTTTAGGAAAAGGTAATGAATATTTCTTTTACTAGGAAATCGACATTTCGTCATACTCAAAAGTATATTGGACCTATGTACCAACAATTTGTGCCATCTTCCATAAATCAAAGTGTATTTTCTACCCAAATAGACAAGTGAACTTTATAAAAGAGATAGATCTAACACTACCACCTCCTGGTTCACCTCTTAACAATAGTTCCCATAGACTTCTTTCCTCCGATAACTTTCTTCCTTGAGTAACTCCTCATATTCTGTCACCTTAGCTGAAAGTTCATAAAAATCTCTAAATTCCAAACCTTGTAATTTTTTCCTCAACTCAATGTCCAAACCTCTTTGAGCCATTTTCACGCCCTTTGTCTGAAGATGATATCAGATATGTTTCTCATCTTCGAATCGAGATGAACAAATCAACGGTCTCCCCATTTCTTTTAGTCACTATGGACAGCTCTACAATGCATATTTCAAACTCAGCCTTGAAGAACTGAGTATGGAGCTACCTTTCCATATCTTGCCAACTTCGAATGGAGTTCTTTGGCAATGTTGTATATCAAGTGAATGTTGCCCTTATCAAAGAGTTAGGAAACAATATGTATTTCTGAAATTATGGGGAAATTCCTGAGTTAGACAATTCCCTACTGTACAGTAATCTAGAAACATGTTCTAAGGTAGATTGGCCATCTTCTCCAAAAAAAAAATGAGAAATTAGGGATCCTGTACCCCCTTGGGTAGGGGTTCTCCTGATCACTATTTGTTGATTTGCTTTTAGACTCCGGCAACCACCTCACTAAGGCTCAGCCCATATAACTCATGCACTACCTCTCAATTGCTCTTAAATCTGGTACTAGAGCTAGTTACCCAAAGGGTCACAGGAAATTGTTGAACTTGTTGTACCTATTTCCATTCACTCCTACAAGTGGTCAGATGATTCTGATCCCCTCCGCTGGTTAGAAAAACTCTTCATGCTCCAGTCAAACATGTGGATTAGCTCGACCAAAAACTCTCTGAGTGTTAGCTTTAGTTATGACAGGGTCTTTCCCTACTACACTCCTCTAAAGTACCACCTCCTCTATGGGGATAAGGTATCTAGCCTCCGCCCGTGACAGCTCGGGCCGGTGAATTCACTACAGCCTTTCCTGGTAAGCTCACATAATGTTGCCCCTCGAAGCCTGCTAGAAAATTTCCTTTCAGGTTTAGAAGCAACTTCCAGCCTTGGTTTCCCCTTTTCTATAAGGTTCTCCAAGATGGATTAAGATTGCTGCTGCTTCATTTCTTCCATAAAGGCAATCATGATCACTGCTTGCTCTTTATTTCTTGCATGAGAGCCTCAAATTCGTTGTAATTATTACTAGTAAGAATAGGCATATCCACATTACTGCAGACCCTTCCTTCCACTTGTTCAATTGTGGTTATTTGGACGGGATTCCACTATCAGATCGAGAATTCATCAAAGTTTGCTATGTTCCACAAAGGCTAAAACTCTCCCTATATGCTACTCTATAGTATCATCCAGCCCAGACTTACAATTGTCTTACTCCTTAATTTTGGTGAAGTATTCTTTCAACAAAATTTGTGTCCTGGTCAGAGATGTTTCACGGATATGTCCTAATAAGATGCCAAAAATATATTCATGGATTTTTCTAATAAATCTACTGTAATTACAGTAAAAGTTAAATTTCAGAATTGTGCATGCTAGGAAATTATAGTATTTCCAAACTGAAATTGTGTCGAAATTCCAACTTCTCAATTAAAAAATGAATCCCAATTTTTGTGATTCGCTGAAAATACCTTGAAAATTAGATTGTATAGATTGAATTGAAAGTTAAGAGGAAATTTAATGAACTAGCTTGAAAAATAACATATTTCATTATAGAATTTGACTGAAAATCAAATGCTGAAGCAAGAAAGCTTTGAAGTAAAAAAATGCTTGGAAAGAAATACATATAGAACTGCTTTGGAATCATGTAGAAAAGACTCAAGTAAGCCGAACTTGTAGAAAATAAGAGAAATACTAAAGTTTTACTCGCTTTTGAGTGTCTAATCATCTGCTTCTTGCTCTGATGCTTTGATTCCCTTTTATAGAGGTCCGGGTGACTATCCACATTCCCTTCTTCACATTCTTCTTTAACTGCAGTCCTACTCTCCTACTAGGGCCAACTGCTTCTCGCTAATTCATTCCTGTAAGAAACTACTTCTACTTTCCATTAGGAGAAACCGCACTAACTCCTACTCATTTGTTTAGGGGAATACTCTTTTTTATAATCTCTCACATTCCATAGTCCTTTGATCTCACCTTTACATGTGTCCTTGACTTTTTCCACTACCTTGGCTTGCCATATCTTCAACCTCTCTGCATAGCTGTTTTTCCATGTGTCTTTCCTCCAATACTTAGTTTGCATAGCCATATGACAATTTCCTTCAATTTAAAAATTCCATGGGTTGAAGAAATAACTATAAGGCTTTAAAGTAAATAAACCTCTGACCACATCTTTGAGCTCGGGTTTTACTGGATCAATCAAGGTTTGTATTGCCAAAGCCGACATATCTATTCGGCCCATTTCACTACCATTTTGGCCAAAAAAATTTATTTAATTACCATTTGGGCCCAAAAAATTATTTTTGGTGTGAACACAAATGAAGGAAAATACAATTTTTGGCTAGTCAATCAACATATACTAAAAATAAGCAATTACAATACAACAACATACTATACATACATAATTAAATATAAAGATAAATAAATAAATAAACAAGCAGTTAAAATTTAAAAAATGCGTGACTTCAAAAGATATCAAAACGCTTATAAATTAGAAAACAATGATAGCAAAGAATAATAGAAGACAAATATTCATAATCAATTATGAATTAGGTTATAGATCGACATCAAATTCTTCTTATTAAAAAGACACATGAGAAGGGGGTCCCCATCGAGCGATTTTATTCTGCACAAATTAACTCTGGGCAGATTAGACTTTAGTATTGGAATTGTAGAATTAATCATGTGATTAGAATTTTTGAAAACTGATTTGAAATTGAAGTTTTGAAAATAGGAAGTTTGAAGTTCAAATTATTGAAATTGAGGATTGAATGGAAATTTAAAGTTTGGGAATTTTGAAATGAAATTTTGGAAATTGGAAATTTTAAATAAGGAACGTGAAATTTGGTTTGGGGCATTAAATTTTAGAAATTGAGAATTTGAAAATTTGAAATTGGGGACTTAGATTTTGAAATTAAAGCACTTAAATATAATGTGGATTTTCAAATTTGAAATTATGACACTTAAATTTTAAAATTAGAATTCATGTAATTAAAAATAAGATTGCTAGGTTAAATGGTCAAAGGGTGTGGTGATGACCTAATGGATCTAGGACTTATTGGGTTGGGCCTATATGACTTTTTGGGTTCTGATGGATTGATCAATGGCTTGGTCAAAGAAGTTAAAAGGTTGAACTATTGGATTGATGGCCCATATGCTAATGGGTAAAGGCATAATAATAATAATAATAATAATAATAATAATAATAAAATAGACTAAAAAACTTTAAATATATTTTGTACTAATTGACCAAAGCTTACTCATTTTTCTGAACCTTGTGATGCAAGTTCTCTCAACAAGAGCAAATCGTGGTTTACCTAGACTGCATGATCGTGAGATATCTGGGCTACAATTTCAGTAAATAATAAAAAAAAAGTATTATGACCTATGGGTAGTTTGAGAGATACTGAGGTGGCTACAGTTTTTATTAAATAATAATAAAAAAAAGTACTATAGCCTATGGGTAGTTTGAGAGACATTGAGATACAGTAATTAATTCAAGAAGAAAAAACATTCATGAGAAAGCAAGCATAAACACTGCACATGAGTATTAACTTAAAAAAAAAAAAATTGAATGTAATGTATATATTAATACTTCGATTTTAAATATATAAATATAATGAATATTTTTTTCATTTTATAAATATAAATTCTAAATATATTTTAATTATTTGGGATAAATTATACTATATATATATATATATATATATATATATATATATATATATATATATATATATTAGTATTATTATTATATATGTAAAACAAATTTTTGAAAAAAATCATATTTTTTATATTTTAATAATATACAAAAATTAAACAAAAGTAAATGGATAAATATAAAAAAATTAAAAGTGAAATCATAATAACTTTTAAGATAGGATAAATGAGATATATTTGCTACTAAAATAATAACTTATTTAATTAAAATGCATTTAATCATATACAGGCATAATTTATTTTAATATTCATATCTTATAGATAATTATCGCTAATAATAACATATAAAATATAATGATAATCCATATATTAAAAATATATTTAATAATAAAAAACTATATACATTTTTTCTAAAGCTTCATGAAGTGAAGCGTTATTAACTTTGATCTTTTCAGTAGTGATAATAATAATAATAAAATGAAAGAGAGTTAAATATGAGCAAATAATAAAGAGTTAAAATAAACATAAAGTACATATACAACAAATATGAGACTATGGTAAAAGAAAAGGTAAGACAATAAATTAGGAAAATATTAAAACAATAAAATATAATAAAATAAAAACCAAAGGAAAGCAAAGGCATGACAGAGTGTGAATTTGTGTGTACGTTGGAGGATTTACCAGATAATGGAGGGTGGAGCGAAGAGAGAATGGTAAAATATAATTAAATTTAATGTTTAAAGATTAATAATATAAGTGATTTAAGTTGAGTTATTATAGATTCTAATTCAATTATCAAGGTGATATAGAAGTGGACATTTGTGGGCAATGCTTCATACTATTAAGTGAATATGTAACTTTGAGAGATGGTATTTGATAGGTTTGAAAATGGGTCACAGCCCACTCACCAAGCCCAAAGAAGTGGCGCGCCAACGCAATACCTGTGCCCCCTACATCAAACCCAAAACGGCTGTCCGGCCCGCTAGGTCCAAATGACGATATCGATGAATTGTGGTTACCCATATCCCGCAAATCATATCAGATTTCGCCACAAAAAAAAATAGAATAACCCCTAACAAGATATCATCCTACCATCCAACCAAGCAACCCACGCAAGGAAAATAAAATAATAACAGATCATCACCGCTTGGATCCCCACCAATAAGGAAGGAAGATTATCCCAAATAAACAAATGCTTCTAAATCCACAATAAATCCGATATTGATGTTAAAAATCTCATCCAAATTCTAACAAATCCTCTAGTTATGCATTAACCGTCAATGATCTACTATAAATGCGCGTCACTCCCAATGTATGAAAGGTACACACTCTTAGACGTACACTCATATGCAACACATTCGCCCTCTGCGCCCTTTTTTTCTCCTCGAAGAACCGACTTAGGCATCGGAGCGCATGGCACACCGCCGAATCCCTTCCTCTTTGTTCTTGCATAGGAGTGTTAAGGCCTGAGCCCCAGGATTAACAAGGCTTCAGCATCCCGCTCAACCCCAGACGATCTAGACGCCGCATCCCAAATCCACAAACAATCCGGTCCAAATTTCAACACCCCACACGCCCAAACCCTGGGCCTGAAAAGGCATCACTGGGCTTGGCGCCACACTGCGGGGAACGATGGGCCTTTATAAATATAACTCGATTTCTCGCCATCGATGGTATTGGACTAAGAACACAAGCAGGAGCAACGTTAATCCGCCAAGGATGCAGGATCCGCCAGACGACGTGAATAATGGGCCTCCAGATACATTGGGAGCAATGCTAATATTTAATGATGGAAGCGTCTACCACAATCAACGCCTGATAGAAGAGTTAGAGCAACTTACTGCATAAATACAAAGATCCACTAAGACACGACGTAATCCGTGAGGGTCATACATCACCCCCCGCGGAGGCAACACGATCACATCGCCACTCGGCTGGAACGCCACCAAGGCCACGATGCCAGGAGCCAAGCAGCTCACTTTGACGAGCTCATCTACTCTGGACAGGTCACGCTACCTGAGGAGTCATGTAACACCCATTTTAAAACACATTTCATTCAAACCATTTCAAATATGCGTAAGCATTTTCGTTCACTACAGAAATAGCTCCATAAACATTTAAACAATTCACTTTACAAAATAGCATACCAGCCTTTCAAAATATTATGCCAACATTGTTTCAGAATTTTACTATTTTAAAATACAAAATAAAGTCATGCCTAAAATGATATTAATGCATATGACAGCCGTGATACTCCCACCCTTTCTCAAGACTCGCGCTTCTCGATCTTGCCTCTTCCCCTGCTCTCTCTATCTATCACTGCACCGCGCATTGGTAAATACGCCTAAGCATTTTCATGCTTAGTGGTTCTATACAAATCCATTCCGCAACTTCAGTTTAAATCAAATCATGCAATTTAACAATTCAAAACTTTCAAATCTTTATGGATGATCAATGTAATTACAATATATATATTTGTTATATATATACAATCAGTTATAGTTCGTTGATCATCCCAAAAATAAACTTTCATATTCAATATTTCACAATCTCAAATCAATTCAAAATGTGCTCACAAATCCACCCGCTATGCAATTCAATCTGAATTCTTCCAATCAATTCAGCTTATGCAATCCAATTCAATTCTTCCAATCAACTGGCTTATGCCTAACGAATTTAACTTTATGTCATCGATATAAGAGGATTCAGAGTCACCGGCACGGTCCCGCTGGGTCATGGTGCCTCAGATAAAAACGTTTTATAACACAAGCACGGCCCAGCCGTAATGTACGACCGGTTATAACAATCAAATAGTGAACACTACCGATATGTCCCGCCGGAACGCTGATCGGAGGACACATCACATAATCATTCGCAAGATCGCTTAATTTTGACCTCTTATTGGTATAAACAATCTATCCTTAATACGAACTAAATGTTAACATTCTATTAAGGGTGCTCAAATCTTTTATAGCAGCATACTACTAAATATGTACATTTGTATAAAATAGTCTTCACTTTCAATAGTCATGCAATTTTCATATGCAAACATTTTACAAATCAAATCTTTTCAAATCATTTAAACAATTCAATATACATTTACATTAGAACAAGCATTTCAATTATTGAAACGAATAAGAAAAGGTAGAACAAACATGCAAAAACTTAAACGAGGAATCTGTGTGGGATGTAACAAACCCAAAAAGATTGTTGTCCTTTTTAATCCTGCCTTCTCTGATCGACCTCAACTCGGATTTCCTCCTAATCCCTAATCCATCACAATACATTTCAGCAATCAAAGAACAACCAAAGAAAAACTATTTGCATTCTAGGATTTTTGGTTAGGGTTGATATCTACCTAATACACTTTCACTTTCCAAATTTTCTGTGACAATATATCATATTTAGCTCATACATCCTTCCACAAAAATTATATCTCTATTAGTCTATTTGTAGTAGGAATTTTAATCATCTAATTTGGATCACCTAAACACAAGTTATGGTATTTATGCCAAACTGGTCGGTATGCCCAGTTCACTCGGTTACCTACTGTTTTTCACCTCAGGTCTTAACTCCATAAATTGTACGGTCCTTCTACTCATTTGAATCTATGGTTCTTAGGTTTCCTCCAATTGAATCATCCAATTTGGATCCCAAAACTCAAGTTATGGAATTTATATTCAGACTACTCTAATTTGCAAAACAGAAGCAGATTTTTCTGCACATAGTTTTCTGAAAGATTTCTGACACTTTGAGGTTACAATTTGTATACCATTCTCTAAAGTAAATTATTCTCTAAAAGTCTAGTTTACCCAGAAATTTGAATCACTCAATTAGATGAGTGAAACTCAACTTATGGTCTAAGTACCAAACTACTCTAAAACACCACAACTGCTTCCAGAATTGAAACCAGAAATTTATCCCAAAACAGAGCATCACTTCAACGAATTTGGTCCAATTGGTCCAAATTCAAAACACATTTCATGTAGTTTGTTCTACTATAAGTCTAGTGTAATACAATTTGAACTCACTAATTAGATAAGAAATGACTAAGTTATGGTCAAAATAAAAACGTTAGTTTGAAAAAAAAAAATTGGCAGCATCTCATTTTGAAACACTATAATTTCCCTCTTCGGGATTTTCTTCCAAAACACCTCACTAAAACTCAAAATAAATCATGTCAATCACTCCTAATAAATATCCTAACATCATTCTAAACCCACTCACAAGCAAATCCTATGGATGATTTAGGGTTTCCTAACTCAAACATCATTAAAATAAAATTCCAGTTTGTAAGTTCCACTTGACTCTCTTGGAACCCATGTTTAGCTCCCTTCTTCCTCTTTGATCACTTGAGACCAAAATGGGGATGATCTCCCACCAAAATCTGATATTCTTCAACCCTAGCCTTTCTCTCACTCCTCCTAAAATGATTGTTTCAAGAATGAGCTCCCAAACATTACTTTTAATCTTTTTGTCATTTAAGTGTATGCATTGCTTTGGCCTTCCACCTTTAGTTTCATTTCTATTTTTTCTACTATTTTAGTTTTTAATATCTCTATTTCCTCAAGGCCTGTTGTGACATAAAATGTATTCTTTGGTTGTCTCCTCCTAAATGGCAATCTAACTCAGCACTTATTCCTATCTTGTACTTAAATTCCCATATTTACACTTAGATATATAAAAACTTGTTTTATCATTGACCTAGGTCCTCATTTTTCAGCATTTCCAAACTGTCATTTTCACTGGGTAAATTTTCGCTTAATCTTTTAAATCACTTACTAAATAACAATCATATTCATTTAACAAACTTTTAAATACCCTAAGTTTGATCAATTTTCAGACTGGAAGATATAATAAAATTATAAAAAAAAATTATAGGGTATTTTGGGCAAGCATAACTCTCCCCTAATTAAAAATTTCATTCGAATTACTTTAGATGAACAGTTGCGGATATTGTTGCCGCATTGTTTCTTCAATTTCCATGGTTTCCTTCTGGTCTATGGTGGTTTCTCTCCACAAAGACTCACTAACTTGAATCTTTGTCTCCATTTTCACTCTGGTAGCCAAGATTCCTACCGCCTCTTCTTCATATGTCAAACTGATCTGGCTTCCAACTGTTCCAAGAGATTAGCATTTGATGGTCTCCACTGTAATTCTCCTCAACATCAAACATGGAATTACGGCGTATGGATCTTTTCCAAGTCCTGAGGTAATGCCAATCTGTATGTTAATAATCAATTTTCAATCACTTCACGTCCAATAAACGAAATTAACGTCTTTTTCAAATCGCATCACCTTCCATACAGATACTTTCTAGCATTTGTCGCCATCTTAATCGAACGTCTTTCTTTCAAGTCATGAGACTTTGTCTACCGTGGCTACCTTGAAATACTCTTCTCCGATTTACTTACTTTCTCTTCAAATCGAATCAGTTTGACCAATTACTTTTTCACTCAACTCTACCCAACACACTCAGCTCGCATTTTCCATATAATGCTCAGAAGGCGCCATCTGGAAGGTTTCATTGGAAGCTGTTGTTGTACACAATCACCCAGAGGAATGTGTCTATCCTAACTAAAATGCCACATCACTCTCAGTCGATCACACAACTCCTTAGCATATTCCGTAACTGATCACTCTCCACCAGCCCATCCGTCTCATGTAATCACTGATTGTACCCGGGCCGAGGCCTGCGCCTTCTTGCAATTTTCCTAAAATTGGGCAAACCCGGATTCGGCTCAAACAATGGATATAGAACTGTAACCCAACTATTTCCTGATATACAAATGCTAGCTTGTCGGCGAATAGCTCGCTTCTCACTGTAGGAACAGTCAATGGGTCAATCGGTCAACTACAACCCAAACTGAGTCGGCGCTTTCTCCCCGCCAATGGTAAACCCAACTATAAACTGGCGGTAGTTCATCCATTTCTACCTTCGGTGAGCTCCTGAGAATGTGAATAATCCTCAAGGAACTTGATGCTCGCTTTACTTTGGCAAACCACACTCTGGTTACGACTGATGCTATATCTCTTTTCATTCCTGGAATTACCAAAATATATAAATCTTGATATCTTTAAAAGTAATGGATGACAGCAAAGATCCACTATGTGCCTCTCTTCAAGTATGGCTTTTCAACGGCATCATCAAAAGGCAAACCCGATTCTTATAATAATAAACCCCATCTTATTTATCAGAAATGCATTTCTTTATTTTTTCTAATCCGCTTACTATAACATCAATTTTTCTACTCTTCTTTGTTTCTTGCAATCGATTCAAATAAATCCTGTCTGCTTATCAATTCTGTCACTATTGTACCATCGTCTCATTAATGACACAATGAGTATTCAACGCCAAGCGTTTGCATTGTCTTTCATCACAAAGCCATTTACTACATAATGCCTTCCTTGATATCAATCACTATAATCATAGTCTTTATCACCCATCCATCTACATTGTCTCGCCAAGCCCCTGCTAGGAGGGCAACATTAAGACTCTTATGATCGGTGTAGATGAAACATTTTTCTCCATACAAATAATAAATTAATTTGAAGCAAATACAATTATGCTAATTCCCAAACTGCTGGGTGAGTTCTTCTTCATGCGGCTTCAACTGCTTCACATAGCTACCACTTTACCCTCTTGCATCAGACACATCTAAGTCCATTTAGTAGCATCACTAAAGATCACATGGTTCTCACTGCAGTCGGCCGAGTAAGAACTGAGCCTCTGCTATGATTGCTCAAATTATCAAACTCTTTTGACATTCTTCACCCATTCAAATTTCATTTTTCCTCGAGTGCCTCGCCATCAATGCGATCATCGAAACCCCTTAACAAATCTTCCGTGAGTAACCTCGCCCTGTGAAACTGACGCACTTCCGCACATTTCCTTGGTATTTCCATTCAACAACTACGATCTTCTCGATCCACCTGGATTCCTTCTTTCGATACAATGTGCCTAAGAAAATGATACTATCCAACCAAACTCACACTCCCAACCAAAACTCACACTTACTAATGCATACGCCGCTTTCTTTCAAAGCCTCTACACAATTCAGTGTCGGATTTTCCCTATCTTTCAAATACACAAGAATGTCGTTTCATGAACACTACGACAAACCCATCCACATACGGCTCCGAAATGACCATCGTGTCCACAAAGCCACGAGCATTGTCAAACCAACTTGGTATTATGGAGCAGAACTGAGATCCAAGATCGTTTCAAACGCCGCTGGCGTAATATCCACATTTTACTCAACCGAGATAACTCGTGATCGTCAATCTGCAGATACTTCAGACCTTTCACGGGTCAAACAAATCATCAATTGCAATCTGATACTTATTCTTTATGGTCAACTTGTTCGGCCGGGTTTATAATCAATACATAGCCGAAGTGTACCATCTTTCTCTTAACAAAAAGCACTGAGCTCCTCTACCTGATACACTTGGTCGAATAAACTGCTTAGCAATTCTTGCAAATCAAGCTTCAATTCTTTAACTCCACCGAGCCATTCTAAGATTTGCAATGGATGCCTGTGGCACCCGGGTACAACGTCGATAGCAACCTCAATCTCCCCTCTCCGTGGGAGGCAACTGCACCTTCCAAAACACGCCCAAAGTCACTAACAAGAGGATACTTGATATGCTGTTTCTATTTTTACCGTATCAATCACATAAGCCTTCACATCCTTTTCGCACTGTTTCTTCAAAGCAATTCACACTATCAAATGTAAATTATCCATTTTAAAACACATTTAAGCTCCAAACCATTTCAAATATGCGAAGCATTGCTCACTACTTAGCCCATAAACATTTGGCGAACAATTCACTTAAGAAAATAGCACATACCATGCCTTTCAAAATATTGTTACACAACATTACTGTAATTTACTATTTTAAAATACAAAATAAAGTCATGCTCAAATGATATTAATGCATATGACAACGCATACCCTCACCTTCGCTGACTCATGCCGATCTTGCCTCTTCCTCGTTTCTCATTCACTTCCTACGACTGGGCAAAGACGGTAAACACACGCTAAGCATTTTCATGCTTAGTGGTTCTATACACAAACTATTCGCACTTCGCTTAAATCAAATCATGCAATTTAATTCAAAACTTTCAAATCTTTATGACATCATAATTACAATATATATATTTGTTATATATATACAAATCAAGAGTAGTTCGTTGATCATCCCAAAATAAACTTTCATATTCAATATTTCACAATCTCAAATCAATTCAAATATGATCACAAATTCAATTCAGTTATGCAATTCAATTCACCTCCAATCACCCGCCATGCAATTCAATTCACTCTTCCAACTGGACCGCTATGCCCCAATCTAATTTAACCGCGCGCCGCCCATATACGTGATATCGAAGTCACTCAAACGTCCCGCCGGCTGCAGTCAGAGAAATCCGCTGAGAACACGCGCACGGCCTCACAAGGCCGATCGTTATAACAATCAAATAGTGAACACTACCGATACGGTCCCGCTGGGCTGCTGATCGGAGTGACACATCAATACAATCATTCGCAGTACTGCTAATTTGACCCTTATTGGTATACCAATCTATCCTTAATACGAACTAAACGGTTAACATTCTATTAAGGGCGTTCAAATCTTTGCAGAGAAAGTACACTACACATGTACATTTGTATAAATAGTTCACTTTCAATAGTCATAATTTTCAAGAAAACATTTTACAATCAAATTTTCTTCAAATCATTTAAAACAATTAATATACATTTCTTATGCATTAGAACAAGATTAATTATTGAAACGAATAAGAAAAGGTAGAACAAAATGATGCAAAACTGAAACAGAGAATCTAGTAGGGACAGAATAAAACCCAAAAGATTATTGTCTTAATTCAAGTCTCATTTCAATTCTTTCAATCTTTGACTTTCCTTCTTAATCCTTAACGATCACATACATTTAACTAAAGAAGAACAAGAAAATTACTGTATCCTGAGATTTTGGCATAAAGGATGATTCACCCACAAGACTTCACTTTCCAAATTTCGGGGAGATAATTGAGTTTGGCTTAGCTTGTACACCTCTCAAAAACGAGAGACCCTACTGAATTATTTGCAGGGAATTTCGGAATCACACGGATCACCTAAACACAAGTTATGGTATTTGCTAAACCAATGTATGCCCAGTTCACTTAAGGTTTACTGTTTTTCTGTAATTTCAGGGTCTTAACTCCAAATTGGTAATGTCCTTCTACCGGCTTTCTGAATCATATTCTTAGGTTTCCTTCCAATTGGAATCATCCATCTGGATCTCAAAACTGTTATAATTTATATCAGACTACTCTAATTTAGAAAAAACAGAAGCAGATTTTCTTGCAATATAGTTTTCCTTTGAAGGATTTCTGACACTGAGGTTAAGCAATTTGTAGAGCACGGTCTCGGCAATTATTTCCAAAAGTCTAGTTTACCCAGAAATTTGAATCAATTAATTAGATGAGTGAAACTCAACTTATGGTCTAAGTACCAAAACTACTCTAAAACACATAACTGCTTCAGAATTGAACCAGAAATTTATCCAAAACAGAGCATCACTTCAACGAATTTCTGGGTCCAATTGGGTCCAAATTAGGGTACCATTACTTCATGAAGTTTGTTCTACTATAAGTCTAGTGTAATTAGTAATTTGAATCACCAATTAGGATAAGAAAAATGACTAAGTTATATGGTCAAAACAAAAACGTTAGGTTTGAAAAAAAAATTGGCAGCATCTCATTTGAAACACCACCATTTCCTCTTCGTGATTTTCTTTTCAAAAACCTCAAACTCAAAATAAATCATGTCAATCACTCCTAATAACATCCTAACATCATTTCTAAACCAATCACAAGCAAATCCATGGATGATTTACAGGGTTTCCCAACTCAAACATCATTAAAAAATAAAATTCTAGGGTTTGTGTTCTTACACTTATGACTCTCTTGAGACCTATGCTTTTAGCTCCCTTCTTCCTCTTTGATCATGGAGACCAAAAAATGGGGATGATCTCCCACCAAAATCTGGATATTCTTCAGCCTGGCTCTTCTTTCTCACTCCCCCTCTCAAAACTGTGATTGCTCAAGAATGAGCTCCCAAGACCACTTTGGTCTTGCCAGCTCGACTAAGTGTAACAGACATTGTTTGGCCTTTACTATTTTCATTTCTCATTTTTTCCACTATTGGTTTTTAAACCTCTCATTTCCTCAAGGCCTTGTTTGGTTACAAAATGCATTTTGGGTTAAGTCCTCCCCGAATGGCAATCCTAACTCACACTTATTCCTATTTGCCAAATTCCCATATTTACACTTAGACATATAAACTTGTTTGGTGACTCTTAGGTCCTCATTTTCACATTTCCAAATTTGTCATTTTCACTTGAGTAAATTTTAGGTTTAATCTTTTAAATCACTTATCAAATAACAATCAATATTCATTTAACAAAACTTTCCGAAATACTGAGTTTATTTCGATTTATACTGAATATATAATAAAATTATAAACCCATAGAATTATTTTGGGCGTTACAAGTCAAGATCAGCTGGGCTATATCGCCCTCGGCTTCATCTCACTCGGCTTTATTGCCACTTTCGGGTACATGCTTCTTTCGACTTTATTTCCGCAGGCTATCGCCGCTCGGCTCACATCATCTTTCGTTTGGAAGCCATCAGGCCCTGGCGCCAGGCCTAGTAGCTCACTTTGGCCCAGGCTCATCTACTCTGGACCGGGTCAGCTGCACGAGGTCGGATCGGCTCGGGTTATATTGCCACTTTCGGCTACGTGCCACCGGGCTACATTGCCCTCGGCTACATCGCCACTCATTTGGAGCATACCAAAGGCGTGGCGCCGAGGGGCCCGGGTGGCTCACTTTGTGAGCTCATCTACTTTCTGCCACAGGCCCGCAGCGCCTCGAAACCAGGAACCATTTCGAGCGCTACGGTACCACTTTCGGCTACGCATCGCCACCCAGGCGACGCGCCGCGAGCCGCGTCGCGCCCGAGCGAAAGCGGCTTCGCATTGGCGAGTGATCGCCCCGCACAGCCCGCGGCTGCGAAGCAGTCGAGATCAACTCGGTACAGACGCCACCCGAGGCCCGCGGTGCGAGCCGTAGCTCGCGCGAGTTGTCTACGGGCCAGTCCGCCATTGCACAAAGGCCATCTCGGTTCGAACAACTTCGGCGGCGGAGCCCGGTAGCTCACTTTGAGCTCATCTACTGCACGAGCCCGCGGCGCCTCGAGCGAACCCATTTCGGGCTACATTGCCGCTCGGCTACATCGCCACCAAAGGTTGGGCATGCACCAAGGCCATAGCGCCAGGGGCCAAGTAGCTCACATTGACGGGGTGATCCGCCGGCTACAGACCCGCGGCGCGAGCGAGTCGCCGGATCGATCGGTGGAGCGTGCGGGCCCGCGGTGCGGGGAGGGCGAGCAACTCACTTTGGCCCGAGTTGCGTCTACTGCAGGCGAGGTCACGCTACTCAGGAGCCATCTCGGTTGGACCCAGCTCCAGCTAAGCGGGCCTAGTAGCTCACTTTGTGAGCCTCATCTACTCTTCACAGGCCCGCGGCCCCTCGGGGAGTCGGACCCATTCAGGCATTGCCGCTCGGCTACATCGCCACCAGTGGAGCGCCGCAAGGCCATAGCGCGAAGCGGCGGCTCACATTGGTGATCCGCCAGCCGCAGACCCGCGGCGCCAACGTCCGAGATCAACTGGTACGACCACCGAGGCCCGCAGTGCGGGGCGTATTTCGCTGATGAGTTGATACACTGCAGACGGGTCCGGCCCCCGCCTAGGAGCCATCTTCAGTTCGAACCAGCTTCGGCCGAAGCGGAGCCCGATAACTCACATGGGCGAGCTCTGCAGTTCATATTGGCGAGCTCTTCCTGGCAGTTCCATGGACGAGCTACGCCCGGCCAGTTCATATTAGCGAGCTCTTCTGGCAGTTCCACATGGGCTGAGCCACGCGACGATTCTGTTGGCGAGCTCTTCCCTGCTTGATTCACATGGGCGAGCTCTACCCAGCAGTTCATATTGTGACTCTTCCAATGATTCATGGAAGAGCCTGCCGGCGATTCGCTGACGAGCTTTTCCTAGCAGTTCACATGGACGAGCCTGACGATTCGCGCGGCGACTCTTCCTAGCGATTCCACATGGGCGACCACATCGGCTATTCGTATAAGCGGGCCAACTGATCTACGTTAACGAGCTCTGCCAAAAATAGGCCATGTAGCCTAAGGAGCCAGTTCAACTCATGCAAGTCAGCCGACGGAGATCAGCCGCTCAAGCTGACGAGATCTGCCAAAAATAGGCCATGTAGCTGGGGCGGTTGACTCATGCGGAAGTCGGTAGAAGCGGATCGGTAGCTCGGCGTGAGATCTGCAAAATAGGTCATGCAACCTAAGGAATGCGATTTCAAGCATGTCGTCGGTAGTCAGGTCGACCGCTCAAGTGGCGGGCTGCGCGAAATAGGTCATGCGGCTGAGGTCTCTGTTCAACTCATGCGGATCGGTAGGTGGAATCGGTAGCTGAGTTGTGAGCTATGCCTGCGGCTAAAGTCGAGTTCGCACATACAAGACGGTCAAGCGAGACCCGACTCAATTTGAAGAGCTCCCATACCACCTGAGCCTTATAGCCTAGAATCGGTCCAGCTCATACAAATTAGCCTGAAGCCTTGGCGGCTCGAGTCGGCCGAGCTTAATTGCTCGGCTTCGGACCCTCGGTCGGGCCGTACAATTCATGAAGAAGGCGAAAATACAGTGAGAGCGCAAACTATAAAAAATGAATATTTATTAAGAGCTACCTTCTCGGGCCAGGCCCGACAAAAGAAGACGAGTGTACGAAAAATATAAAGTCGATATCGGTGGGCGGAAATGAGTGCACGAAACCTGGCGTCGCGGGGCAGACGAGTGATGAAGAGGAATGGGCTTGATACAGTATCACGGTTCCTCGAGAATAATTTGCGAGAGAAAGACTCCTCACCTCCTCGTCACTTGGGAGGTCAGTTGAAGTCAATCTGGGTGGGCGTTGCGACCTTCTGGCTGGCTTGAGCCACCCGAGAGCCATTTGAGCGGCTTGGTCCTCGATGCACTAATAACATCATCCTCTTAAGCGACGGGTCATTTGTGGTGAAGATCCCAGCGCAATCGACACTCCTCATTCAGCCAGCTCCACGAATTTACAGCCTTGGGGCCTCTGGCAGAGTGTCTAGCAGCGCCTTTGGTCTCGGAGGCCTCGCCACGAGCCACGACTAGGCTGCATTTGCTATCCTACCGGTCGCCATTGGCGCAGCGGCTCCTCTTGAGACTCCCTTATTTCGCCCGGGATGTGAAGAGCTCCTCCTGGCCGTGCGGAAGCTCGTATTGGGAGGGCGCTGGCCCACATCCGGTCTCGATCATATCACTTTCAGTATGACACAGGCTAACCCCGGGACCTTTTGAAGCTACAAGCCTTGGCCGTATGGCTTCTCGAGACTTCATCCTCTCTACTTTCCACGCCGAGGCACGAAGCCGACCAGGCATGCTTTAGATCAGATTTAAAGTCTCTCACCTCTTGGTCATCACGGCTGCGCCCGTTCTTAGCGGCTTAGTCCGCTCGAGAAGAAGAGAATTCGCGCCGCCTTATGAATCTGGGCGGTTACATGCTTCGTTGGTTGGCCTTGTGGCGGACCCTTGAATGAGTGGCTGTCTGCGCATCAAACATGAAGTCAACATCGACACGGGATCAAGCACAGCCGGACACTATCGGATCTGAGGGGACTTGCAGAGGCAACCCCACGAAGGGATAGAGACGAGCCTCATCAGCGAGCGGCGCTTTTCGACCTCGAGTCAGTCCTAAGGGCCAGACGAGATCGCACCTGCCGCGAGTTCAGCATTGAAGAGCAAAGAGTCCTCATCTTCGCCAACTTTTGATTCCGGATTTCTTCTCTTCAACCCTTCCACCCTTGGAGGAGGTGGCCTAGCACTTTCCGAAGGAGGATTCCAGACGGTAATAGGCATAACCGCCAACGGCTGCTCGACGGCTCCATCCAAGAGATTTTTTGCCTTTACAATAGGCTTAGAAGGGGGCGGAGAGCTCATGACCACAGGAGCCTCGGCCGCAGGCGACTACGCCCGCTCCGGCTTTCGAGCGAGAGAAGTCGGAGACGCCCCCAATCTCTGAACCTTGACCGAAACCGGCCGATCTTTCTCAATGGAGCTTGATTTTTCGGCCGCGCCCGGGGCTTCCTAGAGCGGCGCCCCGAAATGGACCAAAAAATCTCCACTAGTAGGAGTGGCTGCGGTAAGCTAATGGGAAGGGCTCAGCATGGTGGAAGGCAAGGGCCTCGAAGCAATGGAACGCGTAGACCTCAAATTAGATGGACCAGGAATGTCGGAATTTTATCATTTCCGTGGAGACGACGAGGACATTCCGCCTTGGCCTTGAACTCTGACATTATCTTGACGTGGGTCGAGCACCTAGAAGCATGAAATAGTGCAAAATCAAATATTGACAACCTTCACACAAGTTATACAGAGCAAACACTCACGAAGATTATCAGGGGTGGTCCAAGCCACCGGAACGCCCAGAGTGTCGTCCTTGTCGGAAGGATCATATTCCCAGTTGCGACCGCTCACAAAGAAATAGCGTCCCTTCCACGACCTATGGGAGGAAGGAAGATCAGAGATCACCAGAGGAGCTCCAGGGCGCCTGGAGAAATAAAGGAAGCCCTCGGTAGTCTCCTTTGGGCTAAAAAGATAAAGGAGCAAAGCCACTAGGGACATCGGGCCACTTGTCCCCCAAAAGGCGATAGGCCACCAAAATGCCCCGACCGTTGGGAGAGTTTAGGAAGGACCAGGACACATTGAAATGTTGCGGAGCCCTTTCATGAAGAGTGCAGGTGGAAAACGAAGACCATTATCAAAGCGACCTCAAAGAAACATACCATCCTAGGCACGGGCTTCATAAAAGTCAGGCGTCGGGGTCATACTTTCGGACGCGAAGTCAGATAACGTTCCATGGTAACTATCACGAGAGGACCGACCTTGCTAGGTCCACGATCCACCGGCATGTTGGACCCGGTTAAGGCTGTCGACCCCGGGATATTTAATTAGGTTTATTTCCTTTATCATATCCGAGGAAGAGGAAGCCCAAGGCGTTCGAGAGTCAATGGCCCGACGGCCCGGAAGCATCCTAACGTCGAGCCGGCAACAAGCGAAGAATTAAGCCGTAATCGTAAAGAAAGAAGAGTGACCCGGACCCATAATAATAAAAAAGAAATCCAATCAGTTTAACCCTAGCGCCTCGTCGTATCAATCGAAGAGAAACCAAAGAGGTAGAGATGCAGTGGTCCCAAGAATAAGACGGAAGAAGCTACCTCAGGAAAAATCTTTAGGAAAAATTTCTGCAAAGATTCGAAGCAGAGAACTACGGAGTAAATAAAGTCTTAGATCGCGGAAGGGTTGGAGGACCGGAGAAGCACGGGACCAGGAGTGCAAAAGCGAAAGAGAGCTAGAATTAGGGGAAAGCAGCGCGAAAACCCGAGAGTCATCATTATCACAAGACATACTTAATGTGACTAAGTAACTAAGCAACCTCAAGCGGCACGTGGAAATTGCATCGATGCAAGAAGCGTCTGACCCTTGCCCACGTACACCGTACCCGAAATTTGAGGGGGTGATAGGGTTTGAAAAATGGGCTCATGAGGCCCACTCACCAAGCTTGAAGAAGTAGCGCCAATAGCGATACAGGGCCCCTCGGTACCGAGAGGCCCAAAGCAGAGAGGCCGGCCAGTAGGTCAAGGACGATCTTGGATGAATTAGAAGGTCCATATCCTGTAAATCAGATTGTATTTCGCCCACACAGAAAATAGAATAACCCCTAACAAGATATCATCCTGCCGATCCAACCAAATCTTATCAGTAAGGAAAAGAAAATAATAACAGATCATCACCAGTTGGATCTCCCCCCAATAAGGAAAGGAAAGATTATCCCAAATAAACAGCTCTTTCTAAATCCATTACCAAATCAGATATTGATAATAAAATCACATCAATGGGAACAAATCTGATTCTGTCTGTTGGTTGAACATCTACTATAAATACATGGCCACCCAGCGGTGAAAGATCACGCACTCTTAGACGCATACTCATATGCAACACATTCGCCGCCTAAGCGAGTCTCTTTTCTCTCGAAAAAGCGGCTTAGGCATCGGAGCGGCCATGGGCACGACCCTGTGAGCCCCCTTCCTCTTTGTTCTTGAGGAGGTGTTACGTCGAACTGCAGATCAAGCAGTGCCGCGATCTGCTCAGCCCGAGGCGATCGAGACGCACGCATCCCGGCCCACAAACAATCCGGGTCCGGCCCGACCCCCACACGCTCGGCCCGATTAGGTTGAAAAAGGCATCATCGGTATTCTAGTTGCAATATACAATGGTTTTCAAACCTAAAAGATTAAAGGGAACTTTAAAGTAATTATAGATTATTATAATAAAACAAGGTAGTTCATTTCGATTTTCAATTATCTCTTTGCTTATGGAGGATATTTGAAGACTTTCTCAAAATATTAATATTTACGATTATTGTTATATTTAAAGAAAAGTGAATAGAACATTCTATTATTTAGTTAAGAAATGTATTTATGAGACTAATTCAATAGAACATTCTATTGTTTAGTTATAAAATATATTTATACGATTAATTCAAATATTTGATGGTTTTTCTAAGGATGTTAAAATTTTGGCTTTTAAAGGTTATTATGGTTTATCCTTTAGCCGAATTTATAAATTTTCTTATTCATAGTCTTATGTCACTTTTATATATATATATATAATTTATGTAGTGATATCTCATCAGGGAGTAGTTATATGCAGAGGGAAACATCTTAGAAGCTTTAAGTTTTACTTTTTCTTTTTTTCTTTTTTTTTCTTTTTTTTTCTTTTTTTCTTTTTGACAAACAAGCTTCAGAGATTTGCTACTCAAATTTGCTTACCTGAGTTTCCTTTTAAGTATTATAATTTTTTTTCTCTCTCCCTAAAATTTTCCTATATATCCGATTTGGTACCTAGTTTTCTGAATTTAATCAATATGGTTCCAGGTTTCTGTGTTTAAGATGGTTTTCTTTTCAGGTTTCTAGGTTCAAGGTGTTTCTTTTCCTTTTCATTTTTTTATTTATATTTTCTTTGGATATTTGGACTGTGTTTGATATTTTCCTTTCTTGACTATCTTTGCTTTGATGGTGAGGACAAGAATGAAACACGCTCTGCAGGCTGCCCTTGATTGCCCTCCGGGGTGATTTTCTTGTTTGCTATAGACCAAGCCACATGGCATACTTATATGTGTCATTCTAATCAGCCCACTAACTTCCTTATTTATTATTATTTTAAAATATCTTTGTTTTCTATTTCAAGATCCTGGTTCCTTTGTTTTATTAATCTTTCTTTAGAAAATAAAAAATAAAAAAAAATCCTTCACTTCCAAATTCATTTGCAGTTCTGTTTTATTAATCTTTCTTTATCTTTAATTTTTTAAATCTTTTTGTTTTTTACTTCCAAATTCATTTGCACCTCAAACTCTTTATTATTTATTTATTCCATACTTATTAACTTACCAAATTCGTGACTTCAATGCACCAAATGTCAAAAGCATGATTTTTTAATAAACATATTTGCAAAGATCAAGAAGAGAAAAAAGAGAGAAGAAGAGAAGGAGAGAGAGAGAGAGAGAGAGAGAGAGAGAGCAGGACAAGGGTTGCCTTAGAGTCTCCTCAGCCATTAGGCTATAATCTTACCTCATCCCTTTTTATTACTTTTTAATTTCCTTAATGCTAACTCTTGAACAAGTATTACTATTATTACTATTATTATTATTATTTTATCTCCTGGCTTATTAAGTTTGCCTTCTAATTAAAAATCATATCTTTTTCTAAATTAAAATATAATATTCTAAATTTTATAAAACTCAATCTTTGTCTTCTTTAAATCTCAAAATAAATAAATAAATGAAGTTTTTTTAAATCTTATGAAGTCAAAATTCTTTTCATTATATTTCAAAATGTTTAAAAATTATTTTCTTTTAAATTATAAAACATTAAAAATCAATCTTCTTTAATTTCTAAAAAAAAAACAAAATAAGTATTATTCTTTCACTTTAAAATTCATAATCATTTTTTAATTCTAAAAAAAATAAAAAACCATTTTCTTTGTCTTTTTAAAAATTTTAAAATCATTTACCTTAATTTCTTAGAAAAATCAAAAAACATTTTCTTCAATTTATAAAAAATAAAAAATTCATCTACTTTAATTTCTAAAAAAATCAACAATATTTTTAACTTTAAAAAAAATTCAAAAATCATTATCTTTAATTTTTAAAAAAACTAAAAACATTTTCTTAATTTTCAAAAGAATAAAAAAATATTTTCTTTCTTTCAAAAATTCAAAAATAATTTTTGTTTGATTAAAAAATTTTAAAATTTATTTGCTTTATAAAATTCTCTTAAATTCAAAACTCACTTTCTTCAAATTTTCCAAATCAAATAACTTTTATCAAATATCTAAATTAAAATTTTGAAAAGCATGGTTAATTGATGCAAAAGCTTCTACAACAAACACTGAGAATTCAATCTTTATTTTGGAAAATTTGGATTCGAGGGTGGAAAGGTTTCGTGTCCTTCCAAAAGAATTTGTTTATTACTTCTCCAAAAAAAAAAAAAAAAGGATCCTCTTTCGAGCCATACATTATATACCCATTGTGGGGGTTACATGGTGGACGATTATGAGATGGGCATTTATGATTGGTCCTCAACGTCCTTACGTTTCCCCTTAATTTATACATTAACTGTGTCGTAATGCTTGTCGACGTGGACAACAACACATGCTTTGTTTGCTTTATCTCCCATGCTTGAGGCGGTCTGTTTGCTCGAGTATCCAATCCCATCCACCTCGATGCCCGAGGTGATTGAGTTGGGGGTCATGCCTAATCTTCCTGCTTGTTCATCTCGGGTCAACTCACATGACAGTCACGTGATAGGGTTTGAGTCACCTACATGAATGTTTAGGTCACCCACACAAATGTCACGTGCGTTGTAGCTTATCCCAGTCCACTAGCCCCCCTAGCGTCTTTTCAAGCCATTAGGGTTGAAATGACGCTAGACTCTTTGGTTGTTGCGCGCCGTAAAAGTTATCATGGTGATGACACTTCCATGGCCCTGTCTTATACATATGGCAATTCTAGATATAGTAATTGTTGTAGATGAGCATATTTGGTGCCTATATGGAGAAGTATTGTGACACACGGTAGCACTAGTTGATTCGTCTGTCCCATATGTGGGAGGGGGCCCAAGAGATGTACAACAAGGTGAAGGCCGACTATCGGGTCCATCGTCGCCAAAGGTTTTGGAGGAAGCTCGGTCGAAGTGGCCAGGCCTTGCGAAGCTTGTCGCTTGGCCTGGAGTATTCTTGCTCAAGGCATAAAACAATCATCTCATGAAATTGAGAGGATGCCTATGGGAACTTAAGCTGCCCTAGGCTAAGGGCTGTCAAGGGCTAGCAACTAAAGGCATAAAATAATCATCTCATGAAAATGGAGAGGATGCCTGTGAGGACAAACATTTGGCCTAGGGTCGTCGGTAGCCCTTCGAAAGCGTAATTTAATCATCTCATGGAGAAATAGTGTTTGTATGGACTTATGCTGCACGAGGCCAAGGGCCATCGAGGGCTAGCCGCCAAAGGTTTAACAATAATCATCTCATGGAGAAATGACGCATGTAGGAACTTATGCTGCCCGAGGCCTAAGGCCACTGAGGGCTAGCCGCAAAAGGCTTAACCTTATTCATCTCATGAAAGTCATCTCATGGAGAAATAACGCTTCTAGGGACTTTTGTTGCCCGAGGCCTAGGGCTGTCGAGGGCTAGCTGCCAAAGGCTTAACCTTATTCATCTCATGGAGGTCATCTCATGGAGAAATAACGCATGTAGGGACTTATGCTGCCCGAGGCCAAGGGTCGTGAAGGGTTAGCCGCCAAAGGCTTAAACATAATCATCTCATGGAAAAATAACATCTGTAGGGACTTATGCTGCTCGAGGCCTAGGGCAATCGAAGGATAGCACCAAAGAATTAACAATAATCATCTCATGGAGGCCATCTCATGGAGAAATAGCGCCTATAAGGACTTATGCTGCCCGAGGCTTAGGGCAATCGAGGGATAGCTACCAAAGACTTAAACATAATCATCTCATGGAGAAATACTGAAAATACTTCTTCATGAAAATGGAGAAAATACTTCTTCATGAAAAATTAGAAAATACTTATATTCGAGATTGGTGAATGAGAGTTTCCCAAGCCTACTTGCTCGGGCATGTATGGGTCGAGACATGAGAGATCTTTGTTATGCTAGAGCTCCCACTAGCTTTGGAATCATCATGTGATGAAGCGAGACTCGGTATCATTGTTGGGTCGATGTGTCATTTTTTTACTGTTTGACCCCATAACAAGTTTTAATTGCTTTCTGGTCTCCTATTATGTCAATCTAGCTCAATGGAGTTTGGAAACTCACAATTTTATGGTAGAAGGATGGTAATGCCTTCATTGCATGAATCTAGGTGCGTCCCAAAATGGCATTGAAGGATGAGGACTCGTCGATCCGCGGTAAAGACGAGGAGGTGACGATTCAGCGAAATCGATAGTACTATCTCCTCCAACAAGTCGGACTCGTATGCTCCGTGTTGTTATCCTACCTCGAATTCTCAACGGCTCGGTCATAATTCCTAGCCTCAATATGATGATTGGTGGGTCTCGAATCTTTGGGGTCGGGTTTATCCCTTATGTCTTGTTTGTCCTAACCCCTCTTCCCTTTACTCCCTCTATAGTGTTGGGAATATGATGTAGTAGCGATCGTTTGTTTGATCGCAGCGAATATAATAAATCTCGAGCATATGGCCTATCGGTTTCCCCTCTAGAACAATTCTTCAATGGATGTGGAGGGATGCAGTGATAACGAATCAAAAAATTGAGTATTAGGGCAAATAGCTTGTTTCCCTTTGCACAATAGGATAGTGTTGGGGACTTACGACGTGAGTTAGAGGATCGCGACCCCCAAAACGTTTCTGCAAGTCCCTGGTGGACTTGGATCTCCCCATCCGGATGCGAAAAAGATTGGTAACGCTCTGCCTTCTCCTAACTAAGCATGTGTATTAAGTGACAAACTTTTCAAACAAGCAATGGAATGAGGATACCGTTTTTGGAGCTAAGCGGTGGAACCATGATAGGGCAGGGCCTGCCAAGCTGGACGGGAAGACTTTACACAATAGAGAGTCGTTACCACTCTATAACGTCATTATCTGGCGGAGGTGCATAAAGTGTTCAAAGGGGTCCTGAAGACCATCATACATTTGGGACTTAGGCAAAGCGAAGTCTGGTAGGGCATCCGGGTTCAATAAGGTGGGGATGAATGGGGATGATGACATGTCGTCCAATGCGCGCAATTCAGGATCCAGACCTCTCATGTGGGAAGGAGATCCAACGAGCCGGGGATTGTTGACAGGAAGATGGTCCCGACAAGGGGGAAGAGAAAAGTTATCCATGGATTCAGACCACGTAAGGCTACGAGTCACATTCTAGTTGGCAAGGCGAGGAGTAGTGGCCGCCTTCCGCAAGGTTGCATTTTCTTCTTGCATGGTGGTGTTAGTTGCTAAGAAAGAGGCCATTTGTTGTTGGTGAGATTCCTACTGATCCTTCAGCATTCGCTCTAATGACAGTAGTCGTTGTTCCAGCGTAGGCCCATAATTGGAAAGGGGGATCTCTCCCATTGAATAGCTTGGAAGTTAATTTCCGATTGTCTCTACAACATCTTAAAGAAGCTTGGGATTTTTTGTTCTCGTAGATGGCGCCAATGGAAAGGTTTTGTGTCCTTCCAAAAGAATTTGTTTATTACTTCTCAAAAAGAAAAAATTGGATCCTTTTGAATTTATATCCCCATACATTATATACCTATCGTGGGGTGTTACATAGTGGACGGTTATGAGATGGGCGTTTACGACAGGCCCTCAATGTCCTTACGTTACCCATTAATTTATGCAATAACTGTTATACATTAATTGCGTCGTAATGCCTATCTAGGTGGACAACAACGCATGCTCCGTTTGCTTTATCTCCCATGCCCAAGGTTGCCTGTTTACTCGAGTATCCAATCTCATCCACCTCGATGCCCAAGGTGATTAAGCTAGGAGTCATGCCCGATCTTCCTGCCTATTGATCTCGGGTCAACTCACATGACTGTCACGTGATTGGGTCACCCACACGAATGGCAGGTGCGTTGTAGTTTATCCCATTCCATAGGGGTTGTGAAACCTTGGAGACACCAAATCTATTTCTAAATCCAAGTATTGTGAGTCTTGTTACTATTTTGATTTGAAGTTGTTTTATTATAGAAATATTTGTTCTCAAAGTCAAAGTAGTAGTTTCTTTATTTAATTTAGAAAGTTTGTTTTTCTAGTCAAGTAAGAGTTGATATTTCCTTTTAGAAAGATTTGCTTTTATGAGTTGCTTTATTTCAATTAGAAAGTCTTGTCTTCCAAGTCAAAGTATGAGTTTCTTTATTTGATTTAGAAAGTATGGGGCCTATATATACCCTACTTAATGTAGTCTTTGATTAATTAGTTAAAGTTTAATAATATTTCAAGATTTCTCTTTTTAAGAGTTCTCTTTTGTTCTCTTATCTCTTGGTGGATTCCTTGGTGTGAGTTCGATTGTTTCTTATCCCTAGGTTTAGGTAGCGAACTATATATCTTATTCTCTAATCTCTTGGGTGGATTCCCTTGAGTTATGAGTTCGTGGCTTTGTATCTCTTGGTGGATTCCTTGAGTGGTAAAGTAAGTACTATCCTTCTATAACCTCTACTCATCTCATCATCTTTTTCTTTTAACTTTTCTAAATCAGTTTCCCCAACCATAGCTTGAACTTTCCAATTATGGTTCCATACTTCAAAACCCTTTCCACATACTTTATTTCACCATAGAAACCAAAAATACCACCATCCATAACCTTAGAGAAACCCCAAATTCGTGCATAGCCCTAGTCTACCATAGAAAAACTCAAAAATTGCAAACTAGCTCAAAACTAGGTTGTTTTGCATCAAACCAAACCTGAACCTTTTCAAAACTAAAATCCTTAATTCCATCATAAATAAACTTCAAATAAGTCCTATAACCTTTGGGACCAGACCTATCCCTTACCTTTCAAAGTACATCCTATACCCCTAAACTACCATAAGCCCATCCTAACTTACCCAAAAACATTAGATCATCTATCACGGTCCCGTCCTCAAATCAAAGTGGTATCAAAGCTCATGGTATGATGGCTAATCATAAGCTAAAAGGCGTTCTTGGTGTTATAGACAAGAGTTCTACTCATGGTTTGAGTCATTCACTATGATGGTGGAAGCGTATTCGATCTTGAGATTCTTAACCAACATCTACAATAATGTTTGAGGGACTATGAAGATCATATGTCTACATAGAACTTGACGGAAGGTATAGGTAGAAATCTGAAGATCAAGGAGGAAAAATATGAATTTTATGAAGAGTCTTTGCAGCCTAATTGCTAGAAACTGCTTAGGACACAAGAAGGCTAAAGGTATGTAATGCCGCAGGCTATAATTATAATAGGAGATGTGATTGCTACTACCGGAATAGATTACGGAAGAGGCATGGTAACTATGTTTGAAGCAGATTCAATCAGACTTCACATTCAAAATTCAGTGGAAGGATCCCGATGAATTTTTGGATTGGCTTAATATAATTGAGCATACTCTTTGAGTGTACAATTTACTGGTGAAAAGTATGAGACCAGGTAAATATCATGATTATTTATAAAAATGCTTCATTTGGATGAAAATTTTGAAGGACAAAGATGAAAGACACAAAGATCTTAACTTTAGGAAAATGCACTGAAAGAAATTTTGAAAATGAGTGTGTGCTACAGCTCAACCTGTGGGACATCTATCATATAATTTTAAGTTTTAGCGGCAATTGCGGCGTACCAGAGTATGGGCTGGTGTGAACGTTATCGAAACTTTGAGGAGCGAAATATAACCCACCGGTATTGGTTTATGATATGATCATTATGAAAGATATTTTTTCCTTCATCTGATCAGAGTGTTAAACACTTTGGAAGATTGGAAACTCAAAAGTGTATGTGAAATTACCATTAAAAATGCTGGCTATGCAGGACAACAAGAATCTGATCATCAATCCTCCCAAACCTCAAGAAGAACCAAAGTACCAATCATCAATAATCCTTCCAAATTCAAAGGATGAGCATATTGAACTATGGCGTGTATTTGGCAACATGGCCGTAGATCATCACGAATCAACATTAACCTTATCTTTTGATGGATCTGAATTAAATCCACAGATGGTTTTATTCGTGAAATAGTGCATTAAATTAGCGTTGTTAATTTTGGTTTGATTATTTTAAAGAGTTAGTTCAAACCGTTTGTGTCGTTATCATTACAATTAGAACTCGGAAGAAGGTCATAACATGATCAGGACTGGTTTGTTCTTTTGACGCAATCGGTTTTACAGGTCTTCTGTGGGATATTTTGCAACAATTATCTATCGACGGATCTGTTGCCATAAGCGACCTCAAATAAGTCTCTTTGAAGCCAATTGCTAACGAGCCAATGACCTCGATCAGGTAAAACATTGATCCGCACCACTCTACTTTCATTGGCTCGCCGTAATGATAATGGGTATCATTAAGATAACATTAGCATCGACAGATCACAGCACAAATCAGTGTTCAAGTTGTGAGAGCAAAAACTAGGATGAAGAAAACGATGTGTGATGGTGGTGAGACCTATCTTGTGATATCTTGATTTATAGTCATATTTGATGACTTCACTTCCAGAGGGAAGGGGTTTGATGTCATATCTCGGGATTATCATCTCATGAGACCAATACGTAATGCAGCATGTCAGAGGAGAAAATGAAACTGGAAGGGGTTTCATAAGCACTCAAAGGCAATTGATAATAACTTCAGAATCTGCATGGGGCTTTTCAACCATATTTTCATTCATATTATCAGCTAACAAGTGATATTGACCTTGTAGGACAAAATGGAGAGCCAAGGGAACAGGTCCGCGAGATTGGAGACAAGTTCCACATTTCTATGAAATTCTGTTCTGCAGTGGCAAGACTCAGCTCTACCCTTCATGTGAAACTCTGATTAGTTGGATTTCAGCTGTGCATGTTGTGAATCTAACCAGCTGTTGTAGCTCAAGCTTTGCTGAAAGTGATCATTAACATTCTTCCAGTCTTGCTGTACCAGCCCCCATGCATTATTAAAAACTCTCAGTCGTGAAGTAATAAAAGTGGCTTCTTCTCTTGCCCGGGTGTAATCATCCTCTGATGAGCCGCCTGATCTTTGCGTGGGAAGGTCAAGTAATCAGCTGTTCTTAGTACATACACCTGCCTGCCTCTACCTCTCTGCCTCTCTGCCACCTGCCTCTCTGCCTGCTCTCTCTACTCTCTCTAAATCAGTTTCAGTCTCAGGTGATGAAGCTGGCTGACAAAAGTGGTAAATCTTGTGACTCTACTGAGAGGGAGTGGTGTGTGCGTACAGTCAGTGTCCGGGGCTGGGTATCAGATATCAGAGGAAACAGCTTGGAGACACTTCCTGCGGCGACTGGGTAGCGTTGGTTTCAGTAGTGTACCCATTTAGCTCTCCACACCCGCACGATGACTCGCTTCTGTCGAAAGGGTTAGCAACCTGTTATGGAGTTCTCTTGTTTATTTGTTTCTTTTTAAAGTGTTATGTTGGTCTTTACGTCTTGAGTCGAACTCTCTGATTCCACATGCGGGGACCGCGGGCATTAAGTGGGTTGTTTTTATAGTGATTGAGTTTTGTATTTTCTTTTAGTTCACGGACTTTCTTAAGCTGACTGTTTACCCAGGCACCCGAACCACCTATCCACAGTGTAACGAGCAACAAAATCTGTGACTCCCAACAGGTTGGTTTGGCATCTGGACTTTATGGGCTTTGTGCCTGCCCCTCGGTTATTTTCGAGGTTTTAGAGAGGCAAGTGTCACAACTTTTTCTCTTTTCTTTTTCTTTTTTTTTTATTTTTTTTTTTTTGAAGACTCATTGGTCTTTTTAGGGTTTCCAACCTATTAAAGGTGGTCAAAGGTACTAGGTCAGATTTTTGCAAAGCTTAGGAGAAGCGGCGGGTTGTGACTTATCATTGGCTTCAATAGTACTGTGCATGGATAGCTGAAGTGGAAGAAGAAAGGTTGAAACCAAGAAGGATTTATTGAGTTCATCAACTTCTTATAAAACCAGCTTACTCTAAATCAAGGGAGACAAGATTAATTTCTCCCATTGCAAGGATTGAGAATTATAAAAAATTTTAAAAATGTGATTAGGAAAATAGAAAGTAGAAACTAAGAAACATGTCTTGGAAACTAAACATGTATTATCTTTGTGTAAAAAAACTAATAAACCAGCATTCTGTACTATTCAAAGCAGACTTGCTTTCAAACAACAAGAACACATATGTCTTTAACTCCTCTGACAGACCATTGTCTCGATGGTTATGAGATATGAAGCTGAGGAGGAAGTGATACCTCCTTCATGTGAAATGGCAGTTGTTGTTGAGGAGGAGGCCACGAACAGAAACAAAAAGAGATGGTGTTAGATAAAATATGAACAACACAAATAGCAGTCATGCTACAAGCATGGATAACAAATATATATAAAATAAGCGACTATTAAACATAATACAGGGAAAGTGAACTGTTCACATGTTTGAAAGAAAAATGGCTACAATATATATATGGATGGATAGGATACTTCTCAGTCTTTCCAAAGAGACCTTATTCACTCCATTTGGAGCTTCAAACAAATAGAGTTATGACTCTTGGCCAGTTGAAGGAAGAAGGAGAAGAGGGTTAAAAGTGACCAGTTGGATAATTTTGAAAACCATCTTTTATTATAAGTTCTAAAGTGTTCTTTCTGGCTATATCTAAACTCTCTAAGATTTCTGAGACAGAGTGCAATCGGAGTCGGATGAAAAAAGTTATGGCTAAAATGAGCAGATTACGCGAAAATCTCGATGGCGATCTTGAAATGTCCTACGGAGTACTGATGGCGCTGCAAAAATTTGTGGCGTGTTTAACTGCAAGATCTTGAGGTTGAGTACCACACCATAGCCACGAACTTGCTGTGTTTGGTGTTTAAACCTCTGGACCTCCTTGCTTGAAATTAACCTGAGCACTTGCAAATGAAATCTAAAGATCAGTAAAATCCTTATAAATAAAAACGAAAATGAAAGCAGAGCTACAAATGAATTAAGCTTAAAAACCCAGAAAATCTAAAGAAAAAATGATAAGAAAAATGTAAAAATAAAATAAAACCAAAAAAAAAAAAAAAAAAAAAGAGTGGACTCTAAGGTCTGGAAACCCAGGTCACCATTACATTTTTCAGGCATAGGTGGTGGTGGTGGAATTAGTGGGTTTTTAGAGGGATGACCAGGCAAATATGGGTGCATCAGCCTCATCCTATGCTCTCCCGTCGGCTCACTCTTGTAGTTCCCAGAACCTGATGTTCTCCTAAACCTTGTGTGATGGGGTGAAACTTCTCTGGGGGTTCGTGCTTCTTTGCTTAAGTGAAAATGTTGACTCAGTCAATATGTACCAGAAAAAAACATAGGCTGCATGACTCCGGCGATTGGTAGTGGCATTGGTGTAGATGGCCTCCCAGTATGATGGGCACATAATTGCTGACTCTACATGTGTTACAGATTGACATCAAGAACAGCGAGTCACAGGACAATAAGTTTATCCACCTTAGCAAAACATCTTCGACTATCATACAGATTTTCACAGAATATAATAAGCGAGCAATTAGTGACTTCAAACTTCCGATACAGCGCTGTGAGCTGGAGTAAAGGCGATAAGTTCTGTGATCTTGGCCCCAGAATCAATAATTCTCTTTCTACTAGTTTCTGAATGTTCCATGTGAGGAAACTATTGAGATACTACGATCTTTATATTTCCATTAGGGATCTTTACGACGGATGATGAATGCACAATTATCATCAGAAAATTGTTTTATTCTGTGATCCTTATATTTCTCTTATTGAGTCTTTTGAGAAATGCGACTTTCATATGTTGGGAACTGCACGATCACAGAAAGAGGATGATATTAACTTTTTCACTACAGCAGCTTCAAAAATTTTAGTTGGGTTGTTCTACCCCTTTTTGCCTCTAAAGTCTTGCGGGGAAAAAGGTGGACACATGCTCTTTTTCATCATATCTCTTTTATCAAATTATTTTTTTCGGGCTCCTCATGCTTGTCCTTCTTTGGCTTTATCAAGTGGTTTTAGGCATTAAGTTAGTGACCTTTGCTGCTTCTCAGAGTGAAGTAATGGCTTTCCACCTCTCGTCAATATGAACGGCTTCTAGCTGTGCACCCAGCTACCTGGTGGATTCCCTTGTGGTCTGTTTGGGTTGTGGAAGGAAATTTGCCTTTCCGCTTAATACAGATTGATGACACTTGGAGATGAATCTTGGGGTTGAAAAAATTTTTAGGCAATTTCATTTTGGAACCCATATATTCTCTTGTTCACAGTGCTTTCCACAATATCAATTCTCTTGTTAACTACATTCCTTTGTTTTTCTCTTCCACAAAGTTACCCTAACTTTTGCTAAGGTTCATGTTAACTATCAGCGAAATTAAGCGTGATTGTGATGACGAGAAGTTGAGGAAACATATTATCGGAAGAGTAGGTGGTGTTTGTTGTGGAGTTTGGCTTCAGAATGATTTGTGTGATTTCTCAACTCGGGTTATAAAGTGTTGTATAGTGGTATTGATTGATGGAAGTTCCAGATAAACCAACAACATTTGCTTATTCTCTAATACCTCGCCTGCTGGAATAGTTGAACATTATTATCAGAGTGCTCAATGGACTAACTCAAGTAGAAACATGGCTTGTTGGCATGAAAATCCTCAGTCATTTACTTGCACCCTCATGAGACTTTCTCATTTCTGGGTTCTTCCATCCTTCTGATTAAAGGTGAGCTTTGGCTTTACGTCACCATGTCTCCGATGGGAAGAGTGCCCTTACTAACTCTTTGGGATTGAGATCTCGTTCTGTTATCTCATAGTTGGAAACATAACCTTTTGAGAAGACATTCATTATCTATATTAGAAATCCCGAAACTTCTGCAGTTTTGATCAAATCTCTCCACATGATCTCATAACAATTTTCATTCATTCAGTGGGAAGGAGTTAAAATATAAAAATGTTGATAATGACACAGCCCATTGTCAAACCTATCAGTTGAGACAGCGTTCTAATCTTCATGCCTCTCCCAGCGTATAGAATTTTCATTTTCAATGTGTAGACAGATTTGATAGCCTCTATTCAATTGTTTGATTATATTGGGTGGAGGAAGTTTTATTTAAAAAACCGACTGCATTCTATCAGGAGTTGCAATAGCCTTCTTGGCTGTCAGGAGATCGTTTTAAAATAAATTTTAGTTGTCTTCAAATGTGAAGGAAAAATTGAGCCTGCATTGGTCGGCATTGATGCCATCTTTGAAAGGTGTTTAGGCCCTCCTCAACTCACTGCGTGCGATCCAGGCTCTCACTCTCCAGTATACTTAGTGGGGAAGAACATAGCCTGAGTAAGGCTTAACAACCATTTCTCGTTGGAGGCTGGCAATGGGAGGGGCACTTTCATCCCGGGAGGGTGTATGTGTGGTCCTCAAAACGGATCTATCTTAAAAATGGGTTCATTTCACTTGCTCTTGACTTTACTATTCCTTGGGGTGTGGAGGGTTCCTTCATTGTTGAAAATTAAATATCTGTTGAGTGGAGTTCTGTGAATGAGTTTTTATAATCATATCGAATTCTAAACCGCGTTGGAACATAAACTCTACATGAAAACGGGGACCAGCACCGCCAGCAAATAACAATTCTAAAAGAAGAGATCGGTGTTGGCCAAAAGCTCATAAAGTATCAAACAATATAATGAGGTGAAACGACACAACGTGGCGCTGGGGCCGAAAGAGAAAGAAGGTTTAATGAGAATTACAGTGAGAATCTGAGTGTTGACATTGTCATTTGCTGGAGCGCGTATCTAAACAGCGGCGTCGTTCCAGGTCGCGCCATTGCTTTTTGCGGCGCGTGTGTCTGAATCGGCAAATATTTGCCAACCCTACCTCATTGTTGGCATAACATCTTCTACGATCTGATGGTTCTAGGATTAATCCGAGATGTGGACTTAATTGTTAAAATTAATTGATTATTTTAGTTGTTATAAAGATTTGATTTTAATGGTTGTCAGTGAAAATAAAACAATTAAACCATGAAGAGTCCGCCGAAATGAGGGCACTGAGTTTAGGTTCTGACAATGAGGGGTTTCCGGTGCTTTACCTCGAACTGGGAGGAATGCAATATAGTTATCTCCCAAACCAAATCTTCATTCCAGCTAAGCCGACCACCATTAAATCTCTTGTGGCATTCCCTGTGTGTGTTACCGATGTGCTGAGTCTCTTCACTCCACGCATTACCCGGCTGACCATGAAATGGCCTTCGCGGGCATCATGGATCTTGTTAAGCATGTGTGAGCTGGCACAATCTTGACAGACAAAGCAGGTGAGTGAAGGGACCAAAGCCTAAGAGTTGAAGAAAAACAATAATTTTGTGGTCACTAAATTAGAAAAAGCATGGAAACTATAGTTTACATGGGAGGATCCATATCACCAGGTATTCATTCAAGGGAGGAAGGGTTAGTCACTCATCCTCGAGGTTGTCATCTAAGGGTGTTTAGCTAATTGAAAATGAGAGAGGAAACTGAAGAAAGCAGAGCTTCCCTGAAGCTTCCCAATAAATTGAATAATGAAAAACCACGAAGTATTGTTTATGGGCTTTTCAACCCATCTTTGGAAATACAGATGCATTAAAACAAATACAGAATAAATGTCATGAGACAGTGAAGGCTTAAAGGAATTGGTTAGAAGAAAGTAGAGAAGAGAGAGAGAGAAATAAGGATGGCGATGAGTGAAACTGAAAATTCATGACTTGTAAAATTTAGGGTGTTTGAAATTTGTAGTAAATCTTAAATTTAGTAACCCTTAAAGTACGGCAGACTTTCGCCCATGTTTTTCTACGATGACCCAATTCAATTGATTTCTTCATGTAGCGTGCTGAATCTCCTTCAATATATATAACTTTGACAACGACAACGCACCTTGATTTTTGATGGAGTGGCATTTTCAGTTCGCCAACATTGTTTGGATTCGCGTGAAAATTTGATTATCCGTAAAAAGTAATAAACCTGTGTGTTCAGGTGCTGAGCACAACATCTCTTTGGGTAGTAATCAATATTGCTTTTAAGAATCATCTATTAAGTGGTTTACCCTAATTGAGGAATATGGGACTGAAGATGAACAGTAATCAAAATCAGTATTATTAAAAGAAGATGAGGAGAAGGTTCAAATAAATCAAGAATCTAAGTTAAACTAATTTGGGTTGTAGTGATCAAATTTGATTGTTGAAATAATGAAATCACAGTTAAGCGTTGAAGGCATGTGTTGATCTGTGTGAGAAATACCATGGTTTTCCACTATGAGAGATGTTACATCCAGTGAACCTATCATATAAATTAGTTTCCTTAACAAATAGCTATAGATAATAGTCCTAAGAGGATGAAGACATGCAAAGACAAGTTAATGATTTTCTTTTGAGACTTGTTTGATAAAATTCTTGGGTGTTCTACATTGGCACCTAATAAAAGGACAAATCTTGTGAGAGGAAATATGTGTTGTTCAAACTATTATAACCTTTTTGTTAATGAGGTGGTTCTTGTTGGGCAAGAATTAAAAATATGAAGATCGAAGCAATTGAAGGTTATGAAGGCTGAGTGTTATTTGAGTTTAGGATTGGTTACCATGAGTAAGAGAGGGACTTATCCTTTTGGGTGTTACAGATTACAAAGGCGAGAGCACCGACCTCAAGGATTATTAACAGGCTGAGAGTGTGGGTTAAAGTTGCTTTTCCCCAGATGATGGATGTCTGTGTCATTAAATAATGTTGTGTCTCAAATATGAGCTGCTGCATCAGTGGTGAGTGTCTTGAGGCAAGTTTTTCCCAGCTATGAGGGATGGGTGCAGGAGCTTCTGTAAACATTAAATTTGATGATCTTCATTATGAAAAATTAGTTCAGGAGGTTAATAGCTTAGAACACTAATCATTTCTAATCCAAGTATTGTGAATCTTGTTACCTATTTTGATTTGGAACTGTTTTTATTATAAAAGATTTGTTCCTCCAAGTCTAAGTAGTAGTTTTGAAGTAATTTAGAAAGGTTTGTTTTCCATGTTAAAGTAAGAGTTTCTATTTCATTGAAAAGATTTGCTTTTAGATTGCTTTATTCAATTAGAAAGTCTAGTTTTCCAAAGTGATAGAGTTTTTATTTGATTTAGAAGTATGGGACCCTACCCCCTTTAATGTAATCTTTGATTAATCAATTCAGTTCTGTAATAATATTTTCAGTTTCTCTTTTAAGGGTTCTATCATTATATATCTCTTGGGGATTAACTGATCTGTGTTTTCCAGTCAAAATTAGTTTCTTTTGTGGATTTAGAAGTATGAGGAACTCTATCTTCCTTAACGTGTAGTGCTGACAATTAATTCAAATTGTATTCCCGTTTCTCTTTTTAAGAGTTCTTTCTTGTTCTCTTATCTTGAGTGGATTCACACTTGGTACAGGGTTCGTTAACTTCTTATCGATTGGATTCCTTGGGTGGTATATATCTTGTTCTCTAATCTCTTGAATTGGATTCCCTTAGTCAATGGCTTCTTATCTCTTGGTGGATTCATCAGTGTTGAAGTAATTTTGCATCTTTTCTATAACCTCTACTATAAGCTCATATTTTCTTTAATTTCCAAATCAATTCTCCAACACAACCCAAAACTTTTTCAATTCTGGTTCCGTGCTTCAAAAACCTTTCATAGACTTTGTTTTCACCCTAGAAACCATAAATACCACCATCCATAACTTATATTCAGTGAGAGTGCATAATTGCTAACCTATCATAGCAAAAAAACACGAAAACATAAACTAAGTTCAAAAACAAGATTGTTTTGCATCAAGCGTCAAACACCTGAACCTTTTCAAACCTAAAATCCTTTATTCAAAACCTTAATTCCATCATAAATAAAACTCAAATAAACCCTATAACCTTTTGGACCAGACCTATTCCTTACCCTTCAAATTAGATTCTATACCCCTAAACTACCATAAACTCATTCCTAACTTACCCAAACTGTTAGATCATCCCTCCCGATCCCGTCCTCACATCATTAATTCCATGATTCCAATAAAATTGAGCCTTGTAGAGTTGACATGTGTGCTAACTGAATGGGCTTTGGTGGGGGCCCAACATTTTGTGTATCCTTTATTAGACAACCTGACACTTGATTTCTAACCTGATTTTAATTTCATTATGAATAAACTTCAGCCTTGTTGTGTACTAATCATGTTTCCTAATAAAATTCTACAGCTTGTGATTCGCATGGGCAAACATTCTTTCGCTATTTAACTTTATTTGTTTATCTAGTTATTTATTTATTATATGCTCGATGTCTCTCATGTCCCTATCGATGTTTATTTCTTTGTATCCGTAATTATACAGTGGTTGTCATTTTGCTCTTTTAATTTTAGAGCTTGAGAGGTACTCTTGCTCACCACCAAATAGGTAACATGACTTTAGAATTTGGGATGTTTTTATGCTTTATTATTTTAAAAAGTGTGATCACCAGTTTATTCTATTTTGTTCCCTCTTAAAAAAAAAAAAGTGGTGTTTCCAAATGATTTTCAAAGTAAAAGTCTAAAATGATTACATCTTTATTGAGAGAGCACCTACATAGATAAAATCTCACGATGTCTGAAGTAGGTTCCAGTTAACAAAAGGAAAAAACATTGCCCCTAAATAATGGAATTAAAAATTTTTAATTCCATAATTTCCATCACTTTGAAAGATTTAAAAATGATTTTAAATATGACAGTTTAAACATGGCATTCAAACGGATAAGGAAACACCAACCACTGCTGCTTGTGCTTTTTGTATATTATTGAATTTATGTTTTCTTAAACAACTTTGTTCCAGAAAGATAATTCTAAGAATATTTATAAAAAAAATAAATTGTTTTAAGAAACATTTTAATAGATTTTTAGAAGCATTTTTCAAAATATTGTCAAATACTTTTTTTTTACCTTAAAAACAATTGAAATTGATTTCTAAGTGTAGAACTTTATGTAAGACTATCAAACGAGAACTAAGATTATATTTGTGACATAAAAAGGTGTTAATGCACTAATATAACATTATTTCCTTATATATATATATATATATATATATATATATATATATATATATATATATATATATATATTTGAAATTGAATATTATTTAAAAAACAAATTATAGAAAGTAAATATATTTTAATATTATAATAATTTATTCAATTAGTTTAAAGCATTAGGCCAAGCATGAAAGGGAAGGGACCAAAGCTTGAAACTTCTAAAGAACATATTATTATAATATTGGAATTCCAATTGAATATTTGTCAAAAAAAAATATATATAATGAAAGTAGGGACAAAGATTTGAGACAGTGCATTTTCTTTTAATTTTCTTTTGTCTCAAATGAAAGTCAAGAAAGCAAGTAAGTACTTATATCATTTTCTCCCAGTATAATAGAAATATTTGTTTAAAAAAAACCAAATAAGTTAAAATCTATAAATATAAACCCTCATATTTTTTTTTCTTGAAAAATGATAAAGGACAAAAATATTTTTTGTCATTTTATATATTTATATGTGTCCTTGAAAAGAAAATTTAATTTTTACTAGAAAATTATGAAAATATTTTTGTCAAGATGAAATAACAAAAATAATAATGAAGGATTAGATTTTCGAAATTTAGTTTTCAAAAGGTCTTTTAATAAAATCGCCCTACATAATAAAAAATCACTCATTTTGAAAAACATACCAGCTAAAGAGCTTCAATTAGTTCTTACCCATAATGTAAAACCGAGAAAGGTAAATTACAAAAAAAATGGCAAAATGATAATAATAATAATAGCCGTAATAAATTTATATAATAGTTGGAAGTATGAGCATTATAAATCTCCGGATGATAATAGCACACATAAATTGTGCAAAATGATGCAGTGGCGAAGAAGTTTGATCAAATTAGAATCAGTCATAAAATATTTTGATTTTCTGGGGTGATAGTGTAGTGATAAGGGATGAATTTGTAAAATCTGAGATCAGTAAGCAGGGCTAGTTGGATTTCTAAATAGTGGCCAAAAGAAATAAATTGTTTTGAGGTAGAAAGCGGGATCAGAATGAGATGGATATACTGTTGAGTGCAATGTAGTATAATCAAAGTCACGAAAAAAAAAGGAAAGACAATGATAAAAGAAAGAGGAGGAGTCAGGGAAGTGAGTGAAAACAGGCGACAGTGCTGGGGAGGGAGGAGAGAGAGGGAAAGGTGGTTTTCTCTTTTCTATCGATTGGAGAAAATGGATAGTAAGGTTTTACGATAGGAGTAAAAAACAAAGTGGAATTTTTAGTATAGAAACTATGTGTGGTACCAAAATCTTCCAGAGTTCAAATCAAACTCTATGAAATGAAATTTTCCTACTTTGAATATTTCTATGCCTAAAGGTCAACTGTGACGGAGGTTTCTTTCACCTTACCAGGAGCCATAAGTGTCATTTGAATCTAATCTGGATGATTATGTGAATTTTTAGATTTTAAAGGGTTGTTTCAGTTAATTGGGCTCAGTTGCCTTGTTTTTCGGACAGTCAGTTCCCCCGGGATTATGAGACCGGTCAGATCAGTTTTGGCCTTCTTTGGGAAGTCAGGATGCCATTAGACCTGTTTCAATCGGTGTTTGATAACCCGGGTTTGTTGGAGTTTTGGTATCATTGTAATTTGTTGATATGAATCAGTGAACAAAAATGGTTCATGCATTGAAGGATTGAGAGATTGCCAACATTTTTCTTGATTAAGTGGCGTGGTATTGTTGGAAAAACCGTAACATAACGATATTGTAAATCATGTTAATATCTGCTTAGTGATATATGCTGTTGAAATGATGAAATGATGAAATTATATGTAGGAAATATAATTATCGAATTTATAAACGTTACATGTAGCATGACATAGCATGAAATAGCGTGATTAGATTCGTATCTTTGATGCTTTCAATAAATGGATGTGTGCTGCAGTGTTGTTAATCTACATTCTTAGTGAATGTGTGGTGGAAGGCTCGGAAATGGGACGACATCAGTAGAACTCAGGTTGTATAAAATAATATTAAATCACATGTGTGTTTGGGTGAAGGAAATAGATACAGGCGGATCCTAGGGTGAAAGACTCAAATTTTATTCTTAGTGGAACATATACTTGATAAGAAATTGCAAAGAGATATCAGGAGAAGAGCGATTTGGCATGCGGTGAGACCACTATAGAAATTCACAGCCCAAATAAATACAAGTTTGATGAGTGAATCGTATTGGAAGGTTGATAATGGGTTGAATAATGGAGTGAAACACTAATTGCGATTTTTCACACTTGGCATTGTAGGTTTGAGGGAGTAGGTCGGGACGGTTGTGACATGAGTCTCATCTCTCATGCATGCTGTGTAATCATCCATATAGAGTTACGTATTTATGGAATGTGATTGCGACGTTTTCCTGGTTGTCATTGAATGTGGCTGAGTGAGGGTAGCACCGGAAATTTTTCTGTGGAGTATTTGCCTCTGCCCGTTATAGGACCCAGATCTTTGGGAAGTTGTAATGGGAGGCGGCAGCTCAGTGGGGGCACGTGATTGTAAAATGCGGATGTGTGGCTGATGTACCTTCCAGGTAACATTTTTGTATGTATTTTGTATAAAGAATTGTAAACACTAAAATTCTTTGGACTATGCACCGTAGTTGGTATGTAATTATAGTAAGTGCGTGATTATTGATTTCTTGCGAGCTATAAGCATTTTATTTTCTGTATTTTAGATTTGTGTGAATGAATGGGTCAGAGTAAAGGTGTATATTAGGGGATATGGACATATAGACACACAAGGTTAACTCTACTACATTGCAGACCTAGTGGAGTTGATTATATGTTATATAGTTTGTATGTTGGGTAGAGCTCCTTTGAACAAAGAAGACTACCGATTTTGTATATGGATCCATAAATGGGGACTAATAGTGTGAAGTATCAGGTCACATCAGCATGGTCATGGGTTGTGGGTTGTCAGACCACAGTTTGGGCGTGAGCCCTGAACGACTCTGAGGATCTCGAGTGTGGGTATCCACAAGTATGGTCCCTAATACTAGCTCATCTCGGCTAGATATCAAAAAAAAGGTCTAGGCACACGATCTGAAGGCTAATGGGCGTGGATGAATCAGCATTGTTGTATTATTCAGTAACACAGTAACCCATCTTGTGATCTGTGAAATAAATAATACATGGTGGATTGTGTTGAGGCGCTGGGTTAGAAAACATAACCTTAGGGGCTCGAGTAAAATGAACATGATGAATTAAGGGAGTGATATTAGTGTTTGGCGTACCACTAGGAAAAAGGGATAAGGCAGTGTGGATCATGATGTTAAAGTCTATTAATGGTTGGCATGTGCACTACCTGTTGAGATAGAAGTGAGAACTTCATTATTGTTTGACACATGTAGATGCGGCTGCAGAGGAAGAAGGCAATGGGGTGGTGAGGTGAAATGTAACCCGCGACCACTGAACTTTGGACTATAGACCTCCGAGGCTTTGTTCTTGAAGCACTACCATATACAGTAGGTGATGTGTACCATCGCCTGGCTTGGTGCGGTTAGACGAGGGGAGTGGTAATTTTCGGTTGGGCATGATCCTCTGGAGCCTCAGTGGGAGGAGGCTTTGTGTGATAAAATATCATTATTTAAAACTGGTGAGAGAAAGGATCTGGGGAGGCGCTAGTGCTAAGAGGAGAATCAAATCTTCCTTCAAAGCTCAGAGGCAGAAGACTTACATTTCGTGATTTCGAGGGCGGGGGCTCTGTTTGTGGGGTGAAATGGGTAGAAGCTGCTGCCGGATGGGCGGAGATGACATGTTATGCGCCATCGGCAGACATATGAGCGAGATTGCCTTGACGGGGATCCCCCGAGAGTTATGTGACCGCCGCGGTGGGCTTACAAGTGAGCCCTCAGCTCTCTGAAGTGGGTGTTTTGCTCTGCACTTCTTAGCCAGTGAGTGTTGCTTAATTCGGATGTGCATCATATTCATATTGTCAGTATCATCTGTGTGAAGTTTGGGCTTAGAGGTTGAAACAGGAAGCGATTGTATGTGAAGTTCTGGGGACTAGGGTGAGGATTGATATATCGGGATTGTGAGTTAGAGATCTAGGGGATTCACGCGCTTCGCGTGGACCTTAGTTGTCGACATGCTCGGTTTGATGTATTCTTGGCGCCCAGTTGGTGGCGTTACATCGATTAATTGTGGGTTGCATGATGTGAGGGAGGATCCCCTTTGCCTGGTGAGTGTGAGTTGACCTTTCGGGGGATAAACGTGCCGCACCCCGAGGCCAGCTGCGACTCCGGAGATGGGTGGACGGTTAATAGAGTTGGCTAACAAGCCCACACACAGAGGGATAGGAAGCCAGGGTTTGGGGTTTACCTCGGGTGGTTTCTTGAGTATAGGATGGCACTAGAGATGAGCTGGGATTAACTCATACGAGGATGTGGACTTTTGTGATGATTTACACCACGACAATGCCGTTCTATGGCTCATGGATCGAAGTTGGATTTGCATGAACTTCGAGGTCAGCGCAGATAAATGGACCGAGGATTACGTATGTGAACCCTCAGTTTTGAAGAAGACCAGATAACTGCCATATGCATGGCCAGTGCAGGGTTGAATGGGTTCGATCTGGGTGGTATCTCTTATCGAGGATTATTGATTTATTTGATCTTGTGGCTGGAGGCGAGTCTACCGAAGATAGACCGCCATGCGGTTACCATCGGTTGAGATGGAGTGACATCCAAAGATGAACAGGATGGTGTGGACATTCGAGTTCATAGTGATGCCCTTGGACAAAGCGAATCCGCAGCCAACATTCATGGATCTCATGCATGTGCAAGGTATTAACTGTGTTTGGATCGGTTTGTTGTGTAGTGCTGTTGTGACATCTTGATCTACTCAGTCAGGAGGAGGAACATATAGGGATCGATGCGGATTATTATCGAGTCTCGGGGGTGTTATCAGTTATATGGGATTCGATGAGTCTGAGTTTTAGCTTACTAGAGGTGAGGAATTCTTAGACATCGTGTCAGTTCAAGTGTCGTTAGTTCAGAGTTAAGTGGCCCATGATTGGGAGGCAGGTGATCTTGAATCTGCTGTGTTCTTCCCAGGATTGTTGAGGGCACTCTGGGAGGTTCGTGGGTTTCTCTAGCCTTGGCCTATGTGAAGATTGACACTGGAAGAGTCGAGTTTGAATCGGAATGACTATGTGAGAGAAGGCAGTCTGGAGTTCAGAAAATGAGGGCTCTCTATTAATAGATGAATAGGAAGGAGGCACCGATATCTTAGTGATACCTCAGAGGGCGGCAGATCTTTGATCTGATCAGGAGGTAATAACATGGTTTAGACAGTTGAAGAGATAAATGAGGCGGAAATTACACGTGTGAGTTGATATTGCTGTCTTTGCCTTAAGATTTGGCGCCTGCAGATGGGTGAGTGGTTGAAGTATTTTCAGACACGGAATTTGAAGTATATTTTTCACTGGTTTGATATCTTATTTTCCACTGCGGGACCTCTGACATAGAAATGACGCAGATAGATAGATATCGGTGGATTATGACTTCACTTTTCATTACCATCTCGGTAAGGCAAATGTGATGGCTGATGAATGCGCAGTCGGAGATCCTGAGTGCACTGACGCTAGTGTCGCTTCCCGGGAGTGGCGGATCTTGAACTATGGGACGGTTGGAATTGGGTATAGTGTTGACTTGAGAAGCTAAGGAGTTTGGAGACATTACCACTTCTCGCGACAAGTGATTGAATCCTGAAAGGCGAACACGGAGTATATCAGTTCATGCATATGGTAGTCTTCTGCAGAGGGGATCACCCGTTCCCTAACTGACCGACCGAGAGGAGATCCTTAGAGTTCCATTGCTTTCCGATCATTGCATCCAAAGCGGTATTTAAGATGTATTGAATCTTCGCCAAAAGATACTGCAGCGATGAAGCGAAGACGTTGGAGATTTTGTTCGACGGTGTCCACATGTCAATGCGCAGCCGCCGAGCATCGGCTGCCAGCGCTAATTCAGCCACTGGGTACCGAAGCGCTTTGCACGCCGTACGCCTGGATTTATCAATTCACTTTACCACTCTAACATAAATGAGGCATGATGTCAGAGCTGGTTATAGTGGACCTGGCCACTAAGCTCAAGACTCTTCTAGCTTAAGTAATGAACTTCACACCGGAGGAATTTTTCCGGGCCATATCTGTAAGATTGTTCTGATACTAAAGTGTCACTTCCCCATCGACGGACAAGGATCTCACTGCTTATCACACTGGGAAGAGTTTCCAAAGGCCATGTAATACACCTGATGATGAGCACTGTGTTTCATCCACAAACAGATGGTCAGTTGGAGATGACCATGTAGGTTTTAGAGGACATGATGTGAGCATACATCCTGGATCTTAAGGGTAGTCGAGGAGCACACTTAATTCTTAGTGGAATTTTCCTTACAACAATGCTTATCAGCGAGTATACTGTATACACCCTATGCGGCTTTATGCTCGGAGGCCATGTCGGTCCTCGATTTGTTGGAGACGGGAGAGAGTTCCACTCACCGGTCTAGATCTTATTAGAGACACCCCTGAGAAGGTGGGTTTGATACGTACATCTTCCATGTACCTCACCCAGAGAAGAGCCACGCCGATACAAGGCCAAATCTCTGTGAGTCTGACGCAGTGATCACGCTCTCTCAAGGCATTTTTCAAGAGAGGAGTGGTCGATTCGACAAACGAGGGAAGCTTAGCTCCATGTAGTTGGGCCTGGGAGGTACTGAGAGGTGGGCAGAACGCGAATCTGCCAGCATTTCATCACGAGTTTATCGTGTGTCTCATGAGGTGTCCCACGTCCTTATCAGCTTCCCATACCCTGCATCCACCATGTGTATGGATCGAGGAGGATTGTCATTATATAGATGGGACCTTCGAGAGGGACCGGTAGCATATCATGGATAGCCGGACGTGCCTTATATCAAGACCGTGAGGCTAATGTAGCGCGCTTGTGGCAACACCGAGGATGATGAGGCAACATAGAAATCGAGGACATATGCGCACCTATCATTTCCTTATTTGAGGATGTATGTACGCTTGTCTAAATACTGGAAGTTTAATATTGGAACTAGAATAACTATTGCATATGTATGTGTTTGTGTAAAGCATGTGTGTGAATTTCGGGGATACAAAATTCTCTTTTATAAAGAATGTAAAACCCGAAAAGAAAATTTCAAAATCAGTAAAATGATAATATTAATAAATAAATTGCCGTAATGGTTCAAAGGAAGCTTAGAAAATTTCTATAGATCTCGATGACGGGAACGATAACGCAAGTAAATTCTGCTTACAACGTAGTGACCTAGAAAATTTTCGTTGAATTCTGAGACAATCGAAATATTTTTATGATTTTCTAGGTCATAAAGCTCAGCAAGGATTCTAGTGATGATTTCACGAAAATCTCAAAAGTTATGTTCACTTGAGCAAGTCTATTTAAAAATAAATTGAACCGAAAAGAAATAAATTGTTTCGGCAGAGCACTGTATAGAGATGACATGGCGCAATGTGAGCCATGTATCCAAAGTTTTTTTTTAAAAAAAGGAAAGAAAATGATAAAAAGACAAAGGAAAGTCAAAAGAAGAAGGAAATGAGGAGACAAAGAAAATGGGCAGTAGAGCGTGAGGGAGGAGAGAAGAGAGAGAGAGAGAGAAAGGGGAAAAGGAGTTTTTCTCTTCTCTCTAAGATCTAAGGAAATCGGACCGTAGGTTTTCGTCAGAGCAAAAGATAAAGTCGGTCCACACATCGAGCTACGCCAGGTACTAAAATTCGGAGTTTTAAACTCCACGAGGTAGGGAATTTTTCCTACTTGGAATATTTCTAGCTCAGCGCCATTTAATGGCTTGGGGTTTTCTTTGAAGCCATAAGAGGTCAGAAATTCCCAGTCCCAAAATCTGGGATCAGAGCGTAGAATTTTTAGAATTTCTTGCATTGTTTGACAAAAGATAAGCTAAATTTTTGTAATCTGCTGAATATTCTAGGTAAATTTTCTGACTTATTTTTAACAACAAAATGATTTTTGAACTGCCGCAAATCTGATCAGACGATTTTGTTTTAATCCCAGACCTATGTCTTCGTTTTATTTTTCAGTTTTTCGGGTATTACTGTAATTTGTTGATGAATGGAACAAAAAATGGTTCATGGACGTGAAGAGTTCGAGAGGTGCCCTGTTTATGTGGGTCCGAGATTTGAGCCATTTTGTGTGTTATTGTTGGAAAAATAAATAACATACTGTTGTGTGTAAAAATCATATTAATATGTGCTTACATGATGTATTAATATGGAAATGGTAATATTCTAAATCATATGTAGGAAATATAATTATCCCAGTTTCATAAATGTTGGATGTAGTATTTATTATAGCATGAAATGGCATGAATGCATTTCTATATGTACATCGCATCGCTGCCTAGTTTAAAGTATGGTGTAAAACCCGGAAAATTCTAATTTTCCAAGAAGCGAGTAAAATGGTACTCTTGGCCAAAATCCAAAAAATTTTTCTAGATCTCGATGATTTAAACGGACTTCACCGTTGGAATCGTGGTCACGTAAAATTCAGCCACCATGTCGACTTAGTCGAATTCGAGATAGTCAAAATTTCACGCTGAGGCACCGGCCCGTGCCGTAAAACGGTTTGTGAGAGACATGTGATGTGACAAAAGTCACCTACTACATGTATTCATGTGACACATGTTGCATGATTAGATAGAGAATGGAGATTAATGGCTTAGATTAAGCCATGTGTCAAAAGTCAAATAATTAAATAAAGGACACAATGGGAATTTTGGAAAAGGTTAAATGAATAAGACAAATGAATAGTTTTCTTCTCCACCAATTTGGAGAAAACGTGCAGTAAGGGCTGGATTCAGATTTTAGAGAGAGAGAGTGTGACTTCTCTCTAGATTTCCCAGCCGCTCGCATCAGCAGAGGTTCGAATGAGCAAGAAGCAAAAGCCTGGCCTACGCTACAGGGCCACGCCAAGGGACCGACGGTGGAGTTCGACAACTCCAAGAGGTAGGATATTTTCCTACTTGGTTTATTCGACTAAGAGCCATTTTATGGATGGGGATTTGCTGAGGCCCGAAGGCCGTGTTATCTGGGTCTCAAAATCTTGAATCGAGTGAAGAAATCCCTTAATTGTGGTGGGCCGTGAACGCCGACCGAGGGTTTCAAACGTCACGGTATTCTATGTGATTTCAGGTGGTTCGGGGTGATTCAAAATGAATTGCTTGATTGGTTAATTAGCCCATGTGAGCTAATTTGGGTGTTAGTGTTGTAAATTTAATAATATGAATTATGTGAATTAATTATGTTAATATATATGCATGTAAAATATATTAGCATGAATATTTTGGAATTGGCACAATGCATTCCATATGCACCGGGGCACCCTAGAACGATAGGTGTGAGTGCATGACACGAAAACGAAAGAAAAATGAAAACAATGTTTTTCTCGCATTCGCTTTAGAAATGTGAGCTCTGAGGGACTCGAGACGGTGAGGACACAAGACATGGGATTAGACATGTAGACATTCAAGTAGGATAATGTATTTACTTGAGTGTGTTTGTTTGCCATGACATGTGCACTTAGGTGGGGAGTAACCCATGTAGGAAATTATCACTACTAGGCATTGTTCACCCCGTCGATGGATCACTATTTCAGGTACAGGGAGTGCACAGGAGGACGGCGCTCACTAGAGGCCGCGTTTTAGAAGAAAGCCGGATTTTGGCTAGGAATTTTCATTGTATAACATGTATTAAAACTCTAAATTTTGATATATATTTTGGTTAAGAGTATTGTAATTGTAAAACCCGAGAAAATTCGAATTTTCTAAAAAAGAGTAAAACGGTAATTTCGGTCAAAACCCGAAACTTTTCTAGATCCTCGGATGACCTAAAGCATCATTCTGAATCGTCAGAAATCTAGCTACCACGCCGAATTCGCCGACCCAGACAACACTCGCATTTTTCGAGGCACCGGCGGCTCGTCAAACCCGCTTGAGAGACATGTGATGTAAAAAGTCACCTACTACATGTACTCATGTGACATGCTGCATGATAAACTTCTAGTGAGATGACGGAGATGAATGGCTCGATTGGGCCACGTGTTAAAAAATCAAAATGAAGTTAAACGAGAGGACACAAGTGGAATTTTAATAAAGACAATGAGAATAAGACAAGGGAATAGTTTTCTTCTCCAAATAGAAAGCCAAAAACATGCAATAGCTTGGGTTTTCAGTTTTAGAGAGAGAGAGATCTACTTCTCTCTAGATTTCCTGCCATTCGGACCGTTGGTTCGCTTTGGGCCAAGAAGTAAAGTTGTTCTACACGGCAAGGGCTACGCGTGGACATTGATTTGGTGGAATTCCGACAACTCCAAGAGGTAGGGGTCTTCTCCTACTTGTGTTATTCTTTGGCTAAGAGACATGTGAATGGTTAGAGATATTTTGAGGCTTGAATTAGCCGTGTTTTCGGTCTCAAAATACTTGAACCGAGTGAGAAGATCCCTAGTGTGGTCGTGAACAATGCCAACCCGAGGGTTTCACTGTTCACGTAAATTCAGTGATTTTCAGGTGTTTCGGGGTGATTCAAAATAAATTGCTTGATCATTAATTAGCCCAAGGAGCTAATTTTGGTGTTTGTGATTGTGAATTGAATAACATGAATTAAAAAAGAATTTAATTATGTTAATATATACATGAAAAATAATATTAGCATGTGAATATTTTGAATTGCATAATGCATTCCATATGCACCTGGGCACCCTAGAATATTAGGTGTGAGTAATACGACATGAAAGAAAACAAAACGAAATGTTTTGTAGAAAATAATTTCAACGGAAGATTTCGGAGAATCATCGGGAGATTGTCCAACACCACGCCTGAGGCCCATGAATTGTTTCTAGGGTTATCCAACAGATTCGCCGAGGGTTGTCCATCAGGATTTTACCGAAACTCCTGTGAGTAAGCTTTCTCGAGAACAAAAGCTTTTATTTTGAAAATTGTATTTTTACTCGTATTCGCTTAGGCACGTGTGAGGGAGCCCGGAGGACCCGAGACATGGCTCAAGTACGTAGACATCCAAGCAGGATCACGATTTGCTCGAGTGATTGTTTGCCATGACATGCGCACTTAGGTGGGGAGAAACCCATGTAGGAAATTATCTCTACTAGGTATTTCACCCTATCGAGGGATCACTATTTTGTGCACAGTGAGGCGCGATGAGGACGACGCCTCACTGTAGGCCGCTTTTAGAAGAAAGCCTGTCAGGCTTTGGTATTCGCTAGGTAAACATGTTATTAAAACTTTAAATTTTGATATATGTTTTGGTTAAGAATATTGAATAATCCTTTGAACTACTGTACATAATCATGTAATTTCCAGAGTATTTCAGACTCGCCTCGATTTTCATGAGTGGTGTTCCGTTACCCTAAGATCCACAATTATTCCGCAGTTGACAAAGTTGGGTCAACGGACTCCCGATTTGGGGCGCTACAAATTGGTATCGAGCTTATGGTAAACGATTACCTTGGGAGCTAAGTGATTATGTTTATAAGTTTAGTCCTGATACCATCTTCAGAGCTTGGTATCAGAGCATAGGTACACGAATACCTAGGTCTTGATGGGGCACGGGTTAGATCATGCATCCTTTGTGCATTTGGAGGAATGAATTGTGATGTGTGATTGGATGTGTGTTCTAAGTGTGATTGAAATTGTATGCTTGGTGAATAGCATAGGAAAAATGTTAAACACTAGGGTCAAGAAAAATATAACCTTACGCGGTCTTCGAGAAATTTCACACAAAACGGCTCCAATCAATGAAAAAAATTCTGCATAAAGAGTCTAGCTTTTGGGGCAAGAATAGAACTGCAGAAATTGAAATTTATTCCAAATTTCTTGCACAAGAAAAGGTTAAAATTTAACCTCAGAAAAGTTTGAAGTTGTATGAATCTGGTAAAGGATCTAGCTATCGTATTTCAAAGTAAGGTGGGAGGCTACCGAAGGATTTGAAAAAAAAAGGGAAAAGGTCAAGTTGAGCTGAACGGCTATCGCTTCATTTTCTAAATTGAGTCACAATACGTAGGGTCAGATACGGAGCACAAGAAGCCGAAAGGTGTACAATGCCAGTCGAAAGGTGCACACAGTCGAGCAAGCACATAGCAAGTCGAGCAGCACACAACAAATGAGTAGGCAAACAGCCCACGGGCCAGCAGGGGGCTATTACCGCCAGCAAGGCCAAGATACCTACCGCCGCAACGCCAACTACCAGGCCCGGGACATGATGAGCAGCTAGCCGCGCAGGGCATCGCGCGACCGCTACGGGCACAAAGGCGACACGGCCGGCGCTGTGCAACACAACCGGCGCGGGCGGCCACAATACGACGGAGTTCGCAACACGGCCGCCGCCGCTCCACGACAGTGTCGGCTCAGCGGGCGTTAGCTGCGGCGCGCACACCAAGATGGGTGTGTGCACACCGCGGCACTTGACTCCGCTCTTTGACTCTCAAAGGTAATCGCTCGAGCTAACAGCCGGGGACACTGCTCATAAGCAATCGGCTCACGAGGTTTTAAAAAAAAAAATTAAATTTTTTTTTGTTGCATATGATTTAATATATGAACTTATTATCTTGCATTACCTATAAATGCATGGACATTGTGTATGAAATGTTTTTAGTACGTAAATAGTATCTCGAGGTTGTGTTTACACCTTAGAGATACTGCATTGAATATTAACTTGCCATTTGACATGTGTAGATGGCTAGTCGAGGGCGAGGACGTAGAGGGCGTCCACGAGGTGCTAGCCAAGCACCACCTCGTTGCTCGACTGAAGCAGGTTACATGGCTATAGGCAGCCATGGTCGCCGGTATTGCAATGTGCTAGTGCAAAGAGGGAAGCCAGTGGAGGTCCCAGTACCCTGTAGATTCAAGGCACATCATCCTTCGACATTGACAAGGGGAGGAGATCCGATGGTGGCAAACCATTGGTTCATGCAGATCGAGAAGGTGTTAGAGGCTATGGAGATTACCTCCGACATGAACAAGATCGATCAGACTAGCTGCATTCCAGCTAGAGGGTGAGGCCAAAGTATGGTGGAACTGGGCAAAGACCTCTAGAGATCTAGAGGCAATGACTTAGACAGAGTTCCATGATCTTTTCATGGGCAAGTATTTTCCGGATACTGCTCGTCATGCGAAGGCTCAGGAGTTCCTAGAGATGAAGCAGGGGACTATGACGGTGATAGAGTATGTGGCTAGATTCACGGAGCTAGCCCGTTTTGCTGATGACTACGTGGCCACGGATATGGCAAAAGTCAGGAGATTCGAGAAACGGGTCAAGTCATTCCATTCGAGGTAGGATCAGAGGACTCACCACAGCACACCACGGCCGGGATAACCTCAATTCATAGAGAGAGAGATTGAGGATGCCTGAAAGCACTCGGGATGCGGTGTTAGTAGCAAGAGGAAGTGAGAGCCGCTTTTCTTCTGGGGCCGGCAGCTGCATAGCTCTAGTTCACGCGCTCCAGGTCGGGCCATCCGCCGTGACGTATCGTATCGCTAATCAGCCAAGGCATGGTGTTACATTGCCAAATGTTCCCATAATGTGGGGATTGCCCCCAGAGACAGATCCTGTGGTTTGGATAGCACGGGCCCCAGCCAACAAGGGACAGGCAGAGGAGAGGGTGATAATCCTCCACGGCTCCAATACAGCCGTAGGAGCCAGCCGTGGCCTCGGAGCTGACGGTACCTCCCGCTACACAAAGCGGTGCTAGAGAGGCCGACATGAGCCGAGGCGCAGGACGAGGCCCACATGCGTGGACGCCAGGGTTCAGTGGGCGTGTTCACGCCTTATCACAATTCACTACGAGCAGGTGATCAACTAGTTACATGCAGTGGGCACGCTTTTGCCATCTCTGGTCATGGAAAGTGTTATTATTCGCGTTTCAGATTCATCTGGCCAAGCATCGCTTGTGATAGAGTCAGCTTTAGAGGCTCAGGCCTTGGAGTGAGCCCTCTTATATGTGAGTTCTCCCTAGGATTGTGTAGCTTATGTATATGACGATATGTCGTCACAGTTGTAGATCTCAGATTCTACTCACAGCGGATCCGAGGGTCATGGACACGTCAGCCTCACGGCCATCCTTGATGGATTGGCCGACAACTTACGTGGTCGCCATCGACAGAGCATAGGAGGGTTACCGCTCACACACAGACTGCATTTCCCTGCAAGGTATTTCAGTGGGACAAGTATGATATTTTTCCCCCAAATGTAGCTTAGTACGAGTCTGTGTGTCGTGGATATTGGCGGGTTGGCTAGCAAGCCTTACTCCCAGGAGGACAGGGTGAGACCTGACTTAGATCTCTCACCCTCGAGTAGTTTAAGTAGCACAGGATGTCTTTCTCGACGAAGCACAAATGGGCTCTAAAAGTGAATGACTTCGATATCGAAGTTACACCCCCTGGTACTTCGCTCATCTCTATGACTCCACACAAGATGCCACCAGTTGAGTTGCAGAACTCGTGAGTCCGTGCCATAGAGCTACCGGATGGTTCATTAGGACCGAGCACTTCACCACGGGCGTCCTGGGCTCTATTTGCGAAGAAGAAGTGGATGCTAATTCTTCAACCGTGCATTGATTACGTGCGCTGAACAGGTTTCTACGATCAAGAATCGATACCCATTACCGAGGATTGGACGATTTTGTTTGATCAACTGAGAGGAGTGCGAGTCTACTCCAAGATGCACCTTCGTATCGTTGCCACCACGCCTAAGGGTTAGGAGATGATATCCTCAAGACGCTTAGGACGCCGCTAGGCACTTTGGAGTTTACAAGTGATGCCCTTTTGATTGACGAATGCGCCGAAGAAGATTCATGGATCTCATGCATAGGGGTATTCCAACCCTATCTTAGACCGCTTTGTCGTAGTCTTCGTGGGATGACATTTCATCTACTCCCGGGCCAGAGTGGGAGCATGAGTATCACTGAGGATTGTTTTACAATTGCCGAGATCATCACCGTACGCTAAGTTCAAGAAGCGCGAAGTTTTGGCTTTCTGAGGTGAGATTTTGGGACACGTGGTGTCACGACGCGGTCATGGAACCGTAGAAGGTCGAGGCCGATGAGTCAAGAAATGTGGGTTAGTCTTCGAGATACGAGTTGGGATCATCGGTACTACATGGAGATTCATCGAGGATTTCTCCCGATTGGCGCGACTTCCATTTACGAGATTGACCCAAAAGGAAGCAGTTTGATTAGGGATGACCGGCGAGGAGGCATTCCTGCAGAGTTGAAAATGAGGCTTATGGGGCCTCTATCTCGATAGTCCCTGACAAAGTGGGATGTGGGTACACAAAGGTGGTCAGGATGCTCGAGGGGCCGGATCGAGATGTGTTTTGATGCATCCGAGGTAGTAGCTTATGGTTCCTCACACAAAGAATCACATAATTGCCTCACACATGACATGGAGTTGGAGCCATGTGAGTCTCGCCTGAAGATCGCGCCCTACTATATGGCTACGCCGAGGTGTACTTAGACCACAAAAGTCTGAAGTATATTTTCACGCAGCTGGACCTCAACATGAGGCAACGCAGATGGATGAAGCTCCCGTGAGGATTATGACTTCACTTTTACTACCACCTGGTAAGTGGTGGCTAATGCACTCACCGAAAGTCACCATGGAGATATCATAGTATAGATTCCCGAGAGCTGGGCTGATGCTCGAGACCGTGGGAGCCTGGGCTACAAGATCGCAAGTGTGCACAAAGGGTACGCTCGGGGGAGCGTAGCAGCCACGCTGCCCCTGAGTAGAGTGATTGAGTCCCGTGGGCAGGACGCAGAGATACGGTCCATCAAAGGATGTGGCAACACAAAAAGTACAGGATCTAGGCCTTCCACCCGGCCCACGCAAATGGTAGTCTTTCAGATAGAGGACTCGCAAGGTTCCCTCGCCTGATTGATTTGAGAGAGGTGATTCTCAGGGAGTTTCACTACTCTCGATTTTCCGTGCAGCCAGGTGGCAAGAAGATGTACCAAGATCTTCGTCGTTAGTATTACTGGAATTGAATGAAGAGACACGTAGTGGACTTTGTTCTATGATGTCTCATGTGTCAGCAGGTTAAGGCTAAGCACCAGAGGCCAACAGGGCTACTTTAGCCATCGAGGTATCGAGCTTTAGCTGGAGCACGTCACGATGGATTTTGTGACCACTACTGCACACCGCAAGGACATACGCTGGGCCAGGATAGTGGACCCAAATACAAAGTCGGCACATTTTCTAGCCTCGATGACCTTCACATTGGAGAGATTCGCCGGTCAGATATTCGAGGGTGATAACTCATTGCCATTGAGTACTAAGATCCATAGTGCCTGGATAGAGACCCGAGGTTTACTTTAATGACTCTCGAAGAGTTTCCAAAGGCAATGGGCACACCAATACCCATTACGAGTATATAACTTTCCACTACAAACAGATCGTCAGCTAGAGAGGACCATACAGGTGTTAGAGGACATGTCAGCACAAAGGCCCCGATTCAAAAGGGTACTGGAAGAGCATTTTCCCTGAAGTGGAATTGCCTACAACAACAATTATCGTGAGTATACATTAAGACCATACGAGCAGATTGTAGATGAGAGGCCATGCAGATCACCAATATGTTTAATTCAAGGTGGGAGAGCTCTACTACCGGGTCCCGATTCGATCGAGACACCTCCGAGAAGGCGAAGCCGATGAGCAATGCCTTCACGGCCGTGGTGCCACATAAGAGCTAAGTGCGATGTACGACGTCGCCCTTAGAGAGTTCGAGGTCGAGATCACGCCTTCTGGAAGGTGAGGCCTAAGAGGAGGCCTGCCCTATAAGCGGAAGCCATCGCCGTGAAACCATCGGGCCCCCATACCGAAGAGTGTGGTAGGCACGTAGCGCATCGGCTACTTTACTCACCCAAGATGTCGTGTCCACGAGGTATTTCACGCCTCCCGTTCGAGGTACACCTAGATCCGCCATGTACTGGATCGGGAGAGATCGAAGGCTGACATCGACGGGACCTCGAGGAGGGACCAATATGCATTATGGATAGCCGAGATCAGGTTTTGCAACTCCAATCGTGAGGCTGAGCAGGTGTTATGGCAAAGACCGCGGAAATTCTGGAGGAGTCAACGCGGAGCGCGAGGACACGATGCGCCACCTATCCTTCGTTTTTAGGGATGAAGGTATATGGTTTACCATTTAATACTTAAATGACTGGTCTACATGCATGGTATAGTGCACGTTGCATATGAATGTGGTTTGTTGTGATTGTCCATAATTTCGAGACGAAATTCTTATAAGGAGGGGAGAATGTAAAACCCGAGAAAATTCGAATTTTCTGAAAAAGGGTAAAATAGTAATTTCAGTCAAAACCCGAAATTTTTCTAGATCTCGGATGATGAAACGGACTTCACCGTTGGAATTGTCTCGCAAAATATACTACTAATGTCAATTTCGTCACTCCGATACAAAGAAGAATTTCACATTTTCGAGGCACCGAGGTTCGTGTCGTAAATCCGCTTTGAGAGACATGTGATGACAAAAGTCACCTACTATACTATGTGACACATTTTGCATGATTAGTGAGATGATGGAGATGAATGGTCGATTAAGCCATGTCAAAATCAAATAGTTAAATGAGGGGACACAAGTGGAATTAATGAAAAGATTAAATGAGAATAAGACAAGGGAATAGTTTTCTTCTCCAAATAGAAAGCCAAAAACGTGTAGTAGCTTGGGTTTTTAGTTTTAGAGAGAGAGAGAGCTACTTCTCTCTATATTTCCCGCCGTCTGACCACCCTGGGGTTCGCTCTTCAGCCAAGAAGTGCTGTTCTGACGCTGGCGAGGGCCACCATGGACACCGATCTCTGAGTCTCGACAACTCCAAAGAGGTAGGGTCTTCCTACTGTGCTATTCTTCGGCCAAGAGCCATGTAAAATGGTCAGTGGATATTCCTCGAGTCTTGAATTAGCCGTGTTTTCGGTCTCAAAATACTTGAACCGAGTGAGAAGATCCCTAGTGTGGCCTTGAATAGTGCCAACCTGAGGGTTTCACTGTTCACGTAAATTTTTGTGTGATTTTTGTAAAGCCAGTGATTCAATGAATCGCTTGATTAGTTAATTAGCCCATATGAGCTAATTTTGGCGTTGGGGTGATTGTGGAATCAATAAACATGAATTATGTGAATTTAATTATGTTAATATATATGAAAATATATTAGCATGAATATTTGAATTGGCATATCGGCATTCCATAGCGCACCGGGCACTCTAGAATATTAGGTGAGTGCATGACATGAAAGAAAACTAAAATGAAAAATGTTTTGTGAAAGGAATTTTGACGGAAGATTTTCTGTGAGAATCGTGTTGGGATTGTTCCAACAATTCACGCTTCTGAGGGCCCTATGAATTGCTCTGCAGGGTTATCCAACAAATTTGCCTCATGTGGTCAGTCTAACAAATTTTACCAAACCCGTAGTAAGTTTCGAGAACAAAAGCTTTTATTTTGAAAATTGTATTTTTTCTAGCTTTTGGCTTAGGCATGCAGCAGAAGCTCTACAGGACTCAAGACATGAGTTTGCATGTAGACATTCAATTAGGATCATGCAGCTTCTGCTTGAGTGTAAGTTTGCTTGCCATGACATGTGCACACCCTAGGGGTGGGGAGTAACCCATGTAGGAAATTATCTCTATTGGGGCATTGCTCACCCTGTTGAGGGATCACTATTTCAGGTACAGGGAGTGTACAGGAGGACGGCGCTCACTAGAGGCCGTGCTTTAAAAGAAAGTCGGGTTGTGGCTTTAGTATTCGTTTTGTAGAACATGTATTAAAACTTTAAATTTTGATATATGTTTTAGTTAAGAGCATTGTGAATAACTCTCAACTATCCGTACATAGTTGATGTATTGCGGAGTATTGATACATGGGCCCATGTGCCAGCCTTTACTCGCACATGGACCCTAAGTGTGGTCAAGTGTTAATTGTCGGGACACGCTGTGTATCTCGGGGGGGAGAGCCCCGCACAGCTGAGACTCGCTCGATTATGAGTGTGCCTGCCCGACATCCACGATTATCTCCAGCTGACAAAGTTAACAACACCCCCCGGGATTTGGGGTGTCACAAAGAATAACCTCGAACCATTGTTACAGTTGATATGTATTTTGTGAGTATTGATGCATGTGGCCTACAGGCCATTTTCACTTAATATGGACCTCGGTGTGGTCTTTGTTAATTGTCGGACAGTCGTGATTCAGTAGCCAGACAAAGGAGACTCGCTCGATTTTCATGAGTGGTGCCCGTTACCCAACATCCACGAATATTCCACGGTTGATTCCGGGCTTGTCAACGGATCCCCGTGAACTCCAAGGCCACAGCCTGGTATCGTGTACCCAAAGATACGAAACCTAGTACTGATGGACTCCGGGCTTGGTGCCATGGTCATATGGTGTAAGAGCATCGTAGCATGGCATAGCTCGATGTTGGATACTAGAGTATAGCTTAGTATCGGTAAGTTAGGTATGTGATTTACCTAGGACTTGATGGGAAACGGGTTAGATCTTGCATCCTTTGTGCATTTTGATGAATGAATTGTGATGTGTGATTGAATTGTGTGTTGTATGTGTTGTGTGAAATTGTATGCTTGGTGAATAGCATACAGGAAATATCGATGTTGAACACTAGGGTTGAGAAATAAAACCTTAGGAGGTTGAGGAATTTTGGACAGAGTGGTCCTAAAATTTTGGCCGCATTCATTTCAACAAGAACAAGTCGGTTTGTGAAATTCGGAAAATTATTCCGCCAGACAAGGAAAGGGGGTTAAAATTTAACTCACAAATTTTTTTTTTTTTGAGTCAGAGAATGGCAAGATCTGCCATCAGATTCGCGGAGTACTGGAGGCTACCGGAGAAGAAAAAAGTGTATTGAAGAAATTTTTTTCTGAAGTTCTTACAAAGATGTAAACTGAAAAATTAAATAAAATAAATTTTAATGAATTTATTTTGTTCTATCGAAATTGAAATATATATATATATATATATATATATATATATATATAGTTATATATATATATATATATATATATATTTATTTATTTGTTTATTTATTTATTTATTTATTTTTTATGGTCTTTCTGCAGTGGACAAATGAAAAAATGATGTGAAAAAAAAAAAAAACAACAACAACAACAAAGGTGCAGCTTGATGGCTACTTCCCATCTCGTCAGCCGGGTCGCGATACAAGGAATCAGATTGCATACTACGGGCCGAGGAGGTCGGCCTGGGGCGCACGACAAAGGCGACACGGCCGGTCGCATCGCCAGCCAGGATCGTGACACCCGCCGTGGAGGCCACGACACGGTCGGCCAGGCGTGTGGACAAAGACGCCGCGCGCGCCGCGCAGGGTCAGTCGCGATACAAATAACAGATCGCGGCTAGGCGACCTGGTCACGATACGTGCGCAGGGAGGTGTGTCACGATACAAACGATTGTGTCGCGGGTAGAGGGAGTAGCACTCCCGTCGCACACGCGCTGGGCCGCGATATGGCACCCGCAGCTCATGGTCGCCACAGAAGGCGGACATGGTCGCTAACACGCGCGCACACGGCGATACCGCAGTGGCACGCCCGTGACACCTGGCCGAGAGGAAGGCCACGGCACTTCGGAGGCCTATTACACGGCGCCGTGAGCGGGCCTAAAGCGCCGTTTCGCGTAAAGTACGCGCACGCCCAGGTCCGCTGTGTGCACCCAAGCACCCAACCCGCTTTGACTCGTGACACCTGCTCCGAGTCACTATTTTGGACACTGTTCATGAGCACTGTTCAAGAGGTTTTCAAAAAAAAAAATTTTTTTTAATAAAATAAAATAAAGTATAATTTTTGTTGAATATGATTTAATAAAATGAAATTATTGTCTTGCATTACCTATGAATGCATGGACATTGGTATGAAATTTTTCGATATGTGAATAATGTCTCGAGGCTGTGTTTACACCTTTTAGAGATACCTGGGTGACATTAAAAACTTAACTCTTAAGTATTTTGACATGTGTATGGTTAGCTCGAGGGTACGGACGAGAGGTCGTTTCACGAGGTACTGGGTCGTGCACCACCTGTGTTCGACCAAGACGCTCGCGAGGTCAGAGGGATCGCGGGGTCGCAATTGTACAGGTGCTAGCGCAAGTAGCTGTGGAGGTCCGAGTAACCTCCGGTGTTCAGGCACATCATCCTCCAACATTCACAGGGGAGTAGATCCGCTGGGTGGCAAACCATCGTTCATGCAGGTCGGGAGAAGGCATCGAGGCTACGAGATCGCTCCCGATACGACGAGGATCGACTAGCCGCATTCCAAATCAGAGGCGATACCCAAGTGTGAATTGGGCAAAGACCTCTAGAGATCTAGAGGCAATGACTGGATAGTTCCATGATTTTTCTCCATAAAGTAAGCATTCTCCTGGATACAATGAGATACGAAGGCCCAAAGGAGTTCCCAGAAATGGCTAGGTCATGACTTGATTTAGTATGTGGTTAGGTCTCACGAGCTAGCCCGTTTGTCTAACCACGCGGGCCACGTATTACGGCCAAGGTCAAGAGATTCGAGAATGGGCTAAAGTTATCCATTCGGGGCATGATTGTGGATCTCCTCGCCATAGATTAATGGACTCCATGGTCAGACGACCCCACCATAGAGAGATCAAGGATGCCTCTGAGCACCTAATGTGTGTTAGTGGCAAGAGGAGGATCAGCTTCTTCTAGTTCGTGGAAGAGGAAGAAGACTTCGGCTTCACACTAGTTTCAGACCGTAATGGATTTGGCATTTAGTCAGCAGGCGTATGATATGTTATTTCTGCCGACAGCCTGGGCATGTGAGACGAGATTGCCCATAGAGACAAGGATCCCAGGATTTTGGAACAGCATAGTCCCAGTTAGCTGTAGAACAGGAGAGTTTACAGTTCATTCCTCCACACCCTAATATGGGTCAAAGGGAACCTGGCTTTCGCCTCGGTGCTATACTACAATCTTCTATAGCGATTAAATGGGCCAAAGTGGGCCAGAAAGGGTCAAGGTCGTGAGATAGCTCACAAGCCGGGACTTCTAGTTAGGCAGGGCAGACGATATGTTATTTTTGCCGATATCCGCAAATATGCAGACTAGGATTGTCCTAGAGGCGTAGGTCCTATGGTATCAAGCAGTCGAAAGACGCAGAGCAAATGATATGGGAATGCTTTCTACTCTCAGACTTGTCACACTAGAGTAGTGTTTGAATTGGACATCATATTCATTCATTAATGCATCTTATGTGATTTAATCATTAGAGGTTGAGGCTGAGAAGCCAGTGTGGATGTTCTTCCCCTGTAGAATGGGGAGAGAGGTCAATTCGACAGCTCAGAGATTGTGAGTTGTAGATCTTCGAGATTCTCGTCATGGTGATCCCGGGATCGCATCTTGAGTCGTGAAAATGATATGGACATTCCCATTCTTAAGAGGAAGGCCGTTTGGTTCGGGACTACGTCCAATGAAGACCGCTATTCAAATCGTGTGAAATGAAGAGTAATTAATGTGTCAAGTAAAGCAAGAAGGGGGCCACTTCAGTGAAAAGTCAGAGGTTAGTATGAAGAAGACCCACTAGAGTATCCGAAGAACTCCGTGTGGGTGTGAGAGAATCCGGAGATAGATCCCCACTTCGTAGTAGGTAAGAGACCCAGAGATGGCCCCGACCGTGGGTGTAAAGAGACCCGTGGAGATATCCATAATTTATGTGTGGGTGTAAGAGACCCGTGGAGATATCCAAATGGTGGGTAAGAGACCCATGGAGATAATCCGAAATTTCAGATAAACAAGAGACTCGTAGGCGTAGGCTGAAAAGTCTCGCCAACGGAGAGAAAACAAACAAATATGGTTATCACGTGACTTGAGTCGGGTATCAGAGCCCGACTAACTCGATTAGTTACCCATCGCTTAATCGTACCGAGCTGGTGAAACGCGCGCCTGCATATGAATGTCATTCGCTTATGCCATGATTAGGTGGATACTAACAGTTGTCGTGCTGATCATGGATTTTTGGGGAAGGCCTGTTTCGACGCCAAGTAGGGTCAGGTAGGTTACATAGGTAATGGTTTAGCCGCTTAATACTTAAATGACTAGTTTACATACATGCAGCATGGTACTGCATATGCATGTGATTTGTTAGATTGTAATGCACTTTGGGACTAAATTTTTAAGGAGGGGGAGAATGTAAAACCCGAGAGGCCCATAATTTTCAAAATGCAATGGTATTTCTCGATCAAACCAAGTTTTCTAGATCCTAGATGATCTAAACGAACTTCACTGCTGGAATCGCTTTTCGAAATCTGTTTCAACCCATCGATCTCTCGCCTAATTCCGAGATAGTCTAATTTCAGCGATTTTTCTCGAGTAGCATTCATGCCTGGGTGCCATAAACGATTTTAGAGAGACATGTGATGTGGACAAAGTCACCTACTATATAAAATTATAATATGTTGCATGATCGAGAGGATGAGATTAATGGCTTAGATTAGCCATACTGCAAGTCAAATAGTTAAATGAAGGACAAATGAGAATTTTGAAAAGGTTAAATGAATAAGCATAAAGGAATAGTTTTCTCCACCAATTTGGAGAAAACGTGCAGTGCGCCTGATCTCGCATTTTTGCAGAGAGAGGTGACTTCTCTCAGATTTCGCCGTTCTGACCATCGGCTCAGCGGAAGTAAGAAGCAAAGCTTCCAGCCTATGGGCAAGGGCTACACTCGACACTATCGATTTGGTGGAGTTTCTAATAACCCAAGAGGTGTAGATTCTTTCCTACTGAAGTTTATTCTTCGGCTAAGAGCCATTTTATGGACGGGATTTGCTGAGGCCTCTGAAGTGCCGTTATCTGGCCTCAAAAATCTTTGAATCAAGTGAAGAAATCCCTAATTGTGTGGTAGTGAACAGTGCCAACCCAAGGGTTTCACTGCTCTCATGGATTTTGTTGATTCGGGTGTGGCTCATGATTTTAAATGAATTGCTTGATCGGGTTAATTAGCCCATGTGAGCTAATTTGGGTGTTAGTGCCAAAATTGAATACATGAATTATGTGAATTAATTATGTTAATATATATGTATAAAATATATTAGCATGAATATTTTGAATTAATGATGGGTCGCATTCCGTATATGCAATCGGGCACCTCTAGAACGATGTGTGTGAGTGCATGACACGAAGTGAAAGAAAATGAAAACGATGCCTTTTCTCGTGATTTGACTTAGGCATGTGTGAGGAGTTGGGATGAGGACTCCGAGATCACTGCTGCACTTTGTGACATGGATTGGGGCATGTAGACATTCAAGAGGGATCATGTATTTACTTATGCTCATGCTGCGCACATGTGCACTTAGGTGGGAGTAACCCATGTAGGAAATTATCACTACTGGCATTGCTTTGGCCCCATCTAGGATCACTATTAAGGTACAGGAAGTAATGCAGGAGGACGGCGCCTCACTAGAGGCTGGTGTTTTAGAAGAGTCTGATTGCGGGCTTGGTATTTTCATTATATAACATGTATTAAAACTCTAAATTTTGATATATGTTTTGGTTAAGAGTATTGTAATAACTCTTGAACTATTGTTATATAGTTGATATGTATTTTAGAGAGTTGATGCATGGGCCCAAGTGGCCATTTTCACTCGCATTACGGACCCTGTGGTCGCTGTTAATTGTCGGACAGGTTGTGTATCTCTGGGTAGAGCCCCCGCACAAAGGAGGACTCCTCGCTCGATTTTCATGTGCGGTGCCGTTACCCGACATCCATGAACATCTACCGGTTGACGGGTTGTCACGCACCCCAGAATCACCAGGTGTCACACATGGTGCTGCTATTCACTCATTCTTGGGTGAATGTGTGGTATTTAAATGGGACACAACGCTCAAAATCGAGACCTCACTCTTCGCTGTGTAAAACAATAATCATACTAAATCACGTGTGCTCGGGTGAAGCGCATAGTGGCAAATCCCCCGTGGTGAAAGACCTAAATTTATTCCTTGTTCGACATATGTATCCAGGGATGAAAGTTCGCTGAAAGCCGCTCTGGCGTTTGCTCTACACAGACCCCAAAATTCAACCCAAATAAACACATACTCTGATTTGCAAAATTGAATAAACACGGGAAGGTCAGTTCAACGGGTTGAGTCATTAGGTGAAACACCAATGACTAGTTTTCACACTTGGCATTACAGGTGTGAGGAGCGTCTGGGACTCGTGGTTAGGGCATGAGGGAGTCTCATCTCATGCATATCACATAATATTCATATAGGATTGCATTATTTATATGGAATGATCGACGCCATGGCTGTGCTACTGTATGTGCATTTTAGGTAGGGAGTAGCCCTTATAGGAGAATTTTTCTACTAGGCATTGCTCACCCCATTATGGGACCCCCTTTCAGGTACTGGGGGTGTACAGGGTGACAGCGCATCGACGAGGCCATGATTATGAAGAAGGCCGATGTGTGGCCTTGATATTACCTTTGAGTAACATTTTTGTAAAAATATTTTGAAACACCGGTATATAATGTATGTTTTGTTATATTCAGGTAAGGATTTTTGGGGAGCAAATGCAACTTATGCCCTATGATATTTTATATTGTGATTAAGATTAGCAATCTTAATGGTTGGTTTAATTAGAGGATTAGCAAAGTGTGTTAGATTGCATTTTGGGTCAATTATGCAATTAGGTAAGTTTAGTGGTTTTGTTAGGATTTGTAATTAAGTATGTCTTGAAGGACCACTTTGAAAAACTTGTTAGTGGAGAGGGAGTAAAGTGCAAGTCATGCTTGTGAGCTATGTGGCATCATGAGGGCATGACACCTCATATATGCAAGGTGAGGAGCTCGACACATGGCAAGTGCATGAGAAGGGGCTTATTATGTGCCAAGCAAACCAATTCTGGTTTTGGATGCTAGACCAACTTCTTGCTAGGAAGTGGAAAATTTGGAATTTTAGAAAGTGAGAGAGAGCTTAGAGAGAAGCTAGAGAGAAGGAGAGAAAAGGCTTGAAGGAAAGCTTGGTTTTTGGGTGGAAAAAGTCTACTATGGTATGTAAACATGATCTTTGAGGCCTTTGTTGTATTTCTATTGACTTCTCGTTATATTCTAGGGTTTTGTTGGGATTTCATCCTAACCCCCATATTTGATGAAAGGTGAGTTTGGTGGAAACCCTAAATTGTAAAAGACCTGGGCTTTTGTGAAGATGGCATGTGTGTGTCCAAGTGAGGTGTCGTCCATCTTTCCCCTTGACCCCATGACAGTGTTGGGCCATAAGTCAAGCCTAAAGAACTCCGAACTGATGATTCTAGTTGAGAAGGCTTCAAGACTCCAGCCTCAATGTCTAGAAGCAACCTAGAACTAAACCCTACCATAAGACCCTTTGAATTTGAGGTTGAAAGCCTGGGATACAGATTCTGTCCCAAGGTTCTGGAGCGCCTGCTGGTGTCATGCTTAGTTAGATTGATCCTAAAATGCGGAGATCCAAAACCTCTCAAAGCAGCCACATTGGGAGGTACTCATGAAGGAAGGCGGGCCAAATTAAGGGCTCATTTGTTCCCATACTTCGTCAAAGTAGCAGAAGAGGAGGGCAGCATTGTGATTCTGCCCCTAGAAAATACTTCCTGTGGGAGGCCTGTGAGTGTAAAAACCATAACTTTTGATTTTCGAGGTCCCGAATGACCTTGATTTAAGAGGTCGTGGAAAGTTAAGAGATAGGGGAACTTTGGTCATAAGACAACAGTGAACAAATGATGAAACAAAACAAAAATGCAAATGAATTAGGTTTTAAATTTTTCAAGAAAATCTTATTTTCGCTGACCCTATGCAAACACATATTATCAAAAGCGTGAAGATCGATTCATACCAAGTATCGTTATAGAGATTTGTTGGCTAGTAGGGTTGAAACAAATTCCTGCACCAGGTCTTCAATTCCGCCTCCTTCCTTGAGGTGGCACCAACGATCTGGGATCTGAACAATACACTCTAGGTTTTTCCTTCGTCTAGATCTACCTCATAAGACTCAACACATGCCAGGCAAGTGATTCTAAGGGGAAGGGACTCTCTGGGGAGACTAGGTTTGGAAAAACCTCCTTTTTCCTTTTTCTTTGGTTTCTCTCCTTCCTCAAAGACTAATTACCACTAAATATACTCCGCTTCGGTTTCATAGACGCTTCAAATCCTTACCGATATGAAATGAATGATGATATTTTTAAAATTTAATTCCAAATCCTTATCGATAAGGAAACCACTTCACTATATAATAACAATCTGTAAATATTATTACCCTTTACGATTATTTTCCTTATTCAATGAGCAAACGACTGGTACCGAATTTAAATAACAACGAATTGTTGTTTGTAAATTTTAAAATAATCTCATCATTTTAAATTACTGCCAGAGAGTGCAATTTATTCTCAAATCATGAATCGTTCATATCGTAGTAATATAGAGGTGGAATCAATCACGGACCGTACTCCCAAGTCTACCAAATTCAATAATTAATTAAACTCTTAATCAATTATTTTAATTTATTAATTTCGTAGTTATTCCAATTAAAAACTTGAAATCAACTCATTCCACAAGATCGATTTTAATTCTAAATTTAGAGTGTCCATTGATTTAATCATTACATGCGCCTATCCTCCAAGAAGTGGTTCATAACTGTAGCTCAAAGTAAATTACCGTTTTCCCCTTTTAATTATATCTTGATCCTTGTCTCCATTAATCCATCAGAACGCTAATTTATAAACCTATTATAAATTAGAGCGCTCAAACTGCTCGGGCCTGCAACTAACACTTAAGGGAACCAACTCTGGTCTCGGGCCTTCCATAGGAAGGGTCGATTCCATGTCCATAGTTCACATTCCCAACGTGATATCACGCCTCAAGACACAAGTATTAAACCCATTTCATAACGGGTTTTTAACCCATGACTAAAAGGCCTGGGGCTTGACATAAACAGGAGTCTATGACTACTCAGGATTGAGACTGATCTGCATATGATCATCTAGCGGCGCTGTTTGAATTCTTGAGACAAACTGCATTTAAAAGAATTCAAAACTCGCGCCTGTTCCTACCCTCTATATAATCTTATTATATATGGAGCCTCCACTTATCAAGCGCCACATTAGTGACCCATTAAGGTCACTTCATTCTCAATGATAGCCGATCGCCCCAAAGAATATTTAGCCTGAAGATCCCAAACTTCAATTAATTTATTACTATTAACAGGATTTATAAATCCATAACTCGATCCTCTTGTGTATAATCAAGTATATTAATCAAGTTATGGTTACATTAATAAATCCGATTTTCGACATTTCATTCATACATTATGCACAAATAGCTAAATGTAATAAATACGACACTTTATTAATTACTTATTAATTTTATTAATTTCATAAAACATAAATACAAATTCATGCTTTACAGGGCACTATCCCTAACAATCTCCCACTTGCTCTAAAACATGTGAGACATGTCTTTTAAACCCATCCCAGATAAGTGACCCTCAAACGAGCATCATATAAATGCTTTCATGAAGATAACCATTCAAAAAGGCTGTCTTGACGTCCATTTGCCATATCTCATAATTAAGAGCAGCGACAATGGAAAGAAGGATGCGAATGGATTTAAGCATAGTTACGGGGGAGAAAGTCTCTTCATAATCGACTCCCTCATTTTGTGTATAGCCTTTGTCTACTAGCCTTTCTTTGAAAGTCTCCACTTTCCCATCCACACCTCTCTTTTTCTTATGAGTCCATTCGCACCCAATGGGCCTCGACCGACTTAGAAGCATCTACAAGTTCCCGCATTGCACTGGAATACATAGATTCTATTCGTCTATGGTCGTTAGCCACTGGTTCTATCGATCATCCATCGATGCTTGTATGACAATGATCGCTACCACTAGTATCTGCTACAACAACATTTGCTTCACCGCCCCCTCGTGTAGCGAATTGCTGTTTAGGAAACCCTCCCAATACGTCGAGGTGCAACGACATCCTCGTATAGATCTCGTAGTCTCTTTTGTTACGTTCCCAAAGAATGTTACCGGGTCGTGGTCTGATCTGATCAGATTGTAATTCCTTTAGTACAACCTTACTTCGAGGTTTGAAGTTTGCCATGTAGTCATTTTCAAGAAAGGTAGCATTTGTAGATACAAATACTTTCTTATCTTGAGGACTGTAGAACAAACCTCCCCTCGCGTGCCTCGGGGGTAACCAACAAATACATACTTCGTCTCGCTGTTCTAGCTTCCCGCCTTTCCTCGCCATGTGCCGTACACCCCCATATACGGATATGACGTAAATCGGTTTACGCAACACTCCATAACCTCTAAGGGTGTGTGTCGGATAGACTTCAGAGGGAACTACATTCAAAATAAAATCAAGTAGCTTGCAACGCGATATCCCCGCACGATAGTGGCAATGAGGAGTAGCTCATCATAAACCTAACCATGTCAAGCATTGTTCGGATTTCTTCTTTCACGCCGTTCGCTTGTGGCGCCCAGCGCCGTAGAGCTGGAATACAATGCCATGCTCAATTAGGTGATCCTTGAACTCTGTATCAAGGTATTCACCTCCTCGATTCGATCGAAGGCACAATAATGATTTACCTAGCTGTCTTTCAGCTTATGCTAAGAATTCTTTAAACTTTCCAAAAGTTTTGTGATTTCCTTGCATTAGGTAAACATACCAGATACCTAGAATAGTCGCCAATGAAAGTGACTAAGCATTCGTGAATCGCCTCTGCTACTTGACATCTCGTGAGGTCCTCGTGACATCTGAATGTACAAGTTCAAGTGGTCTTTGCCCTAAAGCCCTTTGGCCGAGAAAGATCTCTTAGTCATTTGGGCCTGCATGTGATCTGGCTGTGACCGGAAGATTGCCAACTTTTTAGCTCTTTAAAGGACCATCCTTTACTAGTCTAATCCTATCCGTGCTTATATGTCCTAACCTTGTTATAGGTACGTAAGGTTTCAAATATTATCAAGAATCTTTGCTTCAGATTAGGATGTTCTACTCTAAATAGTTCGTTATGAGCGTTCGATTGTTTGGCCTTAAAATGTAAAGCCCATTATTATTTGCATGACAAATGTTTAAACCATTTCTGAAATAACAATCCAATTATTATCAAATGAAACAAAGAAACAATTGTTCATGCCAACTTAGAAATCGAAATCAAATTACTCCCGAATCCAGAATGCACAAACATTGCTCAGTCGCAAATTTTCTTCTTCTTCTTCTTCTCTTCTTTCTTTCTTCTTCTTTCTTCAGCCCCACCTCAAACGGGCGCCCCACCGTAACCCCGCGCCACACGTCGCCCCATTTTCTAATTACCATCGGTACCCCCATTAGCAAGCTCTCTAGAAGAACTAAGACTGAAAGAAGAACAACATATGGTTAGTGGACCCCGAATCAATTATCCAGATTGACTATCAACTTCCACTAAATTGGCTTCTAAACCAAATAAATCAAATTTACTCATTCCTTCGCCTCTAGATACTTGTTATAGTTTTTCCAATGCCCATCGACCGCAATGGAAACATTTTCCTTTTCAAGTTTATTTTCGAGCCCTTCTTCTTATCGTCGTTTGGGAGCAGCCGCTTCTTCTCTTCTGGGCCTTCCCGCATAGGCACCTTTATTGTTTTTCCTCTTTCTTCTTATTGTTAGAAGAGGATGAGGCCTTGGTTTCAAAGAACATTTGCTTCAGCTCTTTTTAATCCTTGTCTTCTCGAGAGGATGGCCTTCTGGTTATTTGCAATTCATTCAAGAACTGGTTACATCAGAGTCCAAATTTTTGTTCATAACATAGTTGGGTTCGTGAACAAGGAAATCGAGTGAGTGAACTCAAGATTATACTCACTGGGCGCCATCTATTATGGCCCCGCGCGCCGCTCATATTTATATAAATTAGCCATGTTCGTAACATGGTCACGGCATCAGAGTACCTTTACTCATCTTCGCTCATGTACTTTCTAAGAGTTTACGACGCCGACGTTCTGATTACTCAACATGTTTTGGAGGGAATCCATAATCTTAATGGCAGTTTCCATCCTCTCATGTTTTAGCCTAAGCACGTCTGACATGCTGACTATCATATAAGCCCAGGCTTTGTTATTGGCTTGAATCCAACGTTCATATGGTTCTCGCACACTACGAGCGGCATCGCCGAGGTTCGCTAGACATTCCTCAAGGAGAACAACCGATTGTTCTCGCAGCACTAACACGATATTAACATTACTTTTCCACTTTACAAAATTATCGCCTGCCATGATTCATTCCTCGAGTAAAGCAATTATGGGGTTTGTGAAATTACCAAATAAACGTATTTATTACATGTAGCGTAAGAAACATCAAATATACTTTGAATAGTAAACGGATGCATGAATGCATAGAAATTAAAACATAAAACAAAAAAATACTAATCCAAGGTAAGTTAACCTACAATTAATATATGCCGCCGTAGGGTAGGTCATCTCTAATTATAAATTATTAAATTTGAGATTATTCAAATTAATAAATGAGACTCAAAATATCTCATATTTTCCCTCATTTATTAACTACCTTTATTTCGGTCAAGATACAATTAACCGTTTAATTGTATCTTCTTAAGTGTGACCCATCGTTTCAGGTTCTAACAACTTAACCCAAGATTGCCGTAGGGTAGGTCAATCTTGGAATACATCATCCAAACCCTATCGCAAAGGAAGTGCAACGATGATATTAGCCTGTGACACCCCTCCCGTAGGGGAGGACGAATCACAAGGTCACCTAAAACCTCATGGTGTTGGACTAACGATGGAGACCATAGGGCACATTGTCACATGCCCTTTTCCCACTCAAATTTTTTAAACTTATGTGTTTTCTAGTTATAAAACATCATATGTTTTATAATCCTAGCAAATTATTATATCCTATATAATTAACCACTAGGTGATAAGAATCTAATTCTATTAAATTAAATAGCGTATAGAGTTCAATCTAATTGAGCCTAGGCTTATTGGGCTTAAAAACTAATCCAATCTAATCGGGGCCTAACCACTTAGGTAAACCTAGCTCTATAGTGAAAAGTGGCCTAATTAACTAACTTTTAAGTCCAAACTTAGTCAGCCTATTGTTTATTTTTACCATTTTAACAAAAATCAATCATCATTTTATTAAAATTGAATAATCTAGGTTAAACGGGCCTAACTATTAACCGCGCAAGCCCAAATTAATATTAAATTGGAAATTACCAAGTTTAACTATTAAACTATATCCATTATTTAATTTATTATTCTGCGGCAAATAAACAAACATTCCTAATAGAACATGTTTCTAAAGGATGGTATGCATGATACAATATGGTGGGCATTCATGTATGACATGTTATATATGCATGAGCATGTTATCTCGAATTGGGTAACTCATACATTTGATAACATAAAGTAAATAAATAAATAAACGCGGGCCGGGTGTTTTGGGTATTTCCAATAATTACAACCTTTGGAAAAAAAAATGAGAAAAAAATATTTAAATTACATAATGGGCTTCTTGCAATTATATAATTCCAAAAGCTGCTCCATCTTCATGTCCAAGCCCGTTGTGTAATTTCCGGTCCACCAATAATACAAAAAAAATTACAAAAAATCTTATGCCATTAATGGCTTACACAAGAACTAGGGAAAATAAGAAAACCTAACCAAAAAACACCATATAATTAACGACCCTCATCCATCCATACACAAACACAAATAATCACATTAAAATATGCAAGAATGCCCACTCATGCATGAATCAAGAAAGCAATTTTCTTAAACACAATAAAAAATATATATTAATATGCATTTACATGAACCTGGCTCTAATACCAATTGATGGAAATAAATCAAAACAAATTTAATTAGGTTTTAAATTTTTTCAAGAAAATCTTATTTTCGCATGAACCCATGCAAACACATATTAATATCAAAAGGTGAAGATCAGATCTATACTTGTTATCAAGTATAGAGATTTGTCACTAGTAGGGTTGAAACAACTCCCGCACTGCAGTTCAATTCCGCCTCCTTCCTTGAGGTGCTGGCACCAAACGATTCAGACCGAACAATACACTCTTAGGTTTTTCTCGCTCTAGATCTACCTCGTACTAACACATGAGGCAAGTGGATCTCTAAGGGGAAGAGATTCTCTAGGGAGTATTTAGGGTTTGGGAAAACCTCCTTTTTTCCTTTTTCTTTTGGTTTCTCTTCTCTCAAAGATTTATCACCACTAAATATACCGTCGGGTTTTTATAGACGCTTAAATCCTTATCGATGCGGAAACGACTAATTATATTTAATATTCTTAAATTCAAATCCTTATCGATATGAAACAAATTAATAATGTTTAATATTCTTAAATTAAATCCTTATCGATAAGGAAATGAATTAATAATATTAAATTTAATTCAAATCCTTATCGGGATATGAAACGACTAATTATATTTAAAATTTAATTCAAATCCTTATCAGATAAGGAAACGAATTAATTATATAATAACAATTCAAATATTATTACCCTTTACAGATTATTTCCTTATTCAATGAGCAAACGAATTAAATTCGAATTTAAATAACAACTAATTGTTATTTGTAATTTAAAATAATCTCATCATTTTAAATTACTACAGAGAGTGCAATTTATTCCAAATCATGAATCGTTCATTGTAGTAATATAGGAGGTGGAATTGGGACCCATGGACCTATAATTTCAAGCTCCAATAAATTCAATAATTAATTAAACTTTAATCAATTATTATTTTAATTTATTAATTTCGTAGTTATTCCACTAAAAACTTGAAATTGAACTCTTGTCCCAGCGTATCGATTTTACTTTAAATTTAGGAGTGTCCATTATTTAATCATTACATGCGCTTCTATCTCCAAGAAGTGGTTCATAACTAGCTCTGGTGAAATTACCGCTTTCGCCTCTAATTATATCTTTGATCCTAAGTTCCATTAATCTAATAGTGAACAATTAATTCTATAAACCTGTTATAAATTAGGAGTCGCTTTAAATCGTTTCAGCCCAGAACCAACACTTAAGGGAACCAATCAGCCCAGCCTTCCATAGGAAGGGTCAATTCCATGTCCATAGTTCACATTCCCAACCGCATACATCAATGGCCTCCAAGACGCAAGTATCGGGCCCATTTCATAACGTTTTTAACCCATGACTCAAAAGGCCCGCTTGACATAAAATGGTGGAGTCTATGACTACTCAGATTGAGACTCCGATTCCATATGATCATCTAGCTGGCGTCGTTTGAATTCTCGAGACAAATCCGCATTAAAAGAATTCGAAAATCAGGCCTTGGTCCCGTCTCTATATAATCTAATTATATATGGAGCTCCACTTTATCAAGTCGCCACATTAGCGAATTCTGGATTAAGGTCACTTCATTTCAATGATAATGACCGCCCAAATATTTAATTAAGATCCCTAAACTCACTAATTTATTACTGACAATATGATTTATAATCCATAACCTCAAATCCTCTCGTGTATAACCTGTTATACATCAAGTTATGGTTACATTAATAAATCGGGATTTTCTCTGACATTTCATTCATACATTATATAAAATAGCTAAATGTAATAAATACGACACTTTATTAATTACGACACTTTTATTAATTTCATAAAACATAAATACAAATTCACGCTTGTTGGCACTATCCCTAACACAAAAGGCATGCCTAACAAAATTGTAGTTGAGAAAAAAAAAAAAAAAAAAAGGCCTTGAGATAGTCAAAAGGGTACAAGTGTTGTGTGTCGTTTGAGGTTAATTCTAACAAGGGTGTTAAATAACATCCTAGTAAGTAAAAGAGAGTGCACTGGGGGATCAAGGTTTATGTTGGAAGGTATAAGAACAGGCATGTGAGTCGAGTGGTTATAAAGCACAGACCAATGGCACTTATGTGATTAACGGATTGTGAGAGCATGCACCTTATGACTTCGGTTGGCTTGCGATCCGAGAGCTTCCTGCTTTGGACTTCCTTGGGAGACTTGCGGATTTTTGAATCCATGAAGGTATGGATCTTATAACCTTCTCCCCGCCAGATCAGGGTTTGATGTTGTGGGAATTGCATCATTCGTGCTTTGACTGTGGGTGTGATTTTCCTCAGATATATAAACGCATATTTTTATATATATGGAAATCTTTGACTTAACTGGCACATGATGTTTTTAAATATCCATGTGGTTGAATGCTTTGTGAAATTGTTTTAAAGCATGACATGGGTATGAGACTCGTGTGAGAGTCCCATTGATGTAATGAGTCATGATCCCATGACTAGTCCCCGGGTTGTAGTCCCAAGGTCACAGACATACCCGGATGTGCATATCCCCTGGTGTAAGTCCCAAAGAATTCATCGTTGTTCGGGATGATCTGCACTAGTCCCCCGGGGTGAAAGCCCAAAAGAGTCACTGATGAGGGGTTGAGATGGTGGTAGTATTGCTTTAATGTGTTTCCATCATCAACCTATTCTTTGTAAAATGCTCATGTTTTGAGATATTTTGAATTATGTATAAATTGAAATGTTTTTATGAGCATGGCTTGTTATGGGATTCACTACTGAGTTGTCGAACTCCTTACCCCCATTATTTCCACCTTAGATACAAAAATGCAGACCCGTCATGCGGATACGAAAAAGTCGGGACCTCGCAGGGTTTTTGAGGATGTGGAAGTTTGTATGCCAACCTTAGCTTGTCGGGTGGTCGCATACATTTTTACGGATATTCAAGTGTTATGTGGATATTCACACCGTATATTTGGACAAGCTATATCTTTTGTGGATCAGTCAGGCTAATGGCTCAGGTAGCCACTAGTTTTGGAACTTTGTGTAAAATGTTATTTTTGATCATGTAAGTGTATAGTTTCGGGGTACATTGAGGAATTAACTCTGGTACCGATATGTGTGTATTTCGAGACCTGGAGTGTTGTTTATTTACGTTTCCAGTGATTACTCCAAGTGGAGTTTAGACTCAAGTTGTGAAAAAAACTGGCGGTAAAATAGTAACATAAATCACATCTGCGCTAATCGTGTGACAAGTTGGTATCAAAGCTAAGGGATAAATCCTTGGGAGATTAAAGGAAAATCTCTAATAAAGACATGGGGATTCCTAGCACACTTAAGCTACAGTGATAATGAGAGCTTTGGTTTTTAATGCTAGGATTGTGCTATTGCGATGATATGATTTCATGGCATAAGGCTTCCTACAGCGGGATACTCTAGTGAAGGGTATTTTTATGATAACATGTTTAATTCCAGATTATGTGATAACATGTCAGGTGATCGCAAGCATGATATAATGAGTTTAGATATTATAATGCTTGTATGGATTTTTGCCATAATATTGGCTAGTGTGTAATGATTCTTATACCATGTGCAATTGTTATGAATCAGGTAAGGCAGTTATGTCAATAGCGGTAAAGATTGCATAACTATAATGAATTGATGTTAAGAACCCTAGAGTTATTAATGGTTCTTGTACCATGACATCGTGATAACTGATTGTCTATTTTCTTATATATAGACAATGAATAGAGGAAGAAGGAGTGGACGACAAACGGTCAGACAGCCTCTGAGATCCTCTTCACCAGTTCAAGAGGATGGGGTTGGAGAGAGCGTGGCGTTACCTTCGAGGGTCATTCCAAGCATGGACGCGGCTGGGCGATCAATGATTTCAAGGCACTTATTCCCGCAGCCTCGGGGTGGTGTCACTTCCTTGAGGCCGAGTATCAAGCTAAAGGAAGTGGAAGAAGATTCTCGATGTGTCTTGGAAGTCCCCGAGGAGCGAGTATCTCTAAATTTCCTTTACGTCAAGGACGAGGCTGGGACAGCCAGGAGGTTATGAACACTCCATGATGTGCCACAGGGGTGGGATCAATTCAAGGTGGCGCTCCCGGCCAAGCACTCCTTCGAGGCCATGAGGAGACAGAAGAGATCGGAAGCAGTGACCTACAAGAGGGGCTATGACCAGAGCTTCAGTATGCCTGCATTTACTGGTTGTCGGGGTATGCATGCATGGTGGCAAGAGGCGTATGAGAGCCAAACGCCAAGAGGGCTCGAGGTCAACATTCGGGCTCAGGCCTTTCATGCTTCGCACCTACAAGTGAGGTGGCGGCACCAGCCCTGACATTGAGAGGGATTTCAGGTACGTATGAAAGAAACAAGAATCTGGGTGTTTGTGACTCAGTCAGGGATAAGAGGCTAAGCGCCAAAGATGAACAATCCACCTGCTAGCTTGCCCATGCAACAAGGGCTGCCGTTGGGGCACAAACTGGGACATGGGCCCCAGACGTGTTATGAGTGTGGGTGCGACAGACACTTGAGGAGGTGGTGCCCTGGGTTACAAGAGCTAACACCCAAATTTCTCCTCATGGTGCTTCGGCCAGCGAACCCTCCGCGTGTTCAGTGGAGGACAAATTCTCCAACAGGAGGTGAGACTAAGAAAGGGAAGACCGCATCTTACGCTGGGTCTGCAGCGTAGTCTTCCCCGTGATGTGCCGATCCAGAGCCTAATGTGCTAGTGGAAGGTATGGTTTTGAAAGTTATAGCACTTGGGCACATGTGTTGGCTGATTCAAGGCATCCTTGCTTCATTTATGTCTCATTTCTTTGTTTTCCATTTTTGGAGTTAGAGATTGCACCACTCTCGTCTCCTTGTTTGTCGAGACACCCCAGTGGGTGGCATGATGGTGCTAAGGGATGCAAAGTGGGTCGTGGTGTTGGACGTTGGGGATACGGTCGTGATTGACTTTAGTACTCCGGCGCATATGCCGTTGTTTGACGGATTGTGGAATGGATCGTTAGCCCCACATCATGCGCTCCCTAGATCATTTGCCAAGAAGGTGACCTTCCGATTGGTAAGGTCACGTATCGCCTTCTATGCGCATCTAGGTGGTCGACCGATCGTTGATAGAGATGGGGAAAGTGCTGAGAAAGAATGGTCACGACTTCCTTTTACTATGCCTGGGAGTATAAGCGGAAAAGGTAGGGTGGATCAGATCCACAAGTGTGACTTTGCCGCATATTTCCCGGATGAGTCGCCAGGATTACCCCATGTGAGAGATGGGAATTTCACGATTTGTATCCCAGATCGATCCTATTTCAATAGCTCCATTCAGGATGGCTCCAGTTGAGCTTAAGGAGTCGAATCCATGTTCGCAAGAATTACAAAGGGTTCATCCGATCGAGTAATCTTTGCCTCGGGTGCTCCAAAGATTGTTCAGAAAATAAAGACTCGAACGCCATGGTTAAGTGTGTGGATTACCTGGTTAAATAGAGTAACGGTGAAGAACAAGTACCCACTTCCTCGTATTGGAGGATTTGTTTGATCGAACGGGGCTTGGTATTATCAAGATTGATCTAAGATCTAGGTATCACGCTGAGTACTGACTCATATTCAAAAGACTGCCGCGACGAGGTATGGACACTTTGAGTTTGTTGTCATGCCTTTTGATTGACTAATGCTCCACCGCTTTTATGGATATGATGAATAGGATATATCGGGTCCGTGATCCGATCGGGCCAGGTAGTGTTTCAGGGATCTACATCCCGATATATTCCAAGTGGTCGAGTCAACATGAGCAAGATTTGCAGCTGGCGCTGCAAAGATCGAGAGAGAATCGCCTTGTATGCCAAACTAGAGAAGTGTGATTTCTGTTACAAGAAATCCGGGCCCCGCACATGGTGTCTAAGGAAGGTATTTCGCGATCCGCAAAGGCTTCAGCCGTGGATGAGTGTGGGAGCCACCTTAAGAGTGTCTTTAGATACGCAGTTTTCGATCGGGCCGGTTATTACCGCGATTTATCGAGAACTTCCGTGATTGCATGTCCTGAAGGATTCGAACCGACACGCAAAGGAGTGAGCTTTGACTTGAATGACAAGTGTGTGAGAGTCTTTCCAAAGAGCTAAAAAGAGATCGACTACGTCGCGGTGTTGATTACTCCAAATATAGCGGAAAAGTACACGGTTTCAGATGCCCCAAGGGCTGGCTTGGGGTGTGTACTTATGCAAAAAGGTAGAGTGGTTGCCTATGCCTCTAGGCAATTGAAGAAACATGAAGAGAATTACCCTACGATGATTTAATCCTACGCAGAGTGTTCGCCTCTAAAGCTATGGCGACACTACTTGTATGGTGTTCGAAGTGTTCTCTCGACCACAAGAGTCTCGAAGTATATTTACGCAGAGATTTGGAATGCCGTGCGTGAGAAGGGATGGAGACACTTGAAGACTTTGACTTTTCTTTGCAATACCATCCGGGTAAAGCAAATGTGGTCGCTGATGCCTTGAGTAGAAAATCAAGGAGCATCCTTCGGTTTGATGGCTTATGAGTGGGAAGACGTATGATTACATCACGAAGTTCCACCCGTGCTTTGATGGGGATGAGCCTAAGGCATGTTTTTATACATTGGTAGCTCAGCCAACAGTTTTACTAAGAGTCATCAAGGCTCAGAGGAGTGATAAGAAGCTTGAGGGCACACGCTTGATTAGTACCCAAAAAGTGCTATTTTGAGCCCTATATTAGATAGGTTTTGAGTGCTTTTTGGGCACTAATCATGTCAATAATGCCAATTGAAGTGTTCAGGTCTTCTTAATATCACTTATGCCGCTAGGAGGGTATTTTGGTTATTTTGCAAAGTTTTTGCATACCTTGGAGAGTTCACAATATCGAAATACGTGGCCAACCATGAAGATTGAACTCCATTTAATATCACCCTTCAAACATTTGAAAATTCAATGAAGGAACGAAGGCAAAGTGAGAAGAAATGATGCAACGAGGATGCAAAGTGGTGTTAGCTGAAGAATATGCAAAACCCAGAAATTTCGCTATGATTGTGAAAATTTTCGCCGGATTGCGGTACTTCGCAATCATAGCGAAAATTTAGCAACTCTAGCTTAATTGAGAAATTTCACAGTTTCAAAATTTCGCTAATCACTGTGTTTCAGAGAAACATACGCTTCGCTATCTTCAAGAAATTTCGCTTAGGCTAGCTTAAATTTCGCTTAGTTAGCTTAAATTGAGGAAGGTGATAAATGAATTCTCTGATTCGCTTATCTCTCGCGGGCAATTTCGCTACCTAGCTTAAATTTTCACAATTAGTGAAATTTTCGCTACTTAGCGAAATTTGCTCGCCAAATAAATCTCCCGCTCTATCATCTTTGTGTAATTAATGCAACCGAATTTCATTTTGGTGTATTACTTCTTTGTCCCTTGTTTTAGCCAAAATGTTAGGCTTTCGTATTTTCATACATCGGGTGGCTCATATAAGCCCCCATAGTTTTTGTAACCCTAAGCAACTTGGGGAGCACACTTGAAGTAATCTTTTGGCACATTTTCATTTTATGTAAATATCTCCCGCAGCTTCAGTTAGGGTTTGCTTTTCTCTCTTCTCTCTCCTCTTTCTCTTATTTTCTAGGGCCGCAAAACACCCCTCTGAGGATGAGACAACTCAAGAGATGTCGGGCTAAGCCCCTTTTCTTTGAAGATAAGGTAGCTGAAGGCTTCGGGTCAGGGGCAAGCCAGAAAGTTGTCCTCATGTGTTAAATGCCACAGGTAATCGTATTTATGGCCCCATCTTCTCAAACTAGGTTGAATATCATTTAATGTCATTACCTTACCAATACTTACCATGCTTTAGGATACAGAGCATACTTATCGCATGCACTGGTTGTTTCTGGGATGGCCTTTACGAGCCACCGAAATGACGTCAATGTTGTGGTTTCAAACTGGGCAATGATGCATGTTGCCTGTTTTGACTCAAATAGGAGTGATTTTAGGGTTAGGTTTTCTAGCCAAACAAAGATCCTGCTATGGCTTGACTATAGGTTTGCCACATAATGCGTAGGATAAAACCCGAGACACTTTGCTTCCCCATGTTATCAAGGTTAGTGACCTAAATCTTCAAAGTTACCTTTTCACACTTCACTTTCCGTTTTTTTTACAGTTATTCAATATCCAAACTACTCACACTGTTTTTAAAACAAATCCAAAAATCCAAATTAAAAGCTTCACCATTTTCAACACCGATGCGAGTCATTCATAGGATGAAAACCCATCCCCGTGTTCGACCCTAGACCGCTATACCGCAAAGTAGCTCGACCACAAGCAGCAGGGAGGAACTTAGGACTACAAATTTTGTTGATTCCGAAATCTACCCTACCGCGGGCATCGAATCAAATGGCGCCGCTGTCGGGGATGGTGCTAAACTACGCTTGATAAGTTGAAGTGTACTTCAGGATCAACATCACAAGTGAAGGTGACCTTTTAACCCTTTGAATTTTCAGCTTGCCGTGAATCGCAAGTTTTCATTACTTTGCAACACGCACCGCTTTTTGTTTTTCATACAATACTTTTATTTTAGCTAACCATAACCTCAGTAAAGTTTGTTTGTGCTATTTGTGTCTCAGGCTTGTGTAACAGTGTTTATGCACCACTGGAAAGAGAAACATCAGGTAGATCAGAAGAATCGGGGAGCACCAATTGAACAAGTAAAGGAAATCGGGCAGCTAATAGACCAAATGGATCCCCACCCGAGGAACACAGAGTCAGCCAAAATCCCAATGAATCCAACAAATTCTTATAGATCGATGAGGGACCACATCCACCTCCTAGAGTTAGTGCCCTTCTCGCATCATACCTCCCGCCGGATGTAGCGTTGGAGGCCTTATTTACACTTCACCCCCACATATCATGGTATGGAAAATGAAAATCCATACACACACATAAGGGATTTTGAGGAGGTTTGGTACAACCTTTTAAGGAAGGTATGATGGATATGGATTTGCTAAAAGTCGAAGGCATTTCCATCGACCCTAAAGGACAAGGCCAAGATTCGCTTAACTCATCGAGGCCTGTAACCATAAGAAATCAATGAAATGCAAACGCAGTTTTTAAAAAAATTCTTCAGTGCTCATAAGACCAACAATTTGAAGAGACAAATTTACACCTTTGCAGCTCAAGATGGTGAGAGGTTCTACCAGTGTTGGGAAAGATTCATAGAGACCATCAATGCATGTCCACACCACGGTTTTGATACATGGATGTCAAACCACTTTGCGGGTATGTCTCCCGCCATGAAACAAATTTATTTGAAACCATGTGTGGGGAGATTTTCTGAGTAAGCATTCTGATGAAGCCATGATTTCCGAACTATGCTGAAACTTCAAGGGTTGGGATGAACCAAACCCGAGAGAAATGGAAAGAAAAATGCCCAGCCAACCCTTGGGAGCGGGATGTACGCACCGCCGTAGGATATAGAAATGAAAGCTAGAATTTCAACCTTAGCTAGGAAGGTGGAGAGAGCTTGAAGGAAAAAGGCCTTAGCGAAGTGCATGCAAAGTGGATCAAACACCGCTATAATTGGAACTCCATTCACCGCTTCCAACCCACAGGTAATCCATGAGAACATGATACGAGTGCTCCATCAATGAAGGATTTGATGTCAGAGCAACCATTTTCAACACCACAGGAGAGAGGAAGGTTCCCTTCCCAAACATTGCCAAATCCAAAAGAAGTCCATGAGATAGGTTTATCTAGCAATTCAGGAATGGATGAGGTGAAAGCTATAATTACACTAAGGAGTGGAAAAGAGGTTGATCAACCAATGCCAAAACCTGTTGGGGAAACCAGGAAAGAAGTAGAAATGGAGCCGTAAATCACATTTTTCCGAAAAGAGGACTTAATGAAACACTGCATGCCACCTCCATTTCCACAAGCACTTAGAGGCAAGAAGAAGGCATCTCAACAAGCAGGCATCCTAGAAGTTCTAAGGCAGGTGAAAGTGAACATACCTCTTTTGGACATAATCAAACAAGTCCCCGCCTTGGCGCAAAATTTCAAAGATCTTTGCACAATCAAGAAGGATTAGGCATTGAGAGTGCATTTTTAATCAACAAGTCGTTGCCATAATCCAAAGCAAGAACCCCACAAATACAAGGATCCAGGATCTCCGCACTGCAAGAATATCGGGTGGGACTTGTATGCACAAATCCCTACTGACCTGGTGAGCCGCAGAACTCATCGCCATACTCTGTATAAGCGCTAGGCTGGGGTGAAACTTCTAAACCTACCAACATTACACTATCATTGGCCGATAGATCGGTGAAAATCCCTAAGGGGATAGTTGAGGATGTCTTAGTGAAAATAGACAAGTTCTACTACCCAGTAGATTTTGTAGTGCTCGTCACAGAGCCAATAGCAAATGAACCCAATCATGTGCCAATTATCCTAAGAAGACCATTTCTGGCCACTACCAATGCAATCATTAATTGCCGAAATGGAGTCATGCAACTTACATTTGGCAATATGACATTGAACCGAACGATACTTCACTCTGAAATCAAATAGCTACCAAATTAATGGAAATCGAAAAATCAAGTGACTAATGATGTGTGCTCAGTGTGTCAGGATGCATGGAAGCTGAATGACCAAGAACTACAGGATATAGCCAACCCAGGTGAAGCAGGTGTTGTGGTATTGCCATCAATAGCCACTGTAGGGCAATTGATCAATTCAGAATCCATCAGTGAGGACCAAGTCACCAATGGGAAGTCCAACACCATGGAGTCAGCTCAGGCCACTGCCGGGGTTGAGGAGATCATTCTCCTTGACCCTCCTTGAGTAAATTTTTGAAATTGAACTGGTTCGGTGTTTCCAAAACCGAATTGCGCCTCAAATCCATTTTTACTTTTTTTGTTTTAATTTACTATTTTAATAATTTCTATTATTAGAAAGTTTCTTAAATTCTTTGAAGCCCATATTTAAGAATCTCGTTTATATATTATAGTATTTTATATTATTATTTTTATTATAGCATCTTATATTAATTTTTATTATAATAATTTTTATCTAATATCAGAGAATCAAATATCAAAATTTGATTTTCGGGTGATTGTAGTGTTAAGCTCAAATTCGCTATAATAGCTTAAATTTGAGGGAAAAGACTTTCTACGCCTCTTGAGGACCTATAAGATGAGGAGGGCCTGGCTTTTCACACCTTCATTTTCCCCTCCCAAATTTCTTCCGCGTCTCCGAGCTTCCCTATTCGCCGTAGCCGTGAGTCACCTCCTCGCACCATCAAGTGCCCCGCTCGATCGGTGCCACGCACTTCGCCACAAGACTACGACCGAGCCCCCGAGTCATCACGCTCGTCTCGCCGTCCGTTTTCACACACGCTGAAGCCGTCATCAAGGCCACACGCCGTCAGCTTCGCTTGCTCGTCGCACAATAGGCGGGCCCACTGAGCCCCGATCGAAGTTACCCTCACATACACAAGGAAGCCCCCGCTGGTTCGCACCGAGTCGCCGCCTGTACCCTGCCGTCACCACTAGCCATCACCCATGCCTGCGGTACTGGCACGTATACAAATTCTCGAGCCACACCCAAAGAGCCGCCTTTCGCGCGACGCATCCAGCGCCCTCGGTCTCGCCGCTGAGCCCCGATCGCCTTACAAAGGCACCGGTTTCATTTTCACTGAGCCCTATTCCGTCTTATTTGATTACACGAGAAAGGTACAGGGTCCCTCCTTCGCCACCCGGTCGATTTAGCACACCAGAGCGAAAGGAGCAGCCCTGGGGCCTGGGGCCCGGCCCCGCCCCGCACTCGCCTCCTCCCGTCCCCGAGGCGCTTCTCGGAGGAGCCTCAGTGGATCTCGCACGATACCAGACACCTGATGGGGACCCTTCGAGCCCCGTCACCGTACCTCGGGCCGGAGATCCAGAAGGGCCCTGGCCTCCAAGCGGCCCGCACACTGCCCGGTGAGTCATCTCATCCAGCCCTACCGATCGCACCACATCCGCACACAGACGACATCATCGCCTCGCTTGTCGCCCCGCCCGTGATCGGGAGGCTGTTGTTTGTTGGGCACCCCATTCCGTGGAATGTCGCATTACACTCGAGGGACTTTCATCAGGAGTCATACTACGATGTCCCTAAGATCGCAATGATCCCAGATTCGGTGGATTCATGAGGTTGATGAAAGCACTACTCACGCCTTCACGACCCCCGAGACAAGATATTTACCCCCGTAGTTCTCAGCTTACCATTCGATGACATCCCGGAGCATCCGTCCGCTGAGCCCAGCCTCACCATGACGATCGCCCAGGAGTACTTAGCTACAGACATCTCAAAGAAGTTAGCCCGCATATACCGCCGCCAATTCGTGAGGGTTATTTCCAGCTCGGGGCCCACCCACCTCACGGAGATGGCTCGTGATATCGCCCGAGAGACACACTGGGCCAAGGTTTTCAGAGTGCGCCCTCGTTTCATATGCCCCCTGACCGATCACCTATTCAAAGATCCGAAATTTTTCCCACTCGCAGCATTACAAAGATACGAGGGCCATCTTGTAGGTTTTTTGCACGGATCTCAGTGGATACCGGTTTAGTCCTCTCGAAATGTGTGACACCCTCTTTGATGTGATTCAAGAAAATGTCCACCTAAGGGCCTCGGTTCGGAGCGGGTAGAGTCTTACTACTAACATGGATGCTCGAGGACTACTATGCCAGTCCTCGAGCATTTAGGTTTTTCGGAGGAGCCCCGGATAAAGAGGAGGATTCGATGCCCTCTTGTCCTGGTCATTGGGAGCCAGCATTTGTCATGCCCTCAGATTCCTTCCTCCTCCAAAGCAGCCAGTGGACCTGTGGGAAGGGAGGACCCGACCAGTGGCGCAGGACCCCACAGAGATGATATTCATGCCCCTGAGCCCGAGGTGGAGAGGAGTCCAACTCCGCATATGTCCTCTCCATCTCCTCCTTCACATGCTATTTCCAAATTGCTAGCCTCCTATACCTCGGCCCATTTCATTCACCTCACAAAGATTCAACGGAGTATCGTTTATGCCACCGCGAGATAGCAAAAAGTATGGATGCTATATTTTCTTGGTCAAGTACCCAGCAGCACAAAAGACTGCAGGGCGCTGGACTGCTTCGAGGCCACTCTTAGGGACTGGCCGCCCATGCTCCAAACAGATCATGACTCACCCAGGTCTTCCACGTGCCCCCGCTCGTAGGGATGAGTCCATCGCCAGCCAGCCTCTTTGGATGTAAGCATGTGCCAGTTGGAAGAGTACATAGACCCTCCACCACTACGCCAGTTGAGGTGGTTAGGTTTCTTTTATGTTTTTGTATAGTTACAAGCTTTATCAACTCCGCCATCATTTTTGTGTAAGATTCATGTACAGCTGAGGCAAAAAGGATATCTTTGTATGTTTAGCTTGTTATGCATGTACTAGCCATTTTGGCTATATTAAAAGCTATACAAAGTTATATTACGCTTTACACTTTTTGCATATCATTTTTGTGCCTCACTTCGTATCCACTTTTGTTTTCAATCGACAATCAATTTCTTTAATTGGAAAATTGAATCGCTTTAATTTAACAATTGGAAGTGCTTTAATCGGACAATTGAATTGCCTTTAATGGAAAAATCAAACCTTGCATGTTACCTAATGCTAGAACAATTCCATGTTTGAAGAAATTTTTGGTTTCCGCTAGGGTTCCATCATGCTCAACCTTGAACATTCCACCTTTAGCTAATTCACACACTGCACATCGACTGCACTCAATAGTCACAAATTGCTGCCTCCTTTCAAGCCACAGATAGCCTAGCCTTAGGCATGTTAAGTAACCTAGATAGGTCCGTGTTACCCACATTCAAGACCAATGTAGTCTTCCAAAAAGGAAAAGAAAAAGAAAAAGCAAGAAGAAAAAGAAAAAGAAAAGAAGAAAAAGAAAGCCAAAGTCGATGCTCTGCCTTGAAACCCGAGCACGGTCCGAGGGTGGCGCGAAGCCTTGAAGCCTGGATAAAGCCCTAAGCCTTAATTGGTCAGGAGTCATCGATTTAGTACCCGTTATCGGTGGATAGGTAGAGTTTAACGACCAGGTGCTTGATTTTCAAGTCATTCGAGTCCGGTGAAGCCTAGAGCTCAGGGTCAGCCGATCCTTTCGCTTGATGCCCTAAACCTTAATCGTTGGGAGTCATCCAGGACCGCTACACCTGACTTTGGTGAAGTCGGATTTTAAGCATTGCACCCTTACAATGCAGTTGAATAAAGGAAAAAGAGTGTAACTATCCCTATTTAGGTTGTTCAACAAATTAAGGCCACGCGTTGTTAGTCGTGGTGGGACAATTTTGCAATTTATTGGCTTGATCCGTTACATAAAGAACCATTAGACTTCGTGGAAATTCAAGTTGAGAATCATGGAACCAATATTGACCTAAAATTGTTCCTTTTTGTATGGTTTTGGCTCTTTCATGCTCTGCTTTTCAAACTCGTGTCAATTTTCACTTTAAAGGTAATGTTTATTTGTATATACACTAATCATAAACTTTGAAAATCGCATGCATCTCCTTTTGTTTTGCATTGCTAATGACTAGCAACGCTTTGCATTGGGGTGTGATTAGTACCCAAAAAGTGCTATTTTTGAGCCCTATATTAGATAGGGTTTTGAGTGCTACAAGACTAATCATGTCAATAATGCCAATTGAAGTGTTCAGTCTTCTTAATATCACTTATGCCATTTAGGAGGGTATTTTGGGCTATTTTGCATACCTCTCGAGAGTTCAATATCGAAATATGTGCGAACCATGGTATGATTGAACCCATTTATCGCCCTTCAAACATTTGAAAATTCAATGAAGGAATGAAGGCAAAGTGAGAAGAAATGATGCAAGAGGATGCAAGCAGCAAAGAGCTGGGAAAGAGTCATGCAAACCCAAAGTGAATGGCTATGATTGCGGGTACGCCGATTGCGAAAATTAGCAATCATAGCTTAAATTGAGAAATTTCGCTAGGGCTTCAAAATTCGCTAATCGTGCTCTTAGCGAAAATATACGCCAAGTTCTAAAAAATTTCGCTAAAGTTAGCAGCAGCTAGCGAAATTGGCGTTGCATAGCGAAATTCTTCGATTCGCTATCCGCACTCGCTACCTAGCTTAAAAATTTTCGCTAGTTAGTTAAAAATTTCGCTACTTAGCTAAATTGTTCCGCTCTAGCGAAATCTCCGCCTTGTCATCTCTTGTGTAATTAATGCAAACCGACCCCCATTTTGGTGTATTACTTCTTTGTCCCTTGTTTTAGCCAAAATGTTAGGCTTTCTTGTATTTTCTCATACATCGGGTGGTCTATATAAACCCTCATAGTTTCGTAACCCTAAGCAACTCGGGGGGAGTACACTTGAAGCAATTCCGCACATTTTCATTTTATGTAAATATCTCCCGCAGCCTTCCGCTAGGTTTGCTTTTCTCTCTTTCTCTCCTCTTTCTTATTTCTAGGCTGCCAAACACCCTCTTGAGGATGACAACTCAAGAGATGCTTGGCTAAGCCCTTTTCTTTTGGAAGAGGAAGGTAGCTAAATTTTTATTGCAAGGCCAGAAGTTGTCCTCATGTGTTAAATGCCATGTGTACCGATGGTGCCCCCCATCTTCTCAAACTAGGGTTGAATATCATTTAATGTCATTACCTTGGCCAATACTTACCATGCTTTAGGATACAGAGCATACTTATTGCTAGATGCACTGTTGTTCTTTAGATGGCCTTTACGAGCCACTGAAATGATGTCAATGTTAGTGGTTTCAACCGGAAGGTCAGATGCATGTCAGTCGTTTCGACCAAATAGAGTGATTCTAGGGTTAGGTTTTCTAGCCAAACAAAGATCCCAAGTGCGTTTGACTATTGGTTGCTTGTCATAATGCGAGGATAAAACCCGAGGACAATTTGTTTCCATGTTATCAAGTTAGTGACCAAAACTTCAAAAAGTTACCTTTTCACACTTCACTTTCAGCTTTTACGCTTATTCATCCAAACTAATACCTCACACCTGCTTTTAAACAAATCCAAAATCCAAATTAAAAGCTTCACCATTTTAAACACCGATGCGAGTCATTCATGTGGATGAAACCCATCCCCGTGTTCGACCCTAGACCGCTTATACCGGCAGAGCTCGACTAATGGCAGTGAGGAGGAACTTAGACTACAAATTTGTTGGATTCCGAATCACCTTACCGTGGCACCTAATCACCGCAAGTGGTAAACGGATGCACCCGAAGGGTGGAGCATCTATACAAATGGAGGAATCGATTTCTCAATGTATTGTTTGTGCTCGATGATGCACAATAGAGAGGAGGTGATGCAGGAAGCTCATCACTTTTGCTCACTTCAGACATCCCGTGAGACAAAGATGTACCACTTGAGGCGCCTAATTTTGGTGGTGCATGGGATGAAGCAGAGACATACGAAGCTCGCCCCAAGTACTGGACGTGGCCAACAAGTGAAAGTCGAGCACCGTGAGACCGTGCCAGAGTCAAGCAACTGCTACCAAATGCGTAATTGGAAATGGATCATGTGACGCATGGACTTCGTGGACTGGTTTGCCCAAGACTCACCACAGTGGTAAAGATGGTGTGTTTGGGTGGTTGTTGACCTATGACTAAAATCATCACATTTCTTAGCAATAAGGACCACCGACTCTATTCTTACTGAAAGCAAGTCAGGATAGGAGGGAGATTGGTGAGGTCGCATGCGTACCTCTCTCCATTGTGTCAGATAGGGACTCGAGGTTTACGTCCCGATTCTGGCGGTTTTTGCATAAAGCTTTGGGAACGGAATTGAGATTGAGTACATCATTCACCCTCGATCGACAAGTAACGGAGAGAGTGCGATTCGATTCTAAAAGATATACTTAGAGTACGTGGTGTTAGGACTTCCGTGGGAGCTGGATGGAACATTTGCCT